>BSQZ01000010.1:2937500-2960000 GCA_033239005.1 Lamellibrachia satsuma | reverse complement strand
TTATACATGTACTTCGTAGCATTATATTATGGAGAGCGGTCATATTTGAGTGATATGAGCTACAATGATCGAGGTCTATGTCTTGGTAGTTGTTCTTTTTAACACATATATGAAAAATTATGATTGTCACGCAGGTGATGATAATTACTGTTGGTTCGTCTACGTCACATTGTATACAACAAACATGTTAGCGTTTGGGAGGAATCCGTGAGACGCTGTTCTGCCCAAGCATATGTTACATATTGCTCCTCTATATGCGTGCACAAGCGGGATTGTCCATGTGATTTTGCAATTTAGAATGTTAATGGAAAAACATAGTTCAACTGGCGTGTTTTGCAATAGCACATAAACCACGTTCCAACGGTCACCACGACACTTCGCTAGAATGTTGCTATTTCCAACATGCGCATCAAAAAATAAACATAGGATGTACTGACAACGTCAAACACTGGACACATTGAGGACTTGAACACCACCACCAACAGAAACAACAACCAACAACCAGCCAGTCGTGTCGAAATAAAACGGCTCACCGAAATATAACGCTAATTTCATATATTAAACCAGGTTATGAAAATCATCAAGTTATGTCCCCATATCCGATCAAACATAGGGACGTTGTGAAGATTATGTTTATAATATTTGGTTATAATTGTACTTCATAGTATTATATTATGGACAGCGGTTATCGTCGAGTGCTATGAGCTGTAACGAACGAGGTAGATAGACGAGACGCTATTCTGACCAGGCATATGTTACATATTGCCCCTACACATGCGTGCACTAGCGGGATCGTGCGTGTCTGTTCGCAGTATAGAAACTTAATGAAAAACATTGTTTAACAAGCGCGTTTTGCAACAGCACATAAACCACATGTGTGTCGTCTACGGTTCCAACGGTCACCGTGACACATCGCTTGAATGTTGATATTTCCCAAATGCGCAGGAATTAACCGTTTTATTCCATGTCGGGTGTCGGGACTAAACGTCATCCAAAATTGAACCAATCCATTCAATTGTGTCTTCATGTGAAGTGACCAACGGCTGTTAATGTCTCTTCCGAAAGACAGACACGGTGGGTGAATAAAGTTACCTGGAATCTTCGAAACAGCAACGTGGTTATATAACATAGTTAATGCGCAATTCAGTTGAATCAATAAACTCATGACATGTTCCATGAAGAATTTTCGCCACAATCAGAACAAGAGGTGGATATTTCAACAAATTGTCTTCGTGCAGTAAATGCGCAGTGGCTGTCGAGATGGCGATGAACTTAACAGGTCTGCCAGGGGTTGAAGTGTACAGCTCTATGAGCAGTCCCAGTGAATGGATGTCGCGCTATGTAAAAAAAGTACCGTTTTATTAATACAGCAATAGGTTGTCGTGTCAAAGATTCTAAAGAAGCGACATGGCACGTAGCATGTAGCATGAGCATTTGTGCGTTCCTACACGCAGCTGCAATATATTTTGTGTAGTATGTTACTAGTATTTCAATTGCTTGTGCAAGCAATGTTGTATCATTCTCCGATTCTCATTATTGTTGACGTGTTTTGGATGAATGCCAAACTGAACGTTAATACAAGTTTTGTTGTAGACTTAGATACGACTACAATATTTGTCTGGCAGACCGGTTTCTCTGGTTTTACACTACGCTACCGACACAGCCCTTGTCCAATTAACTCTTCGTTGGCTCATTCTAGATCTATTTACTGGTGATTTCAAAGCTCGTCGTTTCTTCCTCTCCTGACCTCCTCGAAATATTTGTTTTTTTTTTGTTCTTTTCCCTTGAGGATTGATGTCTATCTCATGACATTGGTTGTTTCGGCACAGAGAGTGTGTCCTATCCAAGTTCATTTCCTTTTTTCGATCTCTTGCCTGAAGCGGTTTGTATATATCCTCTTCATAAGCTTTCTGTTCGTGGTAATGTCTTGCCGTTTAATTTGAAAGTTGCATTTGATAAATTTGCTTATGCATGTTTGGGTTTTCTGGTTGCTGTCTTCATTATTCGGCATATCTAAGAGTCATACATCAATATATCAATATGCTTTTCAGGTTGTCACAGCTCAATGCGTGCACGGGAGTTCAAATCCTGCATTTGACATATTCAATTGTTTCTGTTTTTGTTTGTCACTACATTGACCATATAGGTAAATATGTATATTTTTATGTTTCAGCTGCACTTTGCTATGTTATGTGTTGTTCATTTTTAGGAGTTTTGCCTTCTGCACATTTATTCTCAGGGAGAGTTTTGCAAGAAATATTGCTGGTAGAGTTTGATTTCTGCTGGTCTCAAAAGCGCAGGTATTCCTGAAACATTGAGCAGGAATATGAAGTATGCCAAAATCGATTCTTGAAACGCATGAAAAGCTTGCATGATTGTCGCGTTTCTTGAACAAACTTCATAAAAACACGAAGATAATTTTCTGGAGTCAATGTTACCTCCTGTCATCTGTACGTAACAGAATTGTTTGGCCAAGATGAACTTTCAAAATGCCACTATATTTATGATATATATATTACATTTGTTTTCAATGACTTAAGTGAAGAAATACACCGAACATAGGGAATCAAGGCAACACATTGTTTACGCAACATCTAATATCTTAACTCCACCGAAACCTCCTGGAAGGTAACAAGAAGCAACGCATATAAACATAAATCCATAAACGAGAGTTGATGGAAAGATAATTTCTAGGTGACATCGGGAACTCTCTTCGCTTCTTTCTCCTGTTCTATATCAAATTAAACCATCGAATATACTGCATTTGCCTTACTTGTATGTTATTAAATTAATGGCATCAAAGCATGCACATTTTTATCCAGCTCTTGAAGTATTTTGTGAATCCTTCCTTTCTGATGTACTTTTCCTATTGACCTAGTGTCCTGTTCGGTACACCTCCAAGAGTCCGCCAACAAAAACATTTCACTCATTAATGCTACTAGTTCTTTGTCAACTATTTTACGTACATATATTAAGAAATTGCTGTTCCATTGTCAGATAGGTAAATCACATCCCTCGCAAACCTTTAATTTCGCATACTCTTAAATCATCCGCCGCCTCAATAGAAGCGTTGACGCAACGTCTAATAATATTTAGAAGGCATGTTGACAATGCAATACATGTTTTGTATTGTAAGGACAATATTAAAGAAGCGAGAATGTGCCATGAAGTAGTCGGTGCAACATACCAGCGCATTTCGTCTGGGTAACCAAACATTGGTCACGAAATAAACTGACCGACTCTTGAGGCTATATTAATGCATTAGACCAGATCAATAGGATCCTGACGGTATGTCAACCATAGGTTGCTAAAACATTAACACCCTAGTAAATGTAATGTTTTTAAACATTTTGAAATGGGTGTAATTCATGGCATTATATGGTGTACAATGGTAATCGTGGAGTGTCATTTTATGCAGTAAACAATACAAATATCCGGATAGCTTTACTTCTAAGACATATGTATTGTGCAAGGTATAAAGGTGACAACGTTCGAGGAATGTACTTGTTGTTACACTCGAACGAGAAGAGTGATTACTGCAGCCCAGTATCCATCTTCAAGCGAATACGAAACACTGTTGGCCCGTCTACACCACCACGTATACAACGAAATACGTTAGTGTGGCTGAAGCAAATAACCGATACGCAGTTCTATCCAATCATATATTAAGCATTGCCCTCACACCTGCGTGCACAGTCTGAATACTGTTCGTGTTCTCGTAATACACAACCTCAAGTTATCTCCGGAAAAAAAACACATTTAGTTCAACAATTAGTTCTGTGCAATTTACTTGTTAACATATAACTCTTAGAACGACGTTTCCGGTTCCATCGATCGACACGGCAAGTTACTTGAATGCTGATATTGTCCACATGCAGACCTGTGAATAGTTTTGTTGTTGTACTGGTCGTTGTTGCGTTTATACTTGTATTATAAATTTGTATTTATGTTTTTATTTCAGCAAATGCATTTTTCTGTTAGCGCCTTACCTGCGATGTTTCTCTGCTACCAAATAGAGCCAACTTGTTTTCAAGCACATATTTCATAAATATATTCTACAAATATGAAGTAGATGTTGACCCCAGTTGTACGTGAAATGTATATGCGTCTTCTAAAAGAGTAAAATGATTAAATATATTTGCTTGATTAATTTGTTTTTCGTGTTACCGCTTTTACAAAAATACGACATATAAATGTAGAGTTTTAATAGATTTGTATTTTACATAAATATTTACATGAGCATTTATTTGTGTGGGTATCAAGAACACGTCACCCCCCCCCCCAACAGATAACATAGTCGGAAGACATTGTTTCCTGTAACTGAACATAGGCACTCCAGTTATTGAGTCCGGTGCCTTGGCGGTTGAGCGCCGCACTGTCGATCGATGGGCAATTTAGTTCACTCCACATTGCTTGTGTCTTTCCGAAGAGACGCTAGAAGCCGTCGGTCCATATCGTATGTTATATATGCCAGGGTAAATAAAATACCCCACACCGGGAAATTGAAACATATATGTTATTGAATTACAGAACTGGTGATCTCTATATCTAAAACTCACAACCTCCCAGTTTAGTTATGATCAACTGTTTATGGAGTATCGCTAACACGATTATAGCATATCATGCACACAGTAACGGAAAGTACGTTGGTTGAAGGCACCCCTTACCTTTCAATGCATCAAATTGCACAAATCGTGAGGACACGAGCAGCAACACTCCCTCATGTCAAAAGCCTGCACCTGACAAGAAGTGAAGTATTTACAGCAAAATTTTAATTGGAAATTGGGAAGCGTTCATTCAGGTTGATATTGAGCCCTGGTAGCTGGAACCATATTAATTCGACGGAAATGCTATGATTTAGTTCTGAAAAAAAAAACAATTAAATAAAGTTTTGTTTTAATATTTAATTCATGATCACACTGAAATAAAAAGGAGATGTATATAACAATATTTCCACCGTTGTTTTACAGACAATTTTTGAGGATGTTTTCCTGGGGACATGCATGTTTAGCTTATCACAGCATCACTTAATCCACGATGACTAGGACACAACACTTACATCCAGTGTTCAACAGGATTTGTTGTGGTTATTTTCATATGAGGTATGATATTTGCAGGAGATGAATGTGTGGGATATGAGTCATATTTATTCCTACTGCTACTGCCTATGTACTGTGTTATGTACTGTTTTCATGTATTTTATATGACCACAAAACAAAGTTCTCTTTTGAGAAATTCAATAAAGTATCTTGTATCTTGTATTAGCAAGATACAATTTAAATCATTAAAGCCATAGCTTGTGAATGTCCAATGATGTATATTTTGTAATTGTTTTAAATACGGCCATTTACTACTAAGTAGTTACATTGACAGGGCATAAGATGCCGGTGTGAATTAATAAGTAATTACGTTCATGTACCGTAACATATTTCATATGTAAAACATAAGTGAATTCCTACGTTTCGAAACGCACCAGGCAGAAAGTGTAGCGCGTCAACTGCGCCGTCACTGTTGCCGAGACTGATGTATAGTGTTCCTACACCTGCGTGGACGTCCGAGTGCTTACTTATTTACCCCCTCCTTGTACCGCCAGGCACACAAGGCATAACCGGATCGACGTCATCCAATTATATCTTCAGCCATTCTCTGAGAGCGTTTGCGAGCAACATAACGGACGACGCAACGTTTCAAGACGTAGACAACCATTCGTTGCGAGTGGAGTAAAAAATTTCAAACGTTGACGCATAATTCTTTTTACCGAAGTGCAGAAAGGTAAAGACGTTACAATACCCCTGGTGGTTGAGGTATCCTCAAAAAAAATTCTGAACATTCTGAAAGAAATTATGTGTTTTTAGATGAAATTATTTTACTTGAACTCAACTAAAAGAGAACATCCCCATTCGAAAAACAATTACCACATAAAGCAGATTCTGCTATCCGAAGTTGTTGCAAATGTTTCAGTCAAAACAACAATAGAAGAAGTTTGCGCCCTTAAGCGTTTGCCGCATACTGAGTGCTGCCAATCGTTTCTCTCCAGTTGTGGAAGGGGTAGCTGGAAGCGATCTCTCGAGCTACGAGAACAAGCGTTCAGCCGTTGTCGTTATCTACATTGGAAATTTGAACCGATCGTGAAGATGTCTGGGGTTGAGTCAGCCCTATTGTCTGCAGAGGCATCCACATGAACAGCAACTTAAGCCAACAACTACAAATACAGTTATCCAGAATATTCGTCGTTTCCCTTGCATTTGTCATTACAAGTCGTAGTAACTGTCAACAGTAAGTTGTTGGCCGCTCAGCAGACCGTGTCCCACACAGTTGTCATATGTTCCTTCGATACACACGTATCATATTCTTTTGGTATTCAGGCTTGGAGCACTAGCCCGTCGTAACACTGTCCAGCACAATATCAATACTCGGAATTGTGTCTTGTCCCCTTTGTTCTCTCTGGCTCCGCCTGCGTTGATGAATCACGGTAATGTGCCGCCTTAGCAATAGTTTGACTCAAGAAGTTGTACTAACATTATGTTTAAATAACAAATACATGGGGTAAATTTGTTCAAACACAAATGGAGATCTTATTGCGTGGTTCGGTAGGAATGTTGACTACGGTAGCGATTTTATGTTACAACGAATTGTCAGCATATTATACTGGTGATTGCACACAACTAGTCAACTAAATAGTTACGCCTAAAGACTTTTTCAAAAACTCGCAAAGCGTGTGACAGCAAATTCGAGATGGCAATGAAAAAACTGATGACAATGCTAGAGAGCACGTCAAAGTGACGCTCCTTGTCAGCAAAGAATAACACAACAAACTGAAAAAAAAATGCCAAATACACATTAAGTAGAACGAATTATTGTTATTTGTTATTAGTAATAATCTGAATATTGAAACTCTCCTTACAGAGTTGTTGTGAAGAGACAATGCGCGCGAGTGTCGTCTTACTTTTCGCCTTCCTGGCGTTGGCGTTTGTAGCAACTTACGCAGCTGTTGAAGTAAGTGACAACGAAAGGGGCGGTCGCATATGTCCTCAAAGTCCAACAAAACATATACTATTGTTTATTGGTGGGTGGTAGCTTGGTCGTCACTAGGTTTTGTGGGACAAACGAATGATTTTTATTGGCAATATGCGCGTTATCTTATGGCCCACACCTCGTATTGTGGGGGTAGGTGGTGGTCTGACCCATTAATAAATATTATACGTTTTTCTGGACATTGAGAATGTATGCGACGACCCTTAGCACTGCTGTATCCTTTTGACATTGAGTACTGAGCAAATGTAAGCAAAGAGAGGCTGGTGTTGGAATAGAAATATAAACGACTACATGCACAGTGTGATAATTTGTTAGATAGCTTCACAAAGGAGGCGGCTTGCAATTAACCCACTACACGTATTTTGATGTTGTAGCAACACACATGCATTCGCAACACACAATATTATGTGTTGTGGTAATCAGCAATTTTGACTAATTCTGAGTTTGATCAATAGGAAGAAGCCGATGATCCGAGTTTGTCCGTGAATGAAGACAGCGACGAGGCGTCCGGTGAGTGTTAGTTACGAAATGAATCTCACAATTGGATGAAACATGTGTGTGTGTGTGTGTGCGTGCGTGCGTGCGTGTGTATGTGTGCGTGTGTACGTATGTTCGTATGTACGAATGTTCGTGTGCTCGTGTGTTCATATGTTCGTATGCATGTATGTACGTTCTTATGTTCATATGTTCATATGTTCTTATGTTCGTATGTTCGTATCTTCGTATATCCATATATCCGTATATTCGTATGTTCGTATGTTATTACGATCGTATGTTCGTATGAACGTATGGATGCCGATTTCTTATTCTCGATCAACATTGCTTATTGTTCTACACGAAGGCAGCGCAAAATCTAATTAACGTTGATTTATGTGTGCATGTATATTATGTATTAATTTCTTTCTTTGCAGTTGATGGCCTTCGTGTCAAAAGAGGTATTGCATGGTTTATGTACATTTCCATAACTTAAAATTTTTTTTACAATTTAGGTGCACATAATGGCTTTCTACGAACGGCATGTTAATTATGATAATAGTGATACAACAATCACCATGTTAAGTAGTTTTGCACAACTTATTTTAATAGATACGTTTTATATTTACACCGTGACGGTGTCAATAATAATCTTCATTTAGCCGTAATCATTTATACCGTATATGTAAATTAATGCAGAAGCCAGCAACGATATTTCTACCTTTTAGAGCATAATTTGCAGCAAACGTATCGCCGAAAATAAGTAGTATTTTTGCTCAAATGGTTCAATTAATTTGTTGCAGCAAAGGCCTTCCCTAAGGCTCCCTGCGATAGGAGGGGAATGAAGGTGAGGAAAATGAGCTCAAAGCGTTCTTGGGAAGAGTGTCACGCCGTGTCCTGGGGAGCAAACTACTGTCATGATACTTCAAATGGATACTACTGCCACAAACACGGTTCAGGGTACGGAGGCTGCCAAATTTACGTCTGGGCCAACGGCAGTTGGAACGAATGCTCTTCGCAGGGTCCCAACGGCAGCAAGTGCTACTGCTATAACAACAGCAAGAGTGTCAATTGCATGTCCCCCTAGCCGCTCCATTGGTTCAGTGGTGTAAGGGGCCGCCACAACGCAAGCAGCTGACTGCAAGGCGGTGTCAGTTAACGTTGTCAATGGACTGTATTTGACCGTGTCTCCAATATTTTGTTATACATTTCATGTTTTCTTGGAAACATTTAGTAAGACTAACTTTGTCTGCAATAATAACTGTCAAAGTAACAATTTTTAGTTTCGCACGGAAGATATTACTGATAACCGGTTACACAGTGTAGTTGCTCACACGGGGGTGAATTACTTTGTAAACATCCTTTGTCATTATACATGCTCAATGAGTCATTGATAATAAACTGTATTCCGCCAAGCATGGGTTTGCTTTGTTGATTTGACAATGGTATTAATGTTTCATCTTTGGGGGTCAACTTCCCAATCTCCCACTCCATCCCTACTGGGAGGGGCGTGTTTGTGTGTGTGTTTGCGTGTGTGTATGCGTGTGCGTGTGCGTGTGCTTGTGTGTGTGGTTACATCCCACTATTGTTAGGGCCAACCTTCCATTCGCCACGAATGTCTTTCTTGTGAATTATTGAGAGTGTTAGACACAGATGGCTAAGACCTCCATCGCTACCTAACTAAATACACGTGTCATCAACGTTCGTTCTGTCTTATATATAATGTATGGTAACTACACTTGGACAACTTTGAGGCATCATACTAAATTAGTCGAACGTGTTCAGTAATGCACGCTGCGTGCTACAGTGTACACTGGACATCCGCTGGTAGGATAGGATAGCATAGCAAATGTTGATGCAAAAAAAGCTCATACCTGCAGCATAGAATGGATGTCCATCTGAGCGGAATATCAGATTCCACAGCGCTGAACTCGCTATGCTTTGGCGAAATAATTCCTTAACGTAAGCGTATTGGCGGAAAGCATCCACAGTTATACAAATATCCAACACAGGGGAAGCGAACGTGTCCGGTCGATCTTGCGCTTCATGTCGCTAATCGGACTGTTCACCCACCGTTGAATTCATCAACGGAACGGTTTCACACGATTGTTACAAAGAGTAATGTAGTAATCGGCTAGTAATCGTAGTAATCATCATCCTCATGTTCACCCTTATAAGGGCTACCCATGCTGCCACCCACTCCACGTTCTCAAATGTATGATTAACATAGGAATCTCAGAACGAGTGAGCCGCATGTTTTCTGGGAGGACATACGAAATGCCGTTCATATAATATCCCAGGTTGTAACGTCAGTAACTACATGTTGGCAAACAATAGGACCGAGTCAGACAGATTGGAAAGGAAGAGGGGGGGGGCATTAAAAAGGGTCACCTGAACAAATGAAAGAAGTCACATCTACATTCAATTTACTGATCATTAAAAATGCTTTAAAAAGAAATACCTGATCATCATTTGATCAAACTAAGGGTCATATCAAACAAGTTAGATGAAATATCAAAATGCAATGTGATATTATATTAGAAACTTAAGTTTAATCGCAAAAATAATAAAGTGAGGGATCAGCTGAAACAATTAAGAGTTTATCTCAAAAATTATAATTACAGTTAATTTCAGACAACTAATATGTTCATCTAACCGATTAAAGGGCACCTAAAGTATTTTAAAATATGACTAATAGTAAGGGATTTTATCAAAAACAAATTAAAGGATAATTTTTAAAAGGGGTCATTTAATAATGAACTAGCTGATTATCCCAAAAAAGTTAAAGGATCTTCACAAAATATGTAAGAGCAATTTAACTAACTAACTTGATCGTCTCAACAAATGAAGGGATCATCTAAAAAATTAAGGGTGTCTTCCCAAAAAATGTAAGGGATCATATTAAACATGTAACTAGTCGTTACACATGAACCAGCTGATCATTTCAATAAAGTAAGGGATCATTTCGTTAAAAATGGGGTCTTCCCAAGCGGTCACTTCATATAATTAAGGGAAATCTAAATATGGAAGGATTCATAGCAAAACACAAACTTAAGGGGTCATCAAACAAATTAAGGGGTCATATCGAAAATGTAAGTGGTTATCTCAAATAAATTAAAAGGATTTTAAAATAAATTAAGGAATAATTTTGTTAATGTAAGGTTCATTTAACAATGCAACTAGCTCATCATCTTAAACAGTTAAGGGGTCACCTCATATAATTAATGTGTTATTTCAAAATAACAATGTAAGGAGTCAAATGAAACGAAAAACATAAGGGGCCACCAAAACATTAAGGAATCACCTAAAAATTGTAATAAGATGGTCATCTAAAAAAATTAGCCTCTTGTGTTACGTTTTTATGTGATCGCTTAGGGAGAGAGAGGAGGGAGGAAAGAGGTATATTTTCATTCGAACGTCATATGGAGCAACGGGTCTTGTTAATTTATCATTATTTTGTTCATATTGTTAAGATAAATTATATTTTCATTTGCACGTTATTAAGCGATATATATATATATATTTAGTTTATTTTTTATTTATTATTTTTTTTATTTATATACTCTTGTTTTGATAGCTGTATGATATGTGATTTTCAGTCTCATTTGAGTAAGATGGCAAAACGCGTCACACCAATTGACGAATCCATCACAATGTTTGCCCTCATAGTGGTGCTTCTAGCTCTTTAATTTGCCTGGTAATGTGTTTTTTGTTTCTGCCAGGTCTGGGGTGGTGGATTGGCCGCGAAATCACCCCTTGGAGTGGGCAAAAAAGTACATTTATGTAGGGGAACGACACCAAGGCTAAAAACAGCATGGCTAGCCATGGTTAGGGTGAACATGAGGATGTGGGGTTGGTAGTGGAGGAGAAAGGACGATGAGGCTGATGAGGATGAGGTAATTTTTTTCATCATCGTAATAATTATCATCCTCATGATCATAATCACTAAGATAAACCCTTAAGTATGTTCATACTTATCTTTCTATTCATCATCACCATTACCAATTATCATCTTCATCATCGTCGTCACCGTAATCATCTTCATCGTTTTTATTACATAACCGGTAGAGTTATTACATTACCGGTCGATTTATTATGTTACATATTATATTGGTAATGAAGATGATTAATAGGAGGAGAAAGATGAAGATAATTATCATAATGATTATGAGGATGATAATAATTACGATGATGAAGAATACAACATCATCCTCATCAGCCTCATCGTCCTGCTCCTCCTTCTCCTCCTCCTCCTCAACATCCTCATGTTCACCCTTATCATGGCTAGAAATTATGACATCCACTCGACGTTTGCTAAAGTATACTTAAAATAAGATTCACAGAATGATTCAGCGGCTTGTTTTCTGGGAGGACATGTGGAATGTCGTTTATAATTATATCCTCCTAGATAGCTTACGGCAATAATAATAATAACTGATGTGGGCAAACGTTGGGTTCGAATCAGGCAGGGTAGCAGAGAAGACGAAAAGGAAAATGTACTTTACAAAAATAAACGTTCATCTGAAATGTAAGGTATCATTTAAACAAAATAACTAGCTGATCGTCTCAAACAAATTAAGGTGTCACGTCGTAAAAGGTCTTCCAAAAAGTGAAGGGAACATTTAAAAAAATGTAAGAGTCATTGCAAACAAATTAACTAGCGGATCATCTCAAAAATTAATAGATCATGTCATATAATAAAGGGTCATATCAAAATACAAATATAACAAGTCATCAAAATGGAAACTTAAGATTTTTTGTAAAAACAAACTACAGAGTGTACTAAGGTATAATATCATATAAACTGTAAGGGGTGAATTATCAAAAATTACTAAGCTGATCGTCACGATAACTTAATGGATCATCTCATAATATTAATGGGTCATGTAATGAAATAAATTAATATTCTAGAAAAGCAAAGGATGATTTCAAAAAGTATAAGGGATCATTAAAAAACTTATGTTGCTGATTATCTGAAAAAATATGGGATCATGTCATGCAAAATAACTGGGCCTCTCGAAAACGCTATGGGATAACAAAACATGCAAGCGGTCATTATTAATAATTTAGCTGATCGTCTCAATAAACTAAGGGATCATCTTAAAACATTAGAAGGTCACCTCATACGATAAAGGGGTCTTCTAAATCAGTTAAATGATCATTTAAAAAAACGTAGGAATTAAAAAAAAAAACTAGCTGATAGTCTCAATAAATTAAAAGATCATCTTAAAATATTAATGGGTCATCGAATAAAATAAAGGGGTCTTCTCAAATAAGTTAAATAATAATAATAATAAATATATGTGTAGATTAAAAAGAAATGGCTGTTCGTCTCAACGCATTCAGGGGTCATCTCAAAATATTAAGGAGTCTTCCCGTAAAATAAAAAGGTCTTCTCAAAAGTTAAGTTAAAAACCTTAAAAAGTTAAGATGTCACATCACACTAAATGTAAATTTTCATTAAAAAATATCTAACTGATCCGTCTCAATAAATTAAAAGATAATCTTAGAACATTAAAGGGTCATCTCATAAAAAGCGTTCATGGATATTTTCAAAAATAGAAGTGTTGATTAAAAAGAACTGGCTGATCGTCTCAACAAATTAAGGATCATCTCAAAATATTAAGTTATCATCTCATAAAAAGGTTTTTTTTTCAACAAGTGCCATACGTCGGAAGTGTGGAAAACTAGTTGTAGAAATAAGCGGGAACTCGCTAAGTAGGTTTATCAACAGCAATGGTGCTGCCCATGAAATATGCTTGCTTTTCCTAGTAAACCACTGGCGTGATATTGTTGATTGTAGTTACAAACGGTTAGTTTGTATTGATTATCTTAGGTGCATAACCCCACAAAATTGCGTTTTGTTTCCATTTAAGGGATAATCAAGCAACATATAAAATTAAGGGGTACATTTAAAATGTATTACATTAAGAGGTAATCCACAAAACTAAAGGGTACCTTTAAATTAAAAAGCGATCACCTCAAAACGTAAAAAGAGTGGCTGATTTTTTTAGATGACTCTCTTATTAATTTTTTTAGATGACTCCTTAATGTTTTGATAGCCCACTTAACATTTTCAGATGAAGAGATCGTTATTTTGTTAATGACCCTTACATTTTTCAAAATGATTCCGTAATTTATTTTTAAAATCCGTTTAATTTATTTGAGATAACCCCTTATATTTTCGATGTGATCCCATACTTTGTTATGACTCCTTAAATGTGTGCTTTATAATGAATCCTTACATGTTTAGATTCCCCTTGATTTTGTGAAGTGACCGCATGGAAAGACATATTTTACGAATTGATCCCTTAATTTATTGAGACGATCAGCTGGTCCATGTGTAATGAATAACTACACTTTTTAATATGATCCCTTAACTTTTTGAGAAGACACCCTTACATTTTGAGATGATTCTTTAATTTGCTGAGACGATCAAGTTAGCTAGTTAACTTGTTTTTTTTACATATTTTGTGACGTTCCTTTAACTTTTTTGAGAAGACCCATTCATTTTATGAAATGACTTTTTAATTTATTTAACTTTTTTGAGACGACCTTTAGTGACCGAGAAACCAGTATAATTTGGAGAAGTATATGTGGCATGGGCGGACCCTTTATCCGTCATTACATCATATCATTACATCATAATTAGTTGTCGAGACACTGGGAGCACACTTCAGCACCAACACTATCAAATGGTCTAGTCCAAACAGCCGAAGCAGGTTAATCCAACATTTTAGAGAATCGAGACGTGTGCCATGTCGATCACTGGAACATTGGACGTCATAACCAAGAAACCGCTAGGTGGATATGTGTCGGGTCGCCAGAAAATAGTATCTACATAGATGTCCAGAAAGTTGTCAACAAAGTGCCACTTCAAAGACTAGTATTTAAATTAAATTCTGGTGATTGTGAAGTGGGCGGGGTCATTCTGGTGATTGTGACGTGGGTGGGGTCAATCTGGTGATTGTGAAGTGGATGGGTCATTCTGGTGATTGTGACGTGGGTGGGGTCATTCTTGTGATGATGATTATATAGTGTTATTATAGTGATTGTAAAGTGGGTGGACTCATAATGGTGATTGTGAAGAGGGTGGATCATCCTGCTGAGTGCGAAGTGAATGGGTCATTCTGATGATTGTAATGTGAGTGGGTCATTCTGTTGACTTTGACGTGGGTGGGGTCATTATGGTGGTTGTGAAGTGGATAGGGTCATTCTGGTGATTGTGATTGTGACGTAGGTGGGATAATCTGGTGATCGTGAAGTGGATGGGTCATTCTGGTGATTGAGAGGTGGTGGGGTCATTCTTGTGATGATGATTATATAGGGTTATTATGGTGATTGTGAAGTGGGTGTGAAATGGTGGGTCAATCAGATGATTGTGAAGTGGGTAGGTCAATCGGGTGATTGTGGAGTGGGTGGGTCAATCAGGTGATTGTGAAGTGGATGGGTCGTCCTAGTGTTTGTGAAGTGGATGGGTCATTCTGGTCATTGTGAAGTGTATGGGATCATTCTGGTGATTGTAAAGTGGGTGGGTCTTTATGTTGATTTTGACGTGGGTGGAGTAGTTATGGTGATTGCGAAGTGGATGGGGTCATTTCGGTTATTGTGAAGTGGATGGGATCATTGTGGTGATTGTGAACTGGGTCAAAGAACTTCAATACCAAGAAGCACAATTCCTATCTTTTTCCTGTTTAACAATATTTTAGTTGCGCCATCTGGTGGCGAGTGATAAATGAAAAATGCTAGGCTGCCTTGAAAGATTAATTTTGCGTACATTACTGACCTTTACTTGTTAGTATCTGCAGATATTTATGTATGATTAATTGATTCTGCTAAATGTACTCTTTTTAAACTTCCATACATATGAAGGAATGAATGCAACGCATCTTTTTTAAATTACTGCTGTTTTCTGAATTATGATAATGTTGCCTATACTTTGAGCGGTTGAGTTGCAGACACACACAATGTTTCATCTACTTTTTTATTTACAGCACAGTTATGAGCAAATAACATATGCAACAATTTATGTATGTACACAACTGCCAAATAGTATCACCATCAATTCGTAAATGCTACACAAATAAGAAGTCATGAACAAAATAAGTACACAGTAGTCAATCGGTATTGGATGAACTATTGATAACAAGATTTAACAAGATTTGCCATCCAAGCCAAAGGCCCAAATGGCAAGTGGACAAGGAAGCCACTGGCTTATCGAGAGTCCAACAATGTTCATCTACTTATAACCCGCCCTCCTGATATATGTGTCAACCTTGTTTTTAAACATATTCACGCTGCTAGCAGTTACACAATCTGTAGACAATTTGTTCCATTCATTTATTGTCCTCTGTGAGAACGAGTGCTTCCTGGTGTCCAATCTACATTGATCCTTTACTAATTTTACCTCATGTCTTCTAGTTCTGCTATCCTTCTTGAGTGAGAAAAACATATTTCTATCAATATTTTCATACCCATTCAATATCATAAAAACTTCAATCTGATCTCCTCTTAACCTCCTTGTCTCTAGAGTTGTTAAACCACATTCTTTCAGGCGTTCTTCATAACTAAGGTTTCTCAGTTCTGGAATCATTTTAGTTGCTCTCCTTTGTATGCGTTCAAGCGTATATATATCCTTCTTACGATATGGTCTCCATGCTTGTATACAGTATTCTAAATGAGGTCTAAGTATTGCTTTATAAAGAGGTATAATTAACTTTTTTCCCTTGTATGTTATGTTTCTTCTAATCAATCCAAGAATTTGATTACCCTTTGAAGCTACAATACCACACTGCTCTGAAACTTTCATATCAGCGATAAGCAAGTGTATCCATGTTTGTACACAATAACCATGTAGAACCACCCCCAACCAATGGATATCATGCACAAAGCACCACCATCAATTAATAAATACTATGTACAAATCTGGCTTGAACGAAGTAATGTACACAGTAGTCTATCAGTATTGTATGAATTATTCATAAGCAAGTGTATGCAAAATGTAGAAGAACCATGTTGTACACTACTACATAAGATTATCCATTACACTATCCATGTTTGTACACAATAACTGAACAAGACAACGAAGTGGAGAACGTGAACATGTAAACTGTATATATATATATATATATATATATATATATATATATATATATATATATATATATATATATATATATATATATATATATATATATATATATATATATATATATATATATATATATATATATATAGTTTACATGTATTCAATACACAGCTTCAAATGAGATATAACTAACAGTGCTAGTGTTGTCACTTACTTCATCAGCTGCTAAAGCTACTACAAACGTCAACGCCAGGAAGGCGAAAAGTAAGACGACACTCGCACGCATTTTCTCTTCAATGACAAAGCAACTCTGTAAGGAGAATAATACACAATTTAGCAAATTGCGAAAAATATAGTTCTTGGTATAAACCTAATGTTCCTTCACTAATGCTAACCACCCTTTTGGTGTTGGATCTAACCGAGTACCCCTCTTTGTATGGCAACCAAGCGAGAATGTCGTGCTATGGGTACTTGATCACTGTCACGGATCAAAAACAACACAACCGTTGTGTCAAAACGCAAACGTTGCACAGCAACGGATTTAAAAAAGCAAGCATTACTTCTGCATCTGTTCACACTCGCTGACACTACGGGCTAAAGAACGCGTTTTAATTTAAATTAACACACACGCACGCACGCACGCACGCACGCACGCACGCACGCGCGCGCACACACACACACACACACACACACACACACACACACACACATGTTGCGGGCCCGGCTCAAAAAAGGGCCTAGGCCTAGTGTGAGCGGGCCAGGCCTGGGCTTGGCCTCGACCTAATAAAAATATTAATACAACACCCACATTTTTTATTTTAATATTAATATTAATAAAAACTGATTATAAATTGTATTTCCGGTTAATGAATGTTTAAAATAATTTGTTTTGTATTACATAGTTGCAAATTGAGACGTTGCATATATTTATGAATGACACCTGGGGCTGGGCCCGAGTTTATAAACCGTACTCAACTCAACTGAGCACGGTTTCATGATCAAGCCTCGCTTTCACACTAAACTCAGGCGAGGTTATAATACATCTTGAGCACGAGCATTTGCCAAATGTAACCGCAGCAGCGACATACACCGCAAAACAAGTGATAGCAGAGCTAGTGTATGCCACTGATCTATATATAGATCAGTGGTGTAGACACTAGCTCTGGTGATAGTTTACTTTTAGAGGCGGCTTTTTCGTCGACGGGGACCATTCATTTACAGTTGCCGCAGGACGATACAATTCTATTTCAAATGCAGAGTCGCGATTCACACGAAACATATCTACAGAAATTAATTAAAGCTATATGGTTTAGCTGGACGATTTATAATATGCCATACTGGCCATACCAAATCGATATATGCGAAGTGTACGTGTGCTGCAAAATAAAATTATTCCGTGAACTGTCAATACAGCCAGGTCGTTTTGTCACTGTAAATAATAGGCACTATTTTTTTTAAAGCTATTTAAAGCATTTCGCCAGTTTTCAGTTGGGGGTATTGGAATATAATAAATAATATACAGTTATGTCTTTATAACATAATATAGTTAATCTAAATATTATATCAACTGGATTAAGCTTACATACCATGCAATATTTATAATATGCATGCATCCCAGGGCCAAGGCTAGGATGTCTGTATATGAAATATAAAAAATTGCCATCCCAGGCCAAGGCAGCTATAGGGGTAAGACTCCGCACAGTGGGTGCCCTTTGGAATTAGAATATACATACAAAATATGCAATACAAACACCCATGATAATCCAACACTACTGTTGTTGAGGTTTTATTAGAGACTGTTCAAATTGAACACTAGCAAACAATATGTAAGAAAAACCTTCCATATGTCTATATTTAGGCTACCAAAAAGAGTAAAACTGTAGGTTAGTGATGTTAAACATAATGCTGTTTTAGCCTCATTACTCCAATGTCGCAGGAAATCTAAGAACGAAGTAGTGAAGTTGACGAACTACAGCTCTATAAAATAGTGTTTACACTTTTCTTATAATGTATAGTAAATACATATTTTCAAAATAATATATACAAAGATATCACAACTTTTCTAAGACGAAGAAGAATGTCATACTTTGGGAACAGTATGTGATTGGAATATAAAGTACTGACGAATATAGCTATGCAATGATTAAAAGGCATGCAGTAACCTATTTCAAATATAACTTAAATTATGGTACATAATATATATATATATATATATATATATATATATATATATATATATATATATATATATATATATATATATATATATATATATATATATATATATATATATATATATATATATATATATATATATATATATATATATATATATATATATATATATATATATATATATATATATATATATATATATATATATATATATATGGAAATAATGACTCCATATAGTAGTGTGCACATTAAAAGTGCAAAAAAATATATTCGCTTAGGCGCTTCCATCATAATTAGTGTTATTACGAATTACCACTATAAATCAATGATACCATAGTTTACTCTTTCAATTTACATTTTACTGTTTGAGATTGTATTAGTACTATATTTGTTTTATTATCTATCAAAATATTAATCGTTAAGGAGTAATACAAACTTATTAATGATATTCAATTAAATCCATTTTAGCATATCATGTATTGAATTAAATTGCTTTACTCTTGAATATCACACCCATATAAAAGATACGCTAGACAAAAAACTATTAACAGTGGGTAATCCCCGCGACACAAACATGTGACACTCCACATCAAAACCAACCATGAGGGTAAAAAAAATAGTTGTTAGCACCGTCGGAAGCAGCTATTTCTTAGTTTTGACAAATGCTGCAGTTTCTGGGTTCACTGCACAACAATCTGAATGCATTACTGTGTACCACACAAAGTCTTCTAAGTGACTGACGTATGGTTCCACCATAACAGACAAGTGTATTGTTCAAATGTATAGGAACAATATTATCTAAACTAGTTTTTACTTATTCAGTACACATAGAATGATCGAAACTATGAAACTGAACTTGTGTCTCACAAAACGTTTTTTTGTACTCCTCTTTCCAGTACGTGTGTATTGTTACACACATTTATAGTTTATGTAAACAGAGGACATTCTAATGAAATATCAAAATAAAACATTATTAATATACCACGGATTTAGGTAATGTCATTATTTGTTACCTTTGACAATATAAATATAATATACTTGTGTAAAGAAAGTGATGTTATATTAACACTTGTATTCATTGAAAAAGTACAACTTGTCGTGTTCCAGGTACATTTCCAGAATTTCTAGTTAACAAGCCGTAAATGAACATGGCAAACATAATTAGGTTGCTCACTTTCGAATCGCTAAGTTAGGCCTAGGCTTAGCAGCATGGCTACGAGGTATTACTTTTTACTATTTTTATTTTTAGACAGTTTTATCTTGTGACTCGTCTCGTTCTGTCTGTTAAATCGTTCACCGCGTGCCCGACTTTCCACACTGTGTGTGATATTGGTGATGGGTTGATTTTTCTCCGGCGCTTTTTTCCGCAAAAGAATTCTTCGTCCACACTGTTTATATATATATATATATATATATATATATATATATATATATATATATGGAAGTATCTTTGTTATCTTTTTCAAAAAGAGAGTTCCATTTGGCCACTTGTGCATTAGAAAAAAACTGTGTCGTTTCGTACTCAGCTGAGTACGTACTCAAGACGTTTTATAACCTATGTTGAGCAACTCTGGTGAGCATGAAATCTCAGACTTGAGCTTGAGTTTGAGCTTGAGTTTGAGTACGGTTTATAACCTCGGGCCCAGTGCTTTATATATTGGAATGTAGTTTAGCCTCTTCAATAGTGGGTCTTCCAATGGTATAATTTTAGTAATTTGCTTTCTTTTAATAGAGACATTTCATATAATAGCAATGCATAGCACTGCATACACAGCACACACATTACACAGCACATATTACTACTACATAGTACACACATAATACAGGTGTAACAAATGCATATTTTTGGCATAAATGTAGCCATTTGCATATATCTAATAGTCCCATGAGTTCACTTGGCTGGAAGTAGTCAGCCCCAACTGTTTACTTTAGACATATTTGCAGAGGCAATCAAGCCATGATTAACCATCAAGGAAGGTATCACCCTTTGACCTTACCAGCAGACATTCTATTGTCTTCCCTCCAAATCTTGCCTGCCTGAATGACCTGCCCACTGACAACTGCCCACTGGCAATTGCCCACCCCATTTGGTCGATGGTAGTTTTTCAATTGTGTTATCTAGTTTCTACTGTTTAGTGTCTACAATTTCCCCAGTACTGATTCATTCACACTTGCACTAATTCACACATGTCTGAACCTAATCTGTGTCAGGCTAGTGACTGCAGACCTGCTGGAAATGCCACTGGGTGTCAGTGCCAGTGGGTGACATTTAATGGAAATATACAGTACAGCCGCAGACTAGTAGACATTGTACAATGTTCATATATTATGTTTTATGTTATGTAATACAACAGTACATATGTATTACAGTTTATTTGTGTTTCATTTTTATTATAAGATAATAGGTTTATCTCGTTTTTAATTAGCGGGCCGTGAGCTTGCGGGCTGCGGGCTTACCCGTCTTTGGCCCGCGGGTATGGGCCGGGCCTGGGCCAAAATTCTAGCTTGCGAGCCTGGTCCGAGCTGGGCTTGAAATATATGTGCGGGCCTGGATTCTAACTGCAAATTGCGGGCCGGGATTGGGTTAAAATTATAGGCCCGTGCAGGGTACTAGTGTGTGTGAAGCAGTGAGAGATTTGCCCTATGAGACGGCGACGGATAGCTCCCAAAATGAGAAACAGCTGCTACGAGCAAATATATAATCAGATCTCCCAGAGCGATGGGAATATAGTCATTACAAGGACTCCTGTATAGGTAACCGTGACGTAGTTATGCATGTTTTAACTAATCGTGCCATGTAAACTTGTGTTCATATATAATTCGTAACAATTCCATGTTTGGCAGAATGCGTTTTATTACCACCGACCTATTGACCATGTAAGCAACCATCATTACATACTTTAAACAGGTTATTGCAAATATCTTAGGTGCGCAACATATATTATTTCGTGTGACAGTCATTACTGCAGCCAAAGTTAGTGTCATTAAATGTTTTCAAGATTAAATGTAACTATTGGAGACATGGTCAAATACAGTCCCGTGACAACGTCAACTGACACCGCCTTGCAGTCATCTGCTTGCGTTGTGGCGGCTCCTTGCGGAGACGGCGCGAAACGCCTATGCCACCTGGCGAATGCAGGCGCTACGGTGCCCTGCAGCTGACGCGCCTGCCCCAAGGGCGTCTGTCATAGCAATAGCACCTGGCGTTGCGGCCACCACGGCATTCTTGCCACTGACCATTGCGCCAAACATAAGCCAAGCAGCCTCCGTTTCCTTTGCTTTTGCATCCATAGTTGGTATTCACGGCGAAGCCAAAAGGCCAATTCCAATACCAACAGCGACAACCACCAAAGCTACGGCCCTTCATCGATGGTGTTTCCCTCGCACCTTCGGGATGAGTGGGCACGTCAGTTGCTGCAACAAATGTATTTTACCATTTTGAAAAAGGTACTGCTACTTCGGTGATACATATATGATGTACGTTATGCTCTAAAATGTATGTTTGAAATGGGTATTTTGGCAACTCCATAAATGTAAATACGCTGTATAAATGAAAAGTGCTAAATCATAATTATTAGTTTACACTGTCACGGTGTATCGCTAACAAGGATATTTTGATTTAGTTTGTACAAGCAATCCAGCATGGTGTGTAATCAGTAGCGTAACGAGGCCAAGTGCCGCTGGGGACAAGAGTAGAACATGCCGACCCCCCCCCAAAAAAAAAGTGT
>BSQZ01000010.1:2430000-2935000 GCA_033239005.1 Lamellibrachia satsuma | reverse complement strand
TAACTGTGAACAGTTATATTCATTACACATAACATAACTTTCTGATGGAACATCATACACTGTAGGTGAATTGAACCTACTGCCAATGGAAAGGAAACTAAGCTACCCAACACGACTCCTGAACTTTGGTCTCCAATGTTCTAACTGAACAACATATTTTCAATAGTATAAATTCATAATATACAAACCCAGTAATTATGCGAGAGCATTACCAGTTGCATCTATACGCTGACATGCACACGTTGATAAATCCAAACACACATACATGCACACACGCACGTACAGCGTACTCAAACGTGACAAAAAAGAGACCTACTGGTGTTTGCCTTCACACAAGTTTTGTTTTGGTGCTTGGTCTTAAGCCTTAGTTAGAAAGAGCTATAGAGAGCAACGCGGACATGCCCCCAATCCACAATATTGACTTTTCAGATTGTGTTGGACAAGACTACGATGGGCCAGTGCCAACAGAAAATATTTGCTCCAAACCTGATTTGCAAACGCATGGAATAAGCGTGTGTCGAATAAAAAGCTGACAACAGTTAGTGACAGGTTTTCTTAAGCGCATACAACTATTGTTACTTTTAAGGCCCTTCAACTGGTGTTTACGTTCATACAAGTTGGCCTGGCCGACGCTTTTTATAGTTGTACTTATACGTCAGAACGAGAACATTCACTTCGACGTAACTGCACTATGGCGCTCGCTACGTGTTAACCGTGCTTTATGCGTTCGTCCGAGTGGATATCATTATTCATCGTTCAAGTTTAACTGGACGTGAAAAACACGACAAACCAATCTATTTGAAGCATCGGGTAAAATGTTATGTAAGGTACAACATAAACCGCGCGAGTAGTTTGCCAGATTGAAGCATGCTTATCGGGTGGTATGTAACCACATAAAATGGGATGATTTTACAGTGACATTTGGCAAATCGGTCATCGCGATGACCAATTCATAACAGAAGAGTCGCTTCAGATATCGTATGTCCAGTACTCTATCCAGAGGCTAGAGTACATTTGTCGTATGTTTTGGTGCCCTGTGTGTGTCTTAGGCCATGCTTGTATTGTCAAAAACAACAGGCAGAATATAATAAACTTACGTCATATACGTCTTAGTTACAAATAATGTTAGGACAACTACGTCAGCAAAAATACTGCTTCTCATGCGTCGTATACTGCATGAATGTAAATGTCCTAAAAGCAATACCAGTCCTAGCACCCAAGCATGCACATGTTATTGTGTAATACATTTCAGCGTCTTTTGGTTTAATGCCAGAAAAGACGTGCTCAATACCTATAATGCAAAACGCGTATGATTCGTATGTATGGGAGAAGAAGCTGACAACGGTGAGCGAGACGTTTTGTTGAGTGGCATACAGCCGTTGTTACTCTAAGACAGTCACTGCGATTATACTCTGTGGCGAAGACACTGAAGAAGACGAAGAGCAAACAAGCATCAGAAGCAGGAAAAACAGCAAATATTCTGGAGAGCTTTATTTTGTATATTCTGACTTTGTAGTTTCGCTGCTGATTCTCAAAAGTGTCGCGTCTCATGCTGCCGATCGCTGGTATTCTGCAAGTATTGGAATGTGACATTGTCCAAGCAGTGGCTTCTGTTGCTGATAGTTTACGAATGACAATAGTACCATACATATTTCGGCATGCGAGTACTGATCTATGGTGTAATTTGTTCTTGAATAAGGATGTTCTATTTTTGTGTGGGTTAATTAAAATTAAATCAACCTAAACAATATTTAATTTCCAAGAGTCGGTGGACCAGTTTCTCTGTCCAGAACTCCACTACATCTCGTTCGGTCGGAAAACAAATCCTGCATGCCTCCCTGCACATCGATAAAACCCAGTCTTTTGACAGAGCTAAATGACAACGTGTGAAGGTTTCTTTCGCCAGTCGCAATGAATAGTGAGATGTATGTTCCAGCAAGCGAGACGTAGTTTGTTTTGACACCTGGATACAACGAAAGAGGGAACGAGAGCAGTGTAATTGAAATTATGACAGAACACGCGCGTCATCCACCGCGGTTTTTATTGTCTATGTCGTAAAACTTTCATACATTATGTTGCTCGCAAGCGCCGTGACGTATTTTCTTTTTACACCCAGACACTACGGACTAAATAACGCGTGCCATTTAATCTAAATTATATAATGACATAAAACATATGCCGTCCACCGTGTTTTTATTTTCTACACAAAAAGAACATATCACACGAAAAACTACACGCAAGGACCCGGACGTTCACACAGGTATGAGAAGGCTATAAATATAGCTCTATCTGTTTTTCTTGTTATATTAATTTAACATATATAAGCCACATTTTATTTTTATTTTAAGGGAGATTTTACATCTTAAGCTACTTCACTTACATAAATACACAGGAGCTGCAATTTGCTTCACGACATCGTGACAAACAAAGAAGTATTAACACGGGGGAATTATGTAAATAAATACATATAACGCAATGTTAAAGAAAAACATAATTTTTCTATTGACTTCTGTCATGTAACATCAGCTAGTCGTTGTTGGTAGTGTTTTTAATATTTATAACTGAAAGACGAATGCGGCTTTGATCACGAATATGATAAAAACATAAATGATACAATTAAGAGATATGCTGTCTAAAATTTAAGCAGTTGTTGGGAATGCTCATGAAAGGGAGTTCCCCATTTTCACTACTTTTTGCTTGTGTCAGTTCGATATGTCGAAAAGCAGCTCAAAGCTTTCCCTGATACACCATACCAAAAACATATTACGGCACCAACAGCAATAACAACAGCAATAACAACAGCGCCAACACCCAGCTTGGCAGTGACGCCAAACACGTCAACTGCAAGACAGCTGTCTGATGGGATGATAATAATCGCACAGAACATTGAAAAACTGGTGATGTAGTAGACAAAAACACATCGCAATTGCGTGTAGGAAAGCAATAATTTCCTCACTGCAGCAGTGTGCGAAGTCGCGTCTTTAGAATATTTAACTCGGCAACTTATGTCGAACATGCCAGAACACATTTGTTAACGTTCCTATGCCCTTGCCGTAGAGAACATATCTTTTCTGATGTTGCTAAATTTACACACACACACACACACACACACACACACACACACACACACACACACACACACACACACACACACACACACACACACACACACACACACACACACACACACACACACACACACACACACACACACACACACACACACACACCACACACACACACACACACACTCAATCAATCAATCAATCAATCAATCAATCACACTTTCACTCACTCATTCACTGAAACGCTCATCCACTCACTCCCTCGCTCGCTCGCACGCACGCACGCACGCACGCACGCACGCACGCACGCACGCACACACACACAGAACTGGGCTTCGGGGTTTTGCCTCCGCTGCCAAATATGGCGTGGTGTAGACGTGTAACACATATCACCACTAGACAAAAACGTATCACCACTGAACAAACATATCACCACTGGACCTTTGAAGGTGGCGAATGCACCAAGTTTGTTGTGCCGCTTTAATCACTACCCTATATATTTGACATTTTAATTATACGCAGTAAGTCATCAAGTTTTCGAACAAAAACTATTTGCCTTGTTCAAAACGACGCATGACATTCCAAGCTGTCCACCCCTCATAATATAATGACACGAATTACCAGACAGACATGGGGCAATTAACTTGAAAAAAGTTAATTAATTAAATTACAATTAACTCATAAATCATCCAATTAAATTAAATTAACCTCGCACATTTCTGTAGTAAATTAAATTAAATTAAATGAACGTCCAAGATTCACTTAACTTAAAGTAACAATTAATTTTAATTCAATTAACATTTAAATCACGTGTTGGTATAAATATTTACACATTTAAAATATTTCGTAAACCACAAGACTTGTAAAATTAATGTGTTTCGTAACTTTGTTGGAAAGAGATTTGCTCATACAATATTTGCCTACCAAGACGTTTATTCGTTGAGCATTTAATAACATTGAAAAAGTTGTAGATACTTAATAAATTCATTACTTTTTTCTGAATGGATTGAAAAATGTTCATAAAATGTTTACATGCCAAGGTATTTCTTCATGGGGTATTTGATCACATATTAAAAGTTGTAGATACTTTTAAAAATTCTTAAAGAATTGCAAAATTGTGGCTGAAGATTTGCAAGTGTGGGGTCCTATATTCAACCATAAATTTTAACAAAACCGGGAAACTTCATAAGTTATATGCAGTTATGCAGTGTTTTATCCTAAATCATTAGGTTTCCCCTTTACACACAATCATTTATATAATGTATACACTATTTTTATGCATCGCTAGAAATGGCATGTTTTTTATTTAAATTGGCACTGTAAAAAAATCCCAAACTGAAGCTATATTATCACAAACTGAGGCTGTATATTCTCCCCATTAACGGTTATTTGTACACACGAAAAAAATAGAGATGCAAAGGTCGAATGGCCCCATAGGTTCTCTTTCCTACAAGTTGCCAGCCCCAAATGTTTATTTTATCAAGAAGGAGGACACAAAGCAGCATTAGTTAAGGAAGTGTAAGGTTGGAAATGAGAAAGTACTCTTTCTCACAGAGGGTGATAAGTCTGCTATCACGGTTGTGAAAATATACCAGTTCAGCTGGATAATTGGGTGCCAGGCCATGTAAACATTTATCCACAATTACTAACACTTTAAATTCGATTCGGTGACCCACCCGTAACCAATGCAGCGCCCGCAACACAGGGGTGGGTCCCCTAACCATCAACCAGGTTCTCTACCCAGACCTCCGCCACATCTCGTTCGGTCTGAAGGCCCATTCAAAAGAAACTCTGCATGCTTCCATGCACATCGATAAAACAGTCTTTTGACAGCGATAAGCGACATAGTGTGAAGGTTTATTTCGCCGCTCGCAATGAACAGTAAGATGTATGTTCCAGCAAGCGAGACGTTGGTTGTTTTGTCTCCTGGACACAACGAACGAAGGAACGAGAGCAATTTATTTGAAACTGTGACAGAACACGCGCGTCGTCTACCGCGGATTTTCTTGCCTACGCCGTAAAACTTTCATACGTTATGTTGTACGCAAGCGCCGTGACGTAGTTTCTTTTGACCCGCTACGGCCTAAAGAATGCGTGTCATTTAGTTAAACTTTTTAAATGACATAAAACATATGTAAAAAGAACATAATTATTATCACACGTGAAACTATAATTAATATAAACAGAAAAACAGTTGGCAGTGACGCAAAACACGTCAACAACAAGACAGTTGTCTAATGGGACGATAATAATTGCAAAGAACATTGAAACACTAGTTATGTAGTACACAGAAATACAGTGCAATTGCGTATAGGAACACAATAATTCCTTCAATACAGCAGTGTGCGAAGTCGCGTCTTTAGAATATTTAACCCGGCAACCTATTATACTATGTAGAATATGCCACAAAACATTTGTTAACGTACCTATGCCCTTGCTGTAGAGAACATATCTCTTCGGATGTTGCTAGATTCACACACACCTCCAAATATATTATATTATTAGTGTTGTCTGTTGATTCAACTACAACTGCACCTTTGCCAAGCCTCAGGTCGTCATCACAGCAATATGATACGTTTGGAAGAGTTGAATGAACGTTAGAAAGAACAATTCTTAAGGATCATATGAACTATATTAAAAAGTATAGTCCACACATGCAAAACAGTAGAACAGTTGATTCATGCACGTGTCGAAAACATCAGTTTTGAAAATGACGTGCCAATTCAACAACATGTTTATTTAACAACACGTTTCACCTCAGCAGTGATCACTAGACAGTCAGTGTTGCGAACACAGGCACGCACGCACGCACGCACGCACGCACGCACGCACGCACGCACGCACGCACATGTGTAAGGAGACTAATACACAATTCAGCAGTGATCACTAGACATTCTGCGTTGCGAACACAAACACACATATACACACACGCACGCACGCATGCACGCATGCACGCACGCACACACACACCACACACAAGCACACACACACACACACACACACACACACACACACACACACACACACACACACACACACACACACACACACACACACACACACACACACACACACACACACACACACACACACACACACACTAGACATTCAGTGTTGCGAACACACGCACGCACGCATGCACGCACGCACATGTGTAAGGAAACTAATACACAATTCAGCAGTGATCACTAGACGTTCTGTGTTGCGAACACGCACGCACGCACGCACGCACGCACGCACGCACACACACAGAAATGGGCTTCGGGGTTTTGCCTACGCTGCCAAACATGGCGTGGAGTAGACGTGTAAAACATGTCACCATTGGACAAAGGCATGACGTATTCCTTTGAAGGTGGCGAATGCACCAAGTTTGTTGTGCCGCTTTAATCACTACCCTATATATTTGACGCTTTAATGTTACGCAGTAAGTCATAAAGTTTTCGAACAAAAGCTATCCAGATATTTGCTTTGTTCAAAATGACGCTTGACATTCCAAGCTGACCACCCCCATAATATAATGACACGAATTACCAGGCAAGCATGGGGCAATTAACTTGAAAAGTTTATTAATTAAATTACAATTAACCCATAAATCATCCAATTAAATTAAATTAACTGCACACATTTCTCTGGAAAATTAAAACAAGTGAACCTCCAAAATGATTCAACTAAATAAAAGTAACAATTAATTTTAATTCAATTAAATCACGTGTTGGTATAAATATTTACACATTTAACACAGTATTCAAACCGCTAGACTCGTAAGAGTATTCAAGCTAGGCTAGCGCTGAGCCTAAAATCTGTTTAGCCAATTTGGCTAAAGGTTCATTTTTTTTTTAGCAGACACTAAGATGACAAAACGTCAAAATGCAAAACATGACATAAAAAAATGTGTTATGGCCTCGTAAAAAAAGAAACTAGTTTCTTGTAGTCCTTGCTATAGCGAATTGCAATAGTCCAGCCACGGTGTTATAAGGGCTTGAACTGTACACCTTGTTAGATAACGCCGAATTTACGACAGCCTGCCTAGATAGTAGTTGTAACTGGCACAGATAACAGCATCAACAAATATTGTCATTCCATAGCAACGCAGAATATCTGCGTACGTTAAAATATTATATGTTGCAGTGGGGCAAAAAAACTATGAATTTGACTGTGACATCAGCTATTTGAAACATTATTAAAACACTGCAACATTAATACATTTTAAATAATAGCTAGCGTAGACCGAGAAGCACTTTGTTCACTGTGCTACGACAAAATCACAAAGGGCCAATGCAAAGGCGAGACAGCTCTACTCAAAAGTTAGATCGACACGTACAGTTGTTAAAAATTGCATATAATATTAATAAAGATATTTCGGCAGTAAATTCATACAGTGTCCACATATTTCCCCACGTGTTCCACTATTCCTAATCAAACCACCGAGTAACGCAAAGACAAAGTAGGCCACTGGTTCAACTTCCAATCCTAGGCTAGGGCTAGATTAGACCCAACGACTAGCTGTGTCTACTAGCTTGTACGCTGTTTAACATAAACAGAAAAACAGACAGACACACACACACACACACACACACACACACACACACACACACACACACACACACACACACACACACACACACCACACCACCACACCACCCCCACCCCCGCCCGCCCGCCCGCCCGCCCGCCCGCCCGCCCGCCCGCCCGCCCGCCCGCCCGCCCGCCCGCCCGCCCGCCCGCCCGCCCGCCCGCCCGCCCGCCCGCCCGCCCGCCCGCCAACCCGCTCGTCCGCCTGCACGCACACACGCACGAACGCACACACACACGACACTAAACATGGAATTTAAAAACAGCTTGATAAATAAATACGCCCGGCACTACCAAAACAACACTAAATACATTATTTTTTAGGTTTTTGATCCCGGGCATTTGTTTGCTGCAGTGTGAATCCAAAGGCTTCGGCGAATAAATCAGACCTCATTTGGCACAATTCGCTGTCGCTACTAACTTCGTTTTTGTGACTGTGACCGCGTTGTTGACTCGTACATGTACGGAATGACTTGAACCGATAAGTTTATGTCAGTTACACCGTTAGAATCGCCGTCGCTCGACATTTTGTTATGTGCGTAAGAACCGGCGCAGGCGAAGTAGGTTTGTTTGGCCAAAGTGATGTCACTCAGCCTGACATCTACCGGCAAAATACACAAACTGGTTTCGGAAAGTGCCTTCGGGAATTTAGGTATATCCCCTGTTTTATGATCAAATTAATGTAACTTTTTACAATTTTATGACTGAATATAAATAAGAGACAAAGTTATATCTAGGACGGGTGAAAACAAGTAAATGTATCCGACATTTGCAAATGATCTTTAAGTCAAGTCCCATGGTTCCCCAACCGTCATGATTGTTGTGATTTTTCTGCGGTAATTTTTAGCGAGGAATTTTGGTGGATGCTGCCGCGCCATAGCATTAGCCAGTCTTAATAAATACCTAATAACAAGTTTATTCGGTGCGGCCCGTCACAACAACAAGGTTTTGTTCTGCGCACGTTTCAAGCCACCGGACTTGTTGGCAAGTCACAAACTGGCAAGTCAAGTTTCAATTCAATAACCTCCAAGTCTCGAGTCATGTCTCTGAATTCCTAGTCAAGTCACTAGTCGTGAAAATGGGCTACATCCTCTTCAAATGGTTTCAAACATAACCGTTACAACGAAATAGTAATCTTCATCAAGAGGCTATGGAAAATGGAAGGACAACATTATATAAAGGGGAATAGTGTACAACCTTCAAAGGAAAGGATTTAGGTGTAACGATTAGTGCTGACATGAAGAATAATTTAAACACACAATTGTTAGGCTCTACTTAGAATACTGCAAGCCAACACAGAGGAAATTATAAGAAGCACAACATAAAATAGTTGGAAATGGAAGGATTACAAAGAAAAACAACTGGACTGGTCTCATAAGTGAGAGTATAGTAGCTCATTTAATACACAATAATTATGTTCATAATATAAGATAATTATTGTGACGTACTGTTACACCATGACGCTTTTATTTTCGAAAAGGTATTCGAGGGGCGTGACTAACGACATAATTGCATAGATTGATAATCATACGTCAATTTGGGAAAATATATTCCTACATGAATTTCTAAAGATACCGTGATTATTGCGTGTTTCTATGCTGCAAAAAAGCGCCGACATTTTCCGTGGAAGCAGAGAACTACAGCGCTCTCACATGTGCGTGCACATTCGGGCACTTGGTGGAGTTCCACACTGTACAATATGAAGTACTTTACGTAGAAGAGAAAACATGTAGGACGACGACGACCTATGGTTTGTGTCGTAATTTAGCTATAACATTTTACGTATTGTCCAGGGTTCCAATGAACGACATGACGCATATCTGCAATTGTTTTCGTCAGATAAAAACAATATGTAGGTTTAATGGCTTTTTCGTCGAACTACTCGATGTAAAAACGGACGCACGTGGTGGACGTGTCCTTGTATCACGCGCCGAAGACACCTGGAGTCGAATCAAACTGGTGTACGTGTTGACTTGCAAGCAGTCCGTTAACAAAGGCATCACAATATCCCAAGGTACGGTAGTGAGGCAAGATGCGTGTCAGACACTCGCATAAATATCAACACCAGTAGACGTTTTAATGTATTTTGAGAGTATGGGAGACCCGCACGCACGCACGCACGCACGCACGCACGCACGCACAAACGACACTAAACATGGAATTTAAAAACAGCTTGATAAATAAATACGCCCGGCACTACCAAAACAACACTAAATACATTATTTTTTAGGTTTTTGATCCCGGGCATTTGTTTGCTGCAGTGTGAATCCAAAGGCTTCGGCGAATAAATCAGACCTCGTTTGGCACAATTCGCTGTCGCTACTAACTTCGTTTTTGTGACTGTGACCGCGTTGTTGACTCGTACATGTACGGAATGACTTGAACCGATAAGTTTATGTCAGTTACACCGTCAGAATCGCCGTCGCTCGACATTTTGTTATGTGCCTAAGAACCGGTGCAGGCGAAGTTGGTTTGTTTGGCCAAAGTGATGACACTCGGCCTGACATCTTCCGGCAAAATACACAAACTGGTTTCGGAAAGTGCCTTCGGGAATTTAGGTATATATCCACTGTTTTATGACCAAATTAATGTAACTTTTTACAATTTCATGACTGAATATAAATCAGAGACAAAGGTATATCTAGGACGGGTGAAAACAAGTAAATGTACCCGACTTTTGCAAATGATCCTTAAGTCAAGTCCCATGCTTTTTTAAGTCAAGTCCCATGGTTCTTTAAGTCAAGTTGCATGGTTCTCCAACCGTCATGATTGTTGTGGTTTTTCTGCGGTAATTTTTAGCGAGGAATTTTGGTGGATGCTGCCGCGTCATAGCATTAGCCAGTCTTAATAAATACTTAATAACGAGTTTATTCGGTGCGGCCCGTCACAACAACAAGGTTTTGTTCTGCGCACGTTTCAAGCCACAGGATTTGTAGGCAAGTCACAAACTGGCAAGTCAAGTTTTAATTCAATAACCTCCAAGTCTCGAGTAATGTCTCTGAATTTCTAGTCAAGTCACAAGTCGTGAAAATGGGCTACATCCACTTCAAATGGTTTCAAACATAACCGTTACAACGAAATAGTAATATTCATCAAGAGGCTATGGAAAGTGGAAGGACAACGTTATATAGGCTGCTCGTTGTGGCAATGGTGGGAAGGGAACAGGGGAGTTGTGTCAGTAGTTCCGGTGAGGGAACAGTAGACGATAAAGTGGGGAAAGACACAAGAGATGCTAGGGAGAACTCACCTCAGCCTGGGAAGAAGCTGAGAGGAGGGAAGGTGACAGGTCATAGGGAGACAGGACGTAAGGAGACGGGAAGGAAAGGAACGGGAGGGAAGACAACCGGGGTGAAGGAGAGGGGAGTAGGGGAGACAGGAGGGAAGGAGAAGGGAGTGGGGGAGACGGGAGGGAAGACAACCGGGGTGAAGGAGAGGGGAGTAGCGGAGACAGGAGGGAAGGAGAAGGGAGTGGGGGAGACGGGAGGGAAGACAACCGGAGTGAAGGAGAGGGGAGTAGCGGAGACAGGAGGGAAGGAGAAGGGAGTGGGGGAGACGGGAGGGAAAACAACCGGAGTGAAGGAGAGGGGAGTAGGGGAGACAGGAGGGAAGGAGAAGGGAGTGGTGGAGACGGAAGGGAAGGGGTCAGGACAGAATGTGATGGAAGGGATCGAAAGGTAGAGTTATTCTGCAGCAGTGATAGAGGGGGTGAGGAAGAGAGCGAGGGTGTTTGTGGGGGATTCGATAGTTAGGAAGACCGACAGAGTCTTAAACAAGGGAGATGATGTGGTGGTCTGCTTGCCTGGAGCCAAAATAGAGGCGATAACTGAGCGGGTAAAAAACATCGTAGGCTCGGGTAAGGGTGGATCTGTTTTAGTACATGTAGGGACAAATAACGTAGAGAGGGAGGGTACAACTGCCATAGTTAGGAAATATAGGCAGTTGGTCAGAACACTAAAACAGACGCGGGTTGAGCAGGTAATACTGTCAGGGATTTTACCTGTAATGGGCAGGAGGGGTCATAAATATCGAAATTGTCGGGGGATGGCAATTAACATGTTAGTCCAGAGGCTGTGTAGGGAAGAGGAAGTTGGATTTGTGGATTTATGGGGAAGTTTTGTTGGGAGGGCTGATATGTACATGAAGGATGGGCTTCATTTAAGTGGAAAGGGGGCGGCAGTATTCGCGGACAAACTTTCAGCAGCAGTAGATAGCGACTTGGGTACAATGACAAATATTTTTGGAAGTAAACATTCTTTAAACTAGAAGTGCAGGGGGGGGTTACCTAGAGGTGTCTCAAGCAGAACAAGAGGCCACTAGCACAGATAAACCAATATCAAATCATCCGAATAACATCTCTGAAAAAGGTTATAGATGCGTATGTTTAAATGCAAGGAGCATAGTAAATAAGAAAAACGAATTAAACATTATGGTAGAAGATATTGACCTTCACATAATTGGTATAACTGAATCATGGGCCAACATAGATATAACAGATGCTGAATTAGGACTGACAGGATACGTAATGTTTAGGAAAGATCGAATAGGAAGAAGGGGCGGGGGAGTTATTTTATATGTTAAAGAATCTATTCAGGCTTATGAAATAAAACTAGAAAGGGAAGCAGATTGCGATGAAGCTGTTTGGTGCAAAATTGTTTCAGGAAATTCAAAATTAACTATTGGATTAGTTTACCGCAGTCCAAACATAAACGAAGAGGACAACACAAAAATAAAAACGCTATAAAGGAAGTTAGTAAAGGGAATGTATCATAATGGGAGATTTTAACCATGGACACATACAATGGAATTCTCTAGAGAGCACAGGGATTGAGGATCAACAATTTCTATGTTTAATCCAGGATAGCTTTCTTACTCAGCACGTACTAGAACCAACCAGGGAGAAAATGTATTAGATATAGTTTTGTCATCACAAAAAGAATTAGTGGACAATGTAAAAATATTTGAACCATTGGGTAATAGTGACCATAATCAAATACATTTTGACATCAATGTAAAATCAGAAAGTAAAAATAAGAAAACGTACAAGAGAAACTTCCACAAAGGTAACTACAAAGATATGAGAAAATACTTAGCACAGCTAGATTGGAATAACATGCCGATGAATAAGACTGCAATTGAATGTTGGAATATTCTAAAATATGAAATTGAGAGTGTCATTGATAAATTTGTTCCCTTCCGAAAACAAGGAAAACGGTGTAGAAAGAAACACTTGTCAAAAGAGGCAATTAGAAAAATAATGCTAAAACAAACTATGTGGAGGGTTTATAGGCGTACCAGAAAGGAAGAAGACTATGCAAAATACAAAGAGGCACTTAATGCAGCTACAACTGAAATCAGACAATCTAAAAGAAGCTATGAGCAAAAACTGGCATGTAACATAAAAACTGACAGCAAGAGTTTTTATGCATATGTCAGGAGTAAACAAAACGTACAAGACAAGGTTGGACCTCTAGAAGACAGTGCTGGAAATATAATATCACAGGGGTTTTTAATGGCGGAAGACCTAAATGGTTACTTCAGTTCAGTGTTTACAAAAGAAGATATTAGTTCATTACCAGTTGCTGATGCTAAATTTCAGGGGGCTAAATCTGACTATTTAGGACCGTTAGTTGTAACTCCAGAATTGGTAGCTAGGAAAATAAAGGCAATGAAGGATAACAAATCACCGGGAGTGGATGGGATTCCTCCAAAATTACTAATGGAAACAGTAGATCAAATCAGTATACCACTTGCAAGAGTATTCAACTTGTCATTAAAAGAGGGAGTTGTTCCGTTTGAATGTAAAGAAGCAAACATCATACCATTGTTTAAAAAGGGTTCGAGAAATAAGTCAGAGAATTACAGACCAGTGAGTTTAACGTCAGTGATTTGTAAATTATTAGAAAGGTTAATTAAAGACCATATTGTGGACTTCCTCGTTAAGCATAAATTATTAAATTCATCTCAACATGGATTCCTTAAAGCGAGGTCATGCTTAACAAATATGTTATGTTTTTTGGAAGAAATCACTAAGTGGATAGACGTGGGATCGCCAGTAGATATTATCTACTTAGATTTTCAGAAAGCTTTTGACAAAGTGCCACATCAAAGATTGCTACTTAAATTAAAAGCCCATGGTATCGGGGATAGCATAACTGACTGGATAGAACAATGGCTGACTGACAGAAGACAACGAGTTGTAGTAGATGGCGAAGTTTCAAATTGGAAATCGGTTTTGAGTGGGGTACCTCAAGGATCAGTATTAGGACCTATATTATTCTTAATTTATATCAATGACTTGGACGAGGGTATAACAAGTAACGTACTGAAATTTGCGGACGACACAAAACTGTTTAGAAAGGTTAATACTGATGGTGATAAACAACATTTACAAAACGATCTAGACAGATTAGTGAAATGGTCTGAGAAATGGCAGATGCTGTTCAATTTTGGGAAATGTAAATGCCTACATACAGGACATGGGAACTTGAATGTAAACTATAAAATGGGAGCTACTGTTCTTGGTACTACTGTAAAAGAAAAGGACTTAGGAGTTACAATAAGCGCTGATATGAAAGTTTCAGAGCAGTGTGGTATTGCAGCTTCAAAGGGTAATCAAATTCTTGGATTGATTAGAAGAAACATAACATACAAGGGAAAAAAGTTAATTATACCTCTTTATAAAGCAATAGTTAGACCTCATTTAGAATACTGTATACAAGCATGGAGACCATATCGTAAGAAGGATATAGATACGCTTGAACGCATACAAAGGAGAGCAACTAAAATGTTTCCAGAACTTAGAGACCTTAGTTATGAAGAACGCCTGAAAGAATGTGGTTTAACAACTCTAGAGACAAGGAGGTTAAGAGGAGATCAGATTGAAGTTTTTAAGATATTGAATGGGTATGAAAATATTGATAGAAATATGTTTTTCTCACTCAAGAAGGATAGCAGAACTAGAGGACATGAGGTAAAATTAGTAAAGGATCAATGTAGATTGGACATCAGGAAGCACTCGTTCTCACAGAGGACAATAAATGAATGGAACAAACTGTCTACAGATTGTGTAACTGCTAGCAGCGTGAATATGTTTAAAAACAAGGTTGACACATATATCAGGAGGGCGGGTTATAAGTAGGTGAACATTGTTGGACTCTCGATAAGCCAATGGCTTCCTTGTCCACTTGCCATCTGGGCCTTTGGCTTGGATGGCAAATCTTCCTGTTAAATATAAAGGGGAATAGTATACAACCTTCAAAGAAAAAGATTTAGGTGTAACGATTAGTGCTGACATGAAGAATAATTTAAACACACAATTGTTAGGCTCTACTTAGAATACTGCAAGCCAACACAGAGGAAATGATAAGAAGCACAACATAAAATAGCTGGAAATGGAAGGATTACAATCCAACGAACGACATGACGCATATCTGCAATTGTTTTCGTCAGATAATAATAATATGTAAGTTTAATTGCTAGTCAGCTGTATGGTACAGTCATTCATTTTACGATATACTACGGTATACCTGACATTTGAAAGGGGATGTTTTGTTAGGCTTTTTCGTCGAACTACTCGATGTAAAAAGGGACGCACGTGGTGGACGTGTCCTTGTATCACGCACCGAAGACACCTGGAGTCGAATCAAACTCGTGTACGTGTTGACTTGCAAGCAGTCCGTTAACAAAGGCAGCAACATATCTCAAGGTACGGTAGTGAAGCAAGATGTCGTGTCAGACACTCGCATAAATATCAACACCAGTAGACGTTTTAATGTATTTTGAGAGTATGGGAGACCGAGGCTAGTTGTGTGCAGGGGCTAGTTGTGTACATGGGCTAGTTGTGTACAGGGGCAAGTTGTGTACAGGGGCTAGTTGTGTACAGGGGCTAGTTGCGTACAGGAGCAAGTTGTGTACAGGGGCTAGTTGTGTAAAGGGGCTAGTTGTGTACAGGGGCTAGTTGTGTACAGGGGAAAGTTGCTACGGAGTCGTTTTACGAAAACATAACATACATATGGAGTCACCATCGACAGCAGTTCGTTGGAAGTCCACCAACGGACACATGCACTGTCCAAAATCGGCAGTTAAGTAGACGAAATTACCGAGGTGTGGACAAAAATTGCTTCTGCTATTTGATAGTCCATGCCTTATCTCTCCAGTGTCTTGGGTTGAATTAAATTAAATTGTTTGCAAGTCATTTTGATGCATATAATGGGATGCGCCAACGTACCACAGGGGATGCGCCAACCTACCGCGTACACGGGGCAGGTTGGCGCATTCAGATAATAGGAAATATCAGAGACACTACAATAGTTAGGAAATCGCTGAATATATCTAGTAAGACATGACGGAATAGGGAACACGTGTATACCAAGTGGATATACCCTATGTACTTCACCTTTAAAAAATGTAAGTTAAAATTGCGCCAACCTTCCGGGCCTGGACTTCCCTTAGACTCCGCCTGTGTCTGTGGCAAATATTATGGTAAAGGACAACGTATATAGGCCTACATCGGAACTAATGTCAATGTAAAGACTGAAATATTAGCAGCCAGCTAATATTAACCCTTCCGTAATATTTAAAGCTGCTTCCTCTAATGGTTCAGCCCATTGCGAATCCGGTTTATTTATGTCCAGATGTGTAGTGTGTGACTAGTTTAAGTAATATGCGTAGTCTGTTTAATAAAAATGCTTATTTGTTTTCAAATCATCGACAGAATTTACTTCATTCATTTCATCTGGTAAGCATCAAAATGGTGGATATCCAAGACGGTAAACACTGTGCGAGTCAATGCCGATCATGCCATTCATGGCCGTGACTTCAATCTTCTGGCCAATCACATGACGAATTTTTTTTGCATTTCGATTTTCACTTCACTTAAATGCTCGAACAAGCATTAAAGTAATGTAATACTAATAGTTTGTCTGATGATTTCACACAAAAACTACATACAAAAGTTGCACAAACGAGCCATCATGTTGCAGTAGATACTAGAGGTTTGTTTTTTCGCAAAATTAATTTGAAATGAAAACAAAATCTAATTTAGGAGGCACCTTTAAGGCTTTATTATTTATGGCTTTAATAAGTAGAACGACACATGCATGTCACGTGTCGTCCCGCCCCTCCCCTCCTCTCCACTCCCCCGGTTCGTAATTAGGGCACGGACCACAGTCAGAATCCATCCGCCATTACATAAAAAGTCCCAAGAAAAAAATGATTGTGCATTTAGGGTTTATTTGTGAGAGCAGAAATTGTGTGAATGAGTGAGTGGAAGTGATGTTTTTGTGCAAGTAAAATGATGCCATTTGTCAGTAGGTATACCAGTTGCGTAAGGACACAGTGGCTGTTAGGCAGGATATACTCATATTTTGGAAACCTGGAAATTTCATGGCAGAAATGCAGGGGCGTCATGCGTTGAAGCAATTTGTACGAAAAGGAGGTATGTAATTTTCTCGAATTTTACACACCAGGTGTCTTAGTGGGTCTGTCATGATTTGCTGTGAATAAAAAAGAATTGTAGGATAAATTTTCAATGTAGGCGCAAGAACGTTTTTTAATGGTCGTCTATGCCTATGCCATGGGAAAAGTGACTGTGGTCCGTGCCCATGCAGTAGAACGACGTACATATGACTCCGACTGACTGAGACCCCCTTGCCAACAAGCTTAGATCCGCCCCTGCGTTGACAGGGGCATCCTCATGTCACTTCATTTTCATGAAAATGGCAATGACAACAAAAGTCAACATTTGACAAAATTTAAGTTGATTGGTTGAGAATATTCGCTTTTCATATACTCACTAATTCCTGTCTTTTCATGAGCACGGACTTAGGCTGCTTGTCCGCGAGCAGACGTTGACACCTATGTACGACCCTGCCCTAGGCTAGTCCACGCAAAATTTACATAACTAACTATAAACATACAACATTACAAAATTATAGTTAACATTACTAGCGGGCGAGCTGCAGTAGCCAGCACGTTTGGAATGATAACGGCTTGGTTCCGCATACTTAGCGTCACTGGCCGGTTAGCTCAGTTGGTTAGAGCGTCGTGCTAATAACGCGAATGTCGTGGGTTCGATCCCCATATCGGCCATAAAGATTTCATTTTGCTAACATTTTCCTTTGGATTTATTTTACTTTTTCAGGTTTATTCAGTTTTTGTGTCATAATTTTGAGTCAGTAGTTCTGTTGCTATCGAGATGAGATTTTTACTTATCCTTTTAGTTGTTAATGTGTTATGTTTCCTAATCTATACTAGGTCATAATTGTATTGTCGAAAATATGTGTTAGTGATTACACTACAGGAGTGTGCTTACCTGCGATGTATAGTTTCATTCATTGAGACAACGTTGAATTTAGCGTGTAATAATCATAACAATTCAGTTATATTTACTAGAAAAAGCGTAAAATAATAAGCTTTTTAAATTTATAAAAAAGCACGGGCCTACCAAAACATTACGTCGAAGTTATGACAACAGCTATATACACACATCTTTGTTGCACACGATTTCTTTCAAGGTATAGCCCAAATGTTACAATTGTAATTGCCTACGACTAAATGTGAAAACTATCGAACTTATTTTTAAGGCTTACGTACTATAGAAATTATATATAGATAATCCAGTTGGTGGCGCCACTAGTTCATGCATGTATGCCCAGTCAATATTCGTAATTATTACAATTGCGTAATGTCAGTTTAATGTTGTTTGTCGTTCGAGTATTTGTGCTCACAATCGCGCCGCTGTATTCACAAAATAAAGAGTTTCATATGTATTGTGAGAAAAATATATCAATGTTGGTTTAATTCGATAATTGTGTGTACCGACGGAATAATCCGAGAGAGGGCGGTCATGTTCTATCGGCTTCTCGCCTTTCACAAACATTGTTTTCCAGCTTGCGGGGATGTATAATGTTGCTGTAATGTAAAGTATTGTCTAGTTAAAGCCACGTCTATGGGTAGTTACAGTCTCATTATAATATAGCAAGTATTATCTAGTTAAAGCAGATTATATGGATAGCTACAATGTTATATTGTTATATTTGTCCCGCTGAGGTTCGTGTCTTTCTCTAGTATGTTTTGCAGAGTAGTTGCCGGTTAATATGATGCGTGCGTGCGTGCGTGCGTGCGTGCGTGCGTCATACGATGTGTGACAGTGTGTAAATAAACTCGATAAAGCCCAAAACTTGGAAATCGCCTAACGTACGATTCTTGACGTTTTTTCGCGGGTGGCCGGATGTAAACTTAGAAACAGGCCAGAGCTCTTGCAAAGGCCTAATTCGGTAAGCAAACCTTTGGTAGTATTTCAATTGTGTACGGTATTTATTTTATGAACAGTAGACTGTATGAGCCTGGCTATTTAGTGTAAGAGCTTTGAGCAGTGCGCTATATAAGAACGTACCTTTTATGTTCATACGGAGTAAATACCGCGCTGAATAAGAACGTACCTTATTGCGACAATTCCATGTAGGACTATTGTTACACCACTGTTCTATTGTTTTCATTGCGCATATTAGGCTACCATGCGTGCAGTACAGCGCTCAAACACCTATGCCAACTGCTAGTGCACCAAATATACTGAAGTTCTTGGCGGAGAGAATCCTTACTTTAAAGGCATTCCTCCTTGATGTGAAAGTCAGGACATACCAGCCTGCACTAATTCTCTAAAGGAATATAATTATGTGGGACTAGAGCCTGAACATCTGCAAACAACAAAAATGACTGCTCTCGATGTCTGGAGACAGATGGTTGCAGCCAGCAGAATTCGACAACAGTGGCCGACATGAACTGAACCAGAACTGGAAGATTGGCTAACAGTTCACATCTCTTCTTTCTGAGAAATCGTTGTAGACCTACAGACAGGCAGACGACAGAATAATTATATACTTTATTTAGACCCATATAAAAACCACTCAACAAGTGAGTATGTAAAAGCATACATATAATAATTACATATAGTATACAATTATTAAGCTATGGTCTGGGAGAATCCCAATAAGGCTATAAAGCCACTCTTATAGCCTAGGAGCAACCCACTGTGCTGACAAGCCTGTACAACTGATATGTTTCTTGCTGCGCTTAATCTCTGTAGACACGCAGCTAGACGAGCATACTAGAAAATAAATTGGTGTGGATATTTTGGTTAGATGCGTTTATCGTAAATTTACTTGGCTTTTAACCGGCGAACACATTTGCCTAAGAAAATTAACTGTCTAAATGCTTCTCACAGCGCAATTAATCGAAACAGCTGTTACTGTTCCTTCGGGCACTTTCTCGCGTCGCTTCGGAGACCATTTCCTAAAATACTTCAACGTATGTCTTCAGAATACTAATCACCTAATACAACCGGCAACATTTCGCTAAACAATTGTGCGTGCGTGCGTGCGTGCGTGCGTGCGTGCGTGCGTGCGTGCGTGCGTGCGAGTGTGCTTGCTAGTTCATAAGCGTGGATGTGTGTTTATGTTAGTATCGAAACAAATGTCTTAAACATATAAACGCATCGTTGTTGGCATGTTTCATAAAATATTTTAGAGCATTTATATTTCTCGAAAAGCTATTACTTTTCGCCATTTTTAATAATTGGCCAAAGGTGTCTTCTAATTATCATGTTAGGTCTACTTTTGTCAAATTACATGTTACTCTAGAATAAATATGCCTACTATCGTTTGGAATCGGTGGACATATTATTATTTTAGTCTGTCCATCGTAAAGCGTTCATAATCCACGTTCCGTCTACCATTATTATCTGTTCTGTCGGTGCCTTCTATTGGGACAAATATCCTGTTAGCCCAAGGGGCTGTTTGGAGTAACCATACTGAAGAAATATGGTCGCAATAACTTGTCACGCATCTGACGTCTGTAGAAATGCCAGCGTTCCCAGCCGAGCTCTGAAACTCGTTTGCCCCGCTGCCCACGGCCAAGTGGCGATTCAGTTAACTAGGGGTTCTGTCGAAATGCGTAAATTGTTGACAGGTGCCTTGAGCCGGCCCCGAGGCGCGCCGCCGCATGACACCAGCCACCGCATGGCACATGGCGCTGTGTTGATTCCTGGAAGCACCGGCCAATAGAAATTGTCCCAAAGCGCACGTGACCCTGGTTCAGCCACAAACAGCCGCAACTGGTTGGACGCAGATTTTACGGCGGCTGTTGGGGATGTTTCATAGAGGGGATGTTTGCGGGTTTTATTATGTGCATGCACTTGCATTTTCACTGAGTTTTGTTTATTTATCTTCACTGAGTATGGTTTTCACGCCGTTGGCTTAGCTGAAGTGAAACGACAGGTTTGTGGACAATTGTGCACGGCAATTCTGTCACGCTTCTGCAACTCTCCGGCGGAGTCTGGGTCTACACAAAAGATGGCGACAAAAGTTTGGGGACAGAAGTCGAAGATCGACGAAGAGTTGGATTACTTCACCGAACTTGCCCTCCACGAAAGTGAACGCTGGATACAGGTATGTTCCATAGGCATAGCCATAGCGAAATAACACTAACCTGCCACCTAGGATAGAGCCTAGTTTGTAGGGACGCGGTTTAACTTTTTCGTTTTCAAGTTTGATTAGTCAGAATTTGTTTTGTTTACAAAACGTAAACACTCAGAAATCGAAACCATCGCATAACCTGAATCCAAGTCCCTCTTCATCTAGTTAGTCTAGCAGCATGTTGTCCGCGATTGCCAGAATGATTGCATCCTTGTCTTCTCAGTTTCCAGTCTTCAGTATCATGAATATGACACTCACACTGGCTTCGTCATCAATGTCACACAATGACAATTATGTGACATTATGATGATGATGGCACCGCAATTGTTGTCTTGTTCTACAGTATAAGCTGTAGTGTCATAACGACAGGCCAATTTAAAATTACATCAGTTGTCTTTGATTTTGTTGCCATGCCAGCAGATCTAGATGAACAAAAACAACAATTTGTAATGATGTCGTTTTAATTAGTATTCCTTTAGTAGTGACTTTACAATTTGTTTACGTTTCTATATGACGTCTGTTTTTGCATATAAAAATAAAATGGCCTGTGCCAGGGAGTGAAACAGACAATCTAAGATTAAGACCTAGTTTACATACATGACTTTCCGGGTCTTCTAAAGTTCTATTCTCAGGCTAAGCTTACACCTTCTGACCACAGTTGAACGTGTACCTTGGTTCTTTTACTTTTCCATCGCCCCCTGATGTAAATAAAATTACCACAACGTATTTGATTGGGGGGAACATTGGGCATTTTTATTTTTCCACATGTATGTAATCTGTTGCTGTACTAGCATGGTAAATTGATGGGTGGCTAAACATGATTCCCCCAGGACATCCTAGATACACAACTGTTTTCTTTTGATGATCACATAACACATGGTTATGAGTTTATGACTAATTACGTGAATGGTGGCCAACATTTCAGTGAGTGGCTTGGCCAGTATGAATTATTAGAAGTAGATGTCTTTTTAACTATATAACATTGCATTTATATATTCCAGAGCATCTAGTTAATTTGCTTTAATTGGTACATGTTATATATTGATAAGTCATCATAAGCTTTAATTAAGAAATGAGCTAGACATTGGGCTTTGTAAGGTCTACCTACGTTTAAATTTAAAATGATAATATACTTGAGCTTTTTGTAAAATGTCAGTAACAAGTTTGTAGAACCTGTGTGTAAGACTTTGAAGCAATCCTGCATCATTATACCTTGCAACGCAGCCAGGGCCATTTTGAACATGTAATGACCACAGTGTAGGAACATGGCTTGTTTGGTTGCTTTGTCCTCTTGACCATGGCTGGCTTTGCATGGCCTGTTCTATTGACAGCAGGCTAGACTTTCCGCTTGACTTGGTCTGTTGATGAACTAACCAGAATTTAGGAGCTAGATGCAAATTTCATGCTATTATGTCACCAGGAAAGCCACCATAACCATGTGTGATTGTATAGTTGGTTTAAAGGCTCTGTGCTCTTTCAATGCAGTGTGGTGTTAGATCCTCTCTTTGCCACTGACATGTACAATAGAGATTACTTTCAGATTTCTTCTGTATTCTTCGTGAAGGAATGTTGTAAACACTGCCTGGATGCAGTATTGTGTCCGGTTCTGTTTGCCACACTCCGACCACCTGTATTTGTATACATCATTAATTTTAAGTGTGATTAATTTGACCTTCCTGTTGAGTGGAGACCATAAGGTTTATTGCCTTGCCCACATATCATGAGTTCATGCCATTTACTTAGTGTGTACAGTTGTTTTTCTGTCAGTTGTACAGCTTCTGCAGTTGACACCTAATTTCTATTGTGTCATGTTGGCCGTATTTACTCTAGACATTTTACGAGTTGTTGACAGTTTCGATACACATTGTCCAGGTGTCCATACGAAACGGGTCAACTGTGCACATAAATGTGACCATATTAGGCATTAATATTTTCCTTTAGATTTTTCGTATGACATTTGAAATATATGGTCATGGGTACTATTTTAATAGAAGCTGCACTACGTTCTGCCTGCAGAAAATTGTGTCATTTAGCACTTCCTTGTGCATGTTCGCATAGTACAAAGGTTGTTTGAGGATATGTCTATCACTCTACTTGTTGTGACATGCGGCATAGTAAATCGTTGATTTGACTTGTGTTGTTCAGTACTGTTGTTCAGTAGTCTGTTGTTCAAATGTGTTGCGACATAGTCATTACTGGGTTGAGAAACGTAGATCATGGCAACACGTGACAATGGCCAGTGTAGTGATGTTGTGTACATCTAACTTGATGTTGCCATTTCAACAGGCATTGGTTGGTTACATTGACAGGGAATAATGTCGCAGATTTGATTTTCTGAAGATGTATGAAGCATGTCATCATTGCAGTTGCAGGCAACGACCCATTACATTCTGAAACTGAGTAGTTCTCCTAGTAGTTTATTGTTTCACAAAGTTTCTTACCCAGATCTTTCCTTCTTCCATTGCCTCCTGTATCTCAATTACACTATCTAGCCATGTACCCTTTTTAAGGAGCTGAGCGAATGTCTTGGTTTGTGATCCAGACAATCCATGTTTCGTTCCCGGAATAGTAAGTTACTTTCATGATCTCGACTTTGTGTGGATGGTAATGTCCTTACCAGTGCTCTCTTGTATAGTTTTTTCTCTTGGTTTTACTGAGGCTTTAGGAGTGCTAATATGATATTTTTTGGTGCTTGCAACAGGTGGATCTCATATAACGGATACATGTTTAATAAAAATCATAATTTTGGGTCCTGTTTTGAGATTAAAAAAAATTAATTTTGTGATGTGCACCATTTGTTGTACTGGCGAATTGTTAGAAAAACTAATTCTGCGTTTAACACATCACCAGCATGTAGGCGTAACAAGGAGTGGCAGCTGTGGTTTCCAGTGGCAGGATGCCAACTACTTACCCTGACACCATTCTGGGCCTGGAAGATCACCAAGTAGATTTCTAGGCTACCTGTGAGTCTGGCATTTACTGGCACTTCCATGTAAAATGTGGGGGCTCCTGGATTCCTGGGTAGGAGGACACTGAGTAGTTAAGGAGAGTTAATCAGCTGGTGGGTGTGGATTCTGTCAGACATGTATCACATGTCCCATGACTTTGGCTCACAGAGATAATCAAGTCTAGTTTGGCATAATATGATAAGGCATCAACTATCTGAAACATGTTACAGAGGAGAATTATATTTTTTTAGATACATGTAGACCGATGTGACCTGCTGTCTAACTGGTACATGTTGTCATGACAACAACATATTTGTGTCACTGAATATATTGACTGTGTTATAACTGAATGTTGTTAGTCCTTTGTCATAAAAGTGGGTATACTTGCAAGTAAGGTAATGGATCATATTTGGTAAATTTGTGTAAGCCATTAAGAATTGGTCATTAATTAAGACAGATATTGATGTGTTGTTGATTGAATCCATGTAGTTCTGGTTGTTTGTAATTCTTTCCCAATACTTAATTGTCATACAAGGTACACCTGTAAATACCTTGAAGTATATTCAGCTGACTGAATAATCTGCTTTCACTTAATCCCTGTATGAACTGTGAGGAAACTTCACTACCCAACCAGGTTGAAAGGGCAGCAAATGTTTGAACAGTACTAAGTACACTCTAAGGTGATAAAGTTCTCCAAGGGCAGGATGGCTGTCTATTGTCTTCGGTTTCCTTGGTAATGCAAATTAGCAGGGAAACCTTCACTTGGCTGATGTGCTAGGCAAGTTCTCCAAGTCAACCTAGGTTGTGTGGTTGGTTAGGTTGTTACACATTTTACCTGTGTGACCTAATTGCAGTCGTCAACCAGGTCTGTATGCATAGAGATGTCAGTTGCTGCCACTAATAATTAATAGATACTAGTTCTTCCATTGATTTCCGTTATGCAATCTCAGCCAGTGTAGATCTTGCTGGTTTCAAATATACTTGCTGACTTCCTGCAGATCTTTGTTGAGGTCTGTTGGAAATGTTGTTCGTGGACGCCCTCACCAGCCAGCAACGTCAGCGGATGTGAAAGATTGGTCTATAGGCAGCTGTGCAGGGGCTTCACGTGACATGCAAAGCACATGTCTGAACACACGTGTGCGCATGCATGCACACACTAAGCGTTATGGATGCTGTTTTACAAAAAAATTAATTGATATCTTGGTACTAAATTTTTGGTGCCTCTCAGTTTTAATATCTAATTTGTTACCAGTGTACCAAATCATTAGAAATCGTGCTGATTGCAGTATGTCATTGTATGTAAATGAAAAATAAAATGTGTTCAACGAATAACTGCAAAACGTTTCCTTTTTATTAGTATTGTTCTTTATAACTACACTGAACTGCACGCTGTATGCTGAACTAGTTACTAGTACTGCTCAAGTCTCAAAGTGCAACCAAAATCAGTAAGCATCTTTCATGGTAGAATGTCCTATTGTTTTTGTGGAGTCAGGACATTGTGTCCTATTGATTTCAGAGGTTCAGGACTTTTTGTCCTATCACTTCTGTTTTCAGTATGCATCACTGCATTTGATGGATCACCCACAGCAGATATATATATATATATATATATATATATATATATATATATATATATATATATATATATATATATATATATATATATATATATATATGTAGGATATATGTAGGATTAATCTGCATATATTTTCATATGCAAAAGTACATGGCTGCTAGTCTGATCCATCATAAACAAGGCCTGTGGTGTCTCCACTGAGAGCTATTTAAAGTTTTGATGAAGTACTACATTGGCAGCTACAGATATGCTTCCTGGAAGTTAGATAGACATGACTTGGTGGGTTCACTGACTTCACTTTATCCTAAATATTGTGTAATAGATGTGTGTCAGCTGTCTCTTCTGAAGTTGTCTGTTGTCATTCAGTGCCAGTTGCTACAGCACTCAAACTGTGCACAAAGTTATGGGACTGCCGGCAACTCATTATTGTGTGGTTTTTCAATTTTTTTTGCACAGTTTTTTTATGCTGCCAGATCCATCCAATAAATCATAAAACTTGTGTTGTTCGGCAGTACTAATGTAGCTGTATACTGGTTGTAGAAATGGTTATAATTATTATGTTAGAAAACTACTTACAATTGTCTTGTACATGTTGTAAAGCGCCACGAACAATATAACATTGGATCTGGCGCTATATGAAATAAAATGTATTGTTATTATTATGTTGCACCCTACCCTCATTATGTTGATGTATGTAATAACATTGACAACAGTCAAGAATGGGACAGTGAAATGTTGGTGTTATTGCTCTCTCTCTCTCTCTTTCTCTCTCTCTCTCTCTCTCTCTCTCTCTCTCTCTCTCTCTCTCCCTCCCTCCCTCACTCCCTCCCTCCCTCCCTCCCTCTCATTTTCATGCAGTGATTTTATTTAGTTTGCAATCATCTTTTACTAACTAAAAAAATGTCTTGACACTGCCACTATTGCTAGACTTAGGAGCTGCAAAGTGTAAATGAAACTGACTACCGTAAGTTCCTCTGTATAATACGCCCCCATGTATAATATGCACCCTGGCTTTTGCTAAATTCTGATAGAATTTCTATATTACCATGTATAATATGTATCCAAACTTTTGGCATCAACCCCTGATTTACCAGCTTCTGATAGTTTGTTTGAAGCGCGACTCAGGGTTGGCCACTGTCATTTCATCAAAGTTCGTTTGTGTAATGATCCTAAAGTCCATCTTAGAATCGTAAACATGTCATGCAAGTTATGGGATTGCCGCGGGCTCATCACACGCGATGATATATCGCCTCATTAGTGGTGTAAACCCTATGTAACTTATATTTTAGCTTGACCAGTGCGCAACTGATTAAATATGTGCTTTCTAGAACTTACTTTGCGTCTTTATTTGCATTCACAATGTTAAACATGGAGTCACACTGGCTGACCCAAGGGCGTGGCATTGACTATTCAGGTCGTTCGCATGATTCAAGAACGCCAATCATGATGCTTTGGCGCTCAGGGAGCAACACATATTTGAAAGTATTAACCTGACGCCATCCACACATTTCTGCATTATTCCCGGTCAACAACGCTTCCGGTCACGTATGCTTCCCGCTCATTGACGTCGGAGTACCAGTCTTCCAGTAGCGTTATACATATCTGGTCAGAGAAATTTGTTTAGCCCTATCACCATGTATAATATGCACCCAGACTTTTAAGTAAAAAATGAAGGAAAAATGCATATACACAGAAACTTATGGTATGTATAAGAAAAAGGATAGAAGGAATCACTGTCCACTTTGTTGTTGTGCATCATTGTAGAAGAATCAGTCTGTTTTGAGCAGTCTATGATTTGACCTTCTGAACTCTTTGTTTCCTTCTGCACCAGGCTTGTCTTTGCACATCCCCTGCTGTCTGGAATGTGCCAGTAGTCTGTTTATCTCACAGATAAGACTAATTAGGAGTTAAATCAATTATTAGGCATAAGGGAGGGATTAGTCAAAGCAGTCTTCAATGGTATCAATTAAACTGTAAAGATAAAGATGTTTTTAACTCTTTTTATCCCAGAGGCTCATCCAAAATGAGCCTCCTAGTTCCCGAGCAAATTTGCTTTCGCACTGATTTCATGTTTTTTGTCTGAGCGTTTCTTCTTCATGTTGTATTTGTTATACTTTATGTGTTGGCATGTACCATATACTATATATGAAATGAAAGCTAATTAATTAAATTTAATTTCTTTTGAACTGTGAATTTTATAAATGTAGGTCCATTTTAACTTTACCATATATATTTTTTTTTATAAATGTTTGAGTTCATTAAAACATTTTATTTATAACTACAGTCGACTTCAGATGCCATAATGACACTGATTAATTATTTTTTAAACACAAGTAGCAGTGAATGAAACCTTCAGAATTAAGTTCTGATTCAAATGGTAGGAAAAGTATTAAAACATTGTTACCCATTACAAAGTTATGGTATATTTTATGAAATAAGGTAATAACCAAAAATCACCAACCGTGCCACTATTTTTTCTTTACTTTGAGAAATTTCAGTTTTAAAACAAAGACAGCCAAATTGATTGCATTTTTCAACTTGAATACTTGTTATACTAGTAGTGTCTGTTAGTGACCATAAAAGCACAAGATGTGTGTAACGTTTATTTATTTTTCAGGTAACAAAACACAACTTGAAAACAGTTATTCTTGGAGTGCCATCCATACCACATTCGAGAGCATCTCTATGCGCGAAATTGTTGGAAACCCTCAAAATCACAGTCGGTTTTTGAGTCCTCTACTAGCTAAAGTTGCATCCAGTTGTCATGAATTTGTGCCGATTGATTGGTTCAAAAACCACTTGATTACTATTTATAATAACATCTGAATCATCTGATAATGCTTCAGCATCATTGCCATCATGCACGGCGTGAATGGTGTCAGCCATTTTGCGATAACAGCGCATATCAACACTTTATTTAGTAATTTACTTTGCTCAAAATTTAAACAAAACAGCATATAACAACCGGAAGTGTCCTGGGCCAGTACACATACACACATTTTAAGAATACGTCATAGGAATATGTGTACATGTACTTGAGATAATTCGATAGGCCTACGTGCCTACACCATAACTACACAAAAAGTCATAGTTGGTACAGAAAGAGTTAAGTAAACACATTTATCCATACAGTAATGAAGCTTGCAAAAGACAAACCTGTCTGGTTCATTTAAAATAATTATGTGCACATATCGATAATTTTCTTATTTCAACAGTTTACTATCTCGGTTTCACATAACATGTAGTTGTTTACAATCGGTGGGTACACCCTTACCTATTGTTATAACCACCATAGAACACACTGAGTATTCCTGGTTATTAGCTAAGTAGCAAGCAGGCAAGTGATTGAGATAATCAGTGAAAAAAATTACTTGCCAAGTGGGACACTTCCATAATAATTTACTAACAGCCTTAATCTCCTATCTGTTTATTGAAGTCGATGCTTGGAGTTGGAAATACTAAATATTATTAACTTAAACTTTTTTGCTGTTTGTATAAATAGATGTTAAGCCAATGTCATTTTAGTAATTTTAATTAATACTTAAATTATCAGTACAGTACACATGATTGATCTTGGTGTGATTCTGAGAACATTAACAATCTTTAGATTATTAAGACACATTCTTTGAATTATTTCAAAGGTTGAATGTTGAAATATTTTACCTATGACGTGGTTCAATGACAGCGCATTCACAGCAGTAGGCTGAAACATTTAATCCATCATGAAGCTGGACTGACTGCATTATTCACTATAGCTGCAATAATTGGTAGTGTATGGCTTATATCACCCAGTAATGACAGAATTGTCAGCTCAGCCTTTTTCTGGCTTAGATAACTATAATTTTAATAATCCTGACATTTAATTTACTGTTGTTGATGGAGAAGAGGTCACATTATATTAATGTGCAGGAATTGTGTATACTTCATTCAGAATAACTGCACAATTAGGCCATTCCACTAGCATTGACATTTCAGTTGATTATCGTTCATTAATGCAGGAGAGGCACATTTTGTTCATGGAGCTCTGCACAAGGTCACAAAGTCAACAATTAATGATATTTCCACCATGTTAGACAGTTATGTATTGTGTATTTCTAAGTTGTTTGTGTTTAGTAAATTATGTAATTTAGGAACACACACTTCAGCATGGAGTATGGCTTTGTGCACTTTTATTCAGCAGTATTTGAACAAGTTTTATGTTAAATTGTTTTAACAATCAAACTTCTACAGATGGCAAGCCCTATATAGGCAGACCACCAAATTATCTCCATTTGCATATACAATCACTTTCAGTAGTTCATTCAGAATTATTTCTTATATTACTAGTACTAGTTGTTAACAAATCTTGTCATAACCAAGAATACAACTTTCTTGACATGCACTATTATTAAAATTTATAATGAACTTTGCCCTATTGTCGAGACTCAAAAACCTTTTGCCCATTCTCTTTGGGTGTGAGCCTTTTCTACATAACTTGTGTACATTCTTAGTTTCTGCATTTGTGTGGATGAAATATCACATCTACTTCATTTATCACATTCCATTGTTATTCTCCCCATCTCTGCACATTGTTGAAATTTGCCATTCTGCAGAACTTTACATATTTATGTAAACTTACAAGCTCTACAACAAGTGTGAACAGATCTTTAGAAGTAGGTTTTTGTTGACCTTTGACCTTTTAAATTTTATATTTGATACCTCCACTCACTGACCAGTGGTAGTTATTATGTGCAAGGTGTTTATCACAATGAATTACAGCAAATACCTAACTAACAATAAATATTTGTAGTATTATGATGGTTTATGCCTGTAATGATGAATTGATGTTACCCTAAATACAAGTAACAGTGTCAAGAAGGTAATTCTTGATTGTCATTATCTTGACTAATTGACTATTCTGATCCACTATCCATGTGTGTGAAAGCAAATTTGCTCAATAGATTTGGGTGAGTTTTGTCTACATAACGTGCATTCCAAGAGTTACTGCGTGTGTGTGAATAAAATTGCTGGTTAAACATTTTGTTATCAAGGCATTCCTTGCATCTAATCCCTAGCTATGTACCGCATCCTTAGTTTGATGGTCAACACAGGTCATGACCTAGAATGTGTCATTAATGCTGAAGAAAAGTATTGTCATCTGGCATTTATGGCACAGCTGCTGTATAAATAAACAGGCCAACATATGATAGTGGCTATTGATTTAACTGTCACCTACTATGGTATATGTGTCCAGTGTATCTTCTGTGTGATTGTTTATACACTGACCATCTGCTCATGACACAAGGTTTTAATGAAAAGATTCATGCCATATTGGTTGACAAATATTAATCAGTGATGTTTTGTTAATTTATAATAATAACTGCCAGGTTGAGTATTCCCATTGGTAGTTCTTTGCTTTGTATGCACATGTTCCAGGAGAAGTTGTTGTTTTCTGTAGCGCTGTAAATACATATATATATATATATATATATATATATATATATATATATATATATATATATATATATATATATATATATATATATATATATATATATATATATAATATATATATATATATATATATATATATATATATATATAATTATATATATATATATATATATATATATATATATATATAATTATATATATATATATATATATATATATATATATATATATATATATATATATATATATATATATATATATATATATATATATATATTAAAATTTTTATTTGTATTTGCACAAGGATTTCACAGATCAACTAGTTGTGCCCACAATAAAGTTAAAGGTGCATCCTCAATTAGATTTTTTGCTAGTCACATTTCAAATTAATTTTGTGAAAAACCAAACCTACCTAGTATCCACTGCAACATGCAAGCTTGTTTGTGCAACTTTTATACGTAGTTTTTGTGAAATCATCAGACAAACTATTAAATTACTTAATGCATGTTCAAGCATTGTGTGAAATCAAAATCAAAATGCTGAAAAATCGTGATTTTCACCCTGGTGAAATTTTTTATCTTTGTCATGTGATCGGCGAGAGGATTGAAGTCATACCCATGATTGACATTGACTCGCACAGTGTTTACTGTTCTGAATATCCACTATTTTGATCCTTACCAGATCTAACCACTGAAGCCATTCTTTTGATGATTTAAAAAATAGGCATTTTTTATTAAACAGACTGCACACATTACTTAAACTAGTCACACATTACACATCTGGACATAAATGAACCAAATTCGTGATGGGCTGGACCATTTCAGGAAGCAGCATTAAAGGTAGTCTAGAAAATAAAGGTTGGAAAGGTCAACTATCTTGTTTTGTTTCCAAATAACCCACAAACTTGTTGGTGAAGTGTTGCATAACTTTAATTGCTTCCCCAGGTAATTGCTTATATTGAACTGGTCCCCAACCTGTGGTGGTCATTATAACCTACCTAGGTACCTATCCCCTAGGCTATTTGGTCCAATAATAGAAGAGCAGACTTGCAGCTATCTGTTTCCCCTGGAAAATAAATATAGGTGGTCAGGTGCACTATTTATCCCTCCCACTTACCTTGGGCAGTGTCTGGGAAACTTCTGCTGTCTCTGGCTGATTTGTTCCACCTGGGGTGGTATTGATGGGTGATGACCAGGGAAACACCTTGGACTGGGAGGGGGTATGGGAGTCTCCTGGAGCACTGGGCTTATATGTTGTGTATTGTGATAGGGTGGGAGGGAAGATGATGAAACTGCTGATGTATTGACAAGTTGTGTATCCATCAGATACTTTATACACATTGGTTGCATGTATGTGGTATGTGCATCTAAAAGTGGTTCAGTTGGTATCAGGCCTCAAAGTTAACATTCTGAGGTAGGGATGCTGAGCTCCTAAAATTAAAAAATTAGGAGCAAAATATTTGTTTATGAGTGCACCCACGTTTCCTAACTAAAATGCAAAATAAATGTTGTCAGCTGTGACATGATTATAGTTCACAGCTTCCACTGTGCCAACGAAAAACAAAGTCTGCTTTTAAATCTATACAACAGTTTAAGTATAAACTAGCAACCATTATCTCGCATATTTTCATACTGTTAGTTTGAAATAACATTGAGTAAATAGTAAATGTTATCAGACATAATGGCCAAATATCAAGACGCACATTGCAACTAAGGCAATTTACCTAGTGGTATATTTCAAATTACTGTAGTTGGCAACTTTGAGCCCTGTGTATTGTGAAAGTGTGGCAGGAGATTGATGATGATAACACTGCCTGTGTATTTCTAGTGCTTAACTGTGCATCTATAAGCATGAAATACTGGGCACTGGCTGCATGCAAGCATAGTTATTAGGTTCCGAATAAAAATGATATGATTATTCGTGAGATGATGATGATTATTCATGAGATTTAGTGTTTTGTGTCATTTTATCATTTTATAATTTAAAATTTTGAGATGAAATCATGAGAAATTGGACAAAACATCATGAAAAGTTGGTCAAAATATCGTGAAATGTTGGTCAAACTATCATAAAAAATGTGTCAAAATGTCATGAGAAATTTGTCAAATTGTCATGACATTCAGAACCTGTGCTGTATATGCACCTTAACATATTTCTTTTTTTTTAATGAGTTATTTTCAGGCCACAACAAGTGTCTTCCACCATTATGATTGGTGCCACCCATTTGCCCATGACCCCAATTATTCATAACTAATTTATAACATTATTGACAATCTCTTTTCTTGTTTTTTAGGCGGTGACAAGGAAAAAGTTCAAATATCCGGATGATCCTCGGAAGTCACTGGATGACGGCACTCTTATGTGCGAGTAAGTAATTAGTGGGGAGTTTGTAGTAGACGTTTCAGCACACCATGCTTTTAACCTGATGCACCCTGAACACCGAAATTTCGGTGTTGGGATGTAGTGTTCATATTGATCGCTATGTGGCGCCATGCTCGTTCGCTTTGGTTATGCTGTTGGTGCCCAGATGAAAACAACACATGTGCGGACGTTTTGAGCCATTTCTCGAATCGATCCGTCAATTATTAGTATTTTTGCGAATTTTTTGAAAGTGACCAATATTTTGTCAACGTTTTACAATTCATGGTTATGAAGACTATGAGCGGGCATTGCATCTGTTGGGTTTTACATCCAATAATTCGGATGTAAATGACATTAGTAGCGGCCAAGACAACAATATCGATGTGTCAGTGATGTGTTTTTATTGTATTCATTGTCTTTTGACGTAACATTTGACTCACATTTGCAGAATTACTGCATTTATATTCCTTGAATTTTTCTTTTCTTTTCCATCAGTTATTATACTACAATACATGGTGTGCTCTTATATATATGTCAATAGATTATATGTACCTATGAAACATTCATTATTATGCATTTTGTGAACAGTTTTGTGTGCTTTATATGTATATATGCGATCAACCAAAATCATAGTACTTGCATGCTAATTGTAATATTTCACAGGTAAATGCAGATATTATTATAATTTCTCTTGCTGCTCATAGAGGACATGTAGGCCTACCTTGCAGTACCAAACTTGCCTCATTTTGTGCTTTATTGTGTCCATGAGTGACGAAATAAAACTAGATTTCGTATTTAATTTTTCACTTTGCGATTGTTGACATATGCTAATTAGCCACAGTTAATCATAACATTGATAGTGTTATTACCATTGGTAAGATAAATATTCTGTGATTCAGAATATGTATATATTGTAAGGGTTTTGATGAAGACTTTACGTCTTACAGTGCATTTCATAATCCCATGGGTTGAAACAAAATCAACTCCCCCAGAAATTCAGGGCTTATCAGGTTAATGCATTGGGTTGTAGACGTTTGAATTATGATTGATAGTAATGATTTTATTATAAACTGTGTTTCTGTATAGAATAAAATTAGTAATGCATCTCAAGAGCAACTGAAAATCAGAGGAGTCCCCCAATTCAGTTGTGTTATAATATTATATATCATGATTTGAGGCATACTATATTGATATACTTTAATCAAATGTATAACTTACCATCACAATGGTATGCCTCTTCCTAAAAGTTGTGCAATTATATTTATTTACAAAATGCCTGAACTACGATCATAGACCAGTGTGTAAATTATGTACAGAAACTGCTTTGTAAATTTCTAATTTATTACTATCAATGATCAGAATTGTCAACTAACATTTTCAGACTGTTGAATGGACTAAAGCCGGGCACCATCAGAAAAGTGAACAGACTTCCAACACCCCTGGCTGGCATGGTGAGTGGGCTGCTTTTTGGGTTCAGATCACTATTTATTTTCCATTGGCAACCTCGTCAATACTCTCAAATGTCGAATGTAAATTTGTTTAGTTTTTTTCTGAAAACCTGATGTATTAGTGTTTTTATTAACATGCTAAAATTGGTCAATTTCTGTCCATTTTCCTCAACACAAGATGCTTCCATCATGTGCCATGTCTTTGTGTGCAATGGGGTGCCACTGTCACTGACACAATGCGAACCACCCACTAGAAATTTTATTCTGTGCACAAATTTAGCCATATCCCATTAAAAAATCGCCAGGGAGAAAATCACCAAAAGGTAGTACTGTTTCCAAATCCTGGCACTTTAATGATCTACTGTGAAAACAATGTTATGGCTACTTCCTGTTATGGCTACTTCCCATTATAGCTACTTTTTTCCCATTATAGCTACTTTTGTGGGAGCAACTAATTTGACATTGAAACTAATCCCATTATAGATACTTCCTTGATTCTATTCTTGAGCCAAGGGAGAATCAAATATTTCAGATGGTATACAACGGAAAAATACATGATGTGTATGCATTACAGTTTTATTAAGACATGAATACATTAATTGTACAGAGTACTCAGTATAATATACTCAATACATTATGCCCAACATTTTGCACTGAACGGAAGTCATGAAGGCCATGTATCACAAGTGAATGTCATTCTGATATCAGCATGTAACTGTCATCAGTCACAAGTGAATGTCACACTAATTTAAGTAAGTGTCCAGCTGCAAGCAGAAAGCTCAGTACAGATCTTTCCCCATCACATAATCCTGTTTGAACTGAGCCAGACTCTCGTTCACAATTCGGTACTTTCTCTTGTTCTGTGGTGGTTGTATGACTGCGTCATGTTGTGCGAGCTTCAGCTCTGTTTTGCTGCCTGCTCCTTCCTCGTCGCGTCCACAAACTCGAAGATGTTGGGGTGATGTTTCCCCACAAGTTTTGTGAAAATCAAAGAAGTAGCTATAATGGGGCTCTATTTCGTAAAGATACCACCCTCATTGGTTGTCAGTGTTGACTTGTCTCGGCTTATAAGTAATATAACCACTACTCCAAAGAAGCCATGTACAGTACTGACAGTTACATGGATCTTATACGTATAACCACTACTACAAAGAAGCCATGTACAACACTGACAATTACATGGATCTTGGCAAAACCATTTTTGCTTTTAACCACATACAAATAAATTAATGCTCCCCTCAGCTGGCTAATTACTGGTTAATTCAAAAAATAACCGTAACGGGACTAGTTTGGGACTCGTCTAATTGCTCTTCCAAAAAGTAGCCATAACAGGAAAATAAAGTATCCGTAACGGGAAGTAGCCGCAATGGGAAGACTCCAGTAAAACAAGCTAGATGAGCCCTTAACAGTTGACACATGATACATCGATGCAGGCATGGGCCATTGATATCCATATTGTTACAAGGCAAGAACCCACTGGCGGCATAGTGTTCATACTGTATAGCACCCAGTGTTCAGTCATATATCATACCAGCATCTACTAAATAGCTTCTGTTATTGAGTGTAATAAATTTACAATGGGTTAAATGTGACTGTTAAATAACTATAATAATATGTAGGCTGCGGGTGGTAAGCTTATGCCTAAATTAAGAATAGACCCCTGTAAGGCAAGTTTGTAAGATAAAATTGCATTTACTACAGCTTACTAACTAAATTGATAAACTAAACTTACTACTAAAATTATACAAAACAAGTTTCTCAGTCATTGCACAATGTACACTCCTGATCTAACTTCAGTACCACATCAAGGACTGGGCCTGTACAAACAGAACAAGTAAGCTACAGTGGAACCTCGACTTATGGTCACCCCGGTAATACAGTAACCCCGCCATTATGGTCTCCCTGGGCCAGTCCAAAATGATTTCCACAGTAAAAGATAGGATGTTAGTCCCGCTAATCCAGTCAACTCGCTATTCAGGAATACAGTCAGTAACCCAGTGCAAAACGTCAAGATTGCCCGCAGATTAACCCCAGACTTGCGGTCAGTCACAGTCGGGAATCCAACATTTGGCGACTGCAACGGCAAGCAGCCACGGGCCAGCCACCATTCCATCAAAGGCGATCTCAATATAAAGCCACGAACTGGCATCTGCGTGTTTATACAGTGATCAGTTAACTTCAGAAAACAATGAAAGAAACAAGACACCAGTCATTTTAGTTAACACTTTGAAGGCAAATTCTTAGGCCTAAGCTTAGTGGCTTAGTAAATTTTATTAAAAACAAGGCACCTTCTACAGCTCGGTCATCTAACAACAGGACACCGTGTATTACTGGGTGCCCTAGTGTTTGCTTAAACACCAATGAGCACTTGTAGGAATAGCAGGTCCTAGAGGTGGCACAATGTTGCAACATAAGTGGCACAACGAACAAAATTAAATAATCCTGATACATAGCACATGTGGTTATATAATATAGGCTCCCCAAAATAAACCGTGTTCAATCCTGAACAGCAAATATTTAACGAGTTGTCATGTCAGCAAACAATATATCCTGCCAACATTAATACTTACTGATATGTAACAAAACCAACTGGCAAACATCAGTCAATCTAATGTATGAATAATTTTGCCGCAATTGAGCATGCTAAATGCCTTATAGTGTTACGCGAAGTTATGGCATGCTTACGAAAAAACAACATCGGGAATTTCTGTGTGTCTTTGAGAGTGTGCGTTTATTCACAGTTTCGATTGAACAGCTGTTAACACGTTTTTATTGTAGGTCGACACTATGACATGGGAATGGTTTTGTGTACATGTAATTACATACATAAAAAATACAACCACCACATTTCTCCAAGTCCCATTATGCTTCAGTGCCCATATTCACTATTAAGGTCACCTCCCTATTTCGCTCACTTTAACTCAGTCCCGTGGGTGACCATAATACCAAGGTTCCACTGTATTTGCATATCCTAGGGTCCAGTGTAAGATAAGATGATACATAAACATCTATTAAGTACCATAGTTCCAACACATTGGAGCTTTTACTCATAATTATCCACTAAGTGGAGCCACTTGTTATATATGGTTGTCATGGTGAATGAATTATCTGTTCGGTAGCGGCAATCGTTTATTATCGCTCAATATAATTTTACGGAGATTTTTGCGTTTTTTAATGATGGATTATTAAAACCTGCTATGGTTGCAATGGCGGACGGCACTACTTCAACTGATGATTTACCGCTGTATGTTTTGAACAGATTATTTGATAGTTTTAGGATTATTTGATAGTTTTAGCAACGAATCTTTGTCGGATGCTGACGATTGAAACTACAATGATGTTGGCGAACTTAGCGACCGAGCCGGAGCTAAAACGGATACTGACAGCAGGAGTATTTACGACGGCAACTCGGATGTCAGTGATGATGAATGTGATGGTGTAAACGCTGAGGATGAGCTGTGCACTGTACTATCAATGCTGGATGATGCGTAGTTTAATTTTTTTTTTACAAGAAAAAGGAGTCTGTGAATCCGTCAACATGCAAATTTTGATTGGAATCAGTCCAGTAGCGATGAATGTGTTGGCAAATATACAAATGAACCCTTCTGTCATATATGTTTCAAAATACAGATAAATAACTTGTTTTTCACTTTCTCGTGATGAACATTAGTAGTTTACATTAAATATGTACATTGGCATACAACTGCGTTCAGCAACTACAAAAACGTTGACATTGTGGTGGCCATCTTGGATTGCTGGTTACCATGACAACGAAGTGTAAAATGATATGGCTCATTTTACTTGCTGATTATCATACTTTCAGAATATATGTTATATTCCTATTCATAAAATGCATTTTTGTTGCTGAAATTTTGACTTGAAGTGATGCAGTCGATTTTCTTGCATATTCACTTTGAATGCAGTATTCAGTGGTCACAGCAGATCAGAGCTGTTAATGTAATACTAGTACTCTACATGTATAAACCCATAATAGCATAAACTCAACAGTCAACAATGTTGTCTATTTTACATGTGTAATTTCAGAGGCATTGCCTGACTAGCTTAGATGTCATTGCACCATTATTTATAAACAAGTCTAGGACACTGCTCAAAGCACGTCTCTAGGGTCTGTGCTAGGGAATAGTCAAATTCAACCCTCTCATAGCTACTTGCTTGAACACATATAAAGGAGAGCAACTAAAATGATTCCAGAACTAAGAGACCTTAGTTATGAAGAACGCCTGAAGGAATGTGGTTTAACAACTCGAGAGACAAGGAGGTTAAGAGCAGATCAGATTGAAGTTTTTAAGATATTGAATGGGTATGAAAATATTGATAGAAATATGTTTTTCTCACTCAAGAAGGTAAAATTAGTAAAGGATCAATGTAGACTGACCATCAGGAAGCACTCGTTCTCACAGAGGACAATAAATGAATGGAACAAATTGTCTACAGATTGTGTAACTGCTAGCAGCGTGAATATGTTTAAAAACAAGATTGACACATATCTCAGGGGGGCGGGTTATAAGTAGATGAACATTGTTGGACTCTCGATAAACCAATGGCTTCCTTGTCCACTTGCCATCTGGGCCTTTGGCTTGGATGGCAAATCTTGTTAAATCTTGTTGAATCACTTCTTAGAGCAATTAATCAATAACTTCAAAGGGAGAGAGGGCACCAACCTGATCCTAGCTACAGTTACCTACTATCTTATTATGTACATGCACAATCTATCCATGCACCTTGTATATCAGATATCATAACATATTAATTATAACAGTAACACTACTAAACTTGATCAAAACTGAACTTTTGGAAATGTTCTGTACATGTGTTAGCTAATGACTGCAAGTGGTTAACATCTCATTAGGCCCTGTTGGACATTCTTCTCTAAGGTCCAAAGACCACTCTTTCCCCATCTTCCAACACATTAGTAATCAAAGTCACCAGTCTATAGCAGAATGATTAATGATGTAACTCTATGGACCCATCCATGTCTACCTGCATTGTAACATGGTGTTCATTTATGGTGCTAGCATTCACCAGAGGGCAGCACCTGCATGTGGTGTCCACTTTCTTCAGCATGCATCAGTCATTATTTGCATTATTCAGGATATAGATCTACTTTGACTGATTGTACTTTCTCTGCACAGCGACCACTGTTAGTCTTACTTCTACCAGAGCTTTGTCTTTTTAGCAGGCCAGGAAAATAAGTACAAGTGCTTGCAAAGCAACCAATCAATTATGAACGTGTATGCTAACAAATCAATTAGTAATACAATTTAAACAGACTCATCTTATAAACGAAAAGCTTGAAAGGAGTAACACTGAAATAAAATATTTATACACGGCTTAAATTTGCGAGTTGTGGCTCGCCATTGGCGCCCAAATATTGCCCTGGTGAGTGTTTTTTTAATAGTGGGTGCCAGCTGACGAATGCATTTTGTATAAGTTGTATTACTTTAAAAAATGGTTTAACACAGACCTCCGATGTTGCAACTTGCATAGGTTATGCAAATCATTCAAATGAAATGTTTAGCTGTGTAAGCTTTTAGCAGCCAACGTAAAACCGTAGTGCTACCATCGTCTGTGGACGGAGGAGCCCCCGATTAGGCTGTGCCATTCGATAGTTCGTTTTGCACCACTACGCGTCACCGTTGTACGTGCACATCAAAATGATCATCTTTTTTTAGTTATGCCTATCACATCACACCTACACTTCGTTAGATGTACAATTATAATCTCTAATCATGAATAGATTTAGATCTAAGGTGCTCTGGAATAGTATCTTGTCAAAAGTCATAGCCAGACTTTCAGAATGCGCTCCATGACCACGGACATTCCATGGCACTTGCGTTTTCGTCTTGTTTCCCATCTTTTCGTTGTTATGCTTACTTGTATTTGCCACAGTTTGAACTTAGGTAATTACCACATCACCGCTCTTAATATTTGTTTCACAAAACATTAAAATCATTGTAGTATCTAGCTTGTGACACATGTTGTGGGTCTTACTTTGAAACAAGTTTGTGTGCCGAGTGTGGGTGATAACGGGAAAGTCGAATGGTTTAGTGCCGTGGTTTGAATTACATTACATACTAGCATCGCTACACATATATTTTTTTTAATTGTGATATCTAACTAATATTGCATGACTTTTGAACGTACATTTTATAATCTATAATTGCTGTGATAATGTAGTTAAACATGACTGCCGGTTCCCAGCGATGGGAATAGGCTTGTCCCATGGCATGGTATTGGGACTGGTTTCCACATGCGCGATAATCTGGCATTTTTTTTAGATTGTCTCTTATTCTTTTACCGAATTCTAATTCTTATCAAAATCTCTCTGCTAGTTTATACGAGTAATTTTCTAATGGTATGATTACACAACTCAGAAGAAATAGTACATGGTCAGTTTTATGCTAAAAACAAATTGTTATTCAGCTATTAAACTGGGAAATACTTGTTATGGTATTTGGCACGTTCCAAATTCTTATGATATGATTTAATAAAAACTTGAAAAGATGAGGGAGGTAAATATATTATATACACACCTACATGTTCACACACACATATATACATACTATTTATTATACATTACAAACGTGTTGTACATTACATACTTACGTACCAGGTATATACATATTATGTTGTTGATCTTCTATTTACACCTGAAGTCTGGGGTGAGGCTGGCATCGATACTTGTCATAGAATTTTGTTTTCCTTCTGTCACTGTTCTGATTTCACTACTGTAACCACCACCTGTCTACGCGCCCTCTACTACCGCCTAATTTGTCTCCCACAGTCCTCCCAAGTGGTGGTCTTACTCTTCTCCATTCCATTCGGTCCACTCTATTTCACACCAAGCTCCTCCCTCAGTTCCTTCCTCAGCTCCACCATCAGCTCCTCCGTCAGCTCCTCCATTCTTCACTTATCCAATCTTTTCACTCCTGTAGTTAATTCCACAAACTTGGGCTTTCTCTTGTTTTCCCCTCATTGCCATGATCTCTGGGCCATATACATAGGCTGGGTTACGCGCGACCATAGTATTTAGTAATTAATAGATGAAACTTGCTATCCTGGCCAATTGGCCCCTAAATTTCATTGCTGGCCCCTAATTTTGAAAGTTCAGGGGCCAGCTGGCCCCTAGATTTTCAGCTGAATTTTAAGCCCTGTTATATAAGGTTGTGTTATGCCCTTACTACAATACACGATTAATCCATCAGTTAATTATATATTCATCAAATTTCAACAATCACTTATTCTCAACATCAGATATGTTAGTTATTTCGATCAGAATTTTTAACAACTTTACTGCTTTCATGCGGGAAATACTGCATTTTTTCTCTGGTCCAGTTTTTCAGCTGGACGGAATGTCCCGTGTTTTGCAATTTTAAAAAACAAACAAATTCACAGTGAAATCTATCTATTTGTTGCACACGAGGCCACTCAAGGCACACGAGGCCATTCAATGCACACGAGGCCACTCAAGGCACATGTTGTTTCTTTGTTCTCAAACGATGAATAAAATTAAAACACTAAAACCGATGAATGTTGAGTGGAGGAGGATGTTTCTTGCTTTTCATGAACACTTTTCCATGAACAAATGTTGACGCCCTTGTCAGTAGTGTCACCCACTGGTGATGTCTCTAAGGATATGTGTCATATATGTCCTTCTGTGACCTTCTTGCCTGTGTTGTCAGGCTGGGACAATGAGCAGTGACAAGTAGTCCATTTCCCTACCTTGGGAAATGTTTCAGTTGACAGTACTGGAAAAAAAACAAAAAGTAGTTTTGTCACACTAAATACATGTGACAGGGTTTGCTGCTTGGTGAACAGCACTTTTTGTATATCCGAGGCTAATGTGACACTGTGACAATGCCAGCATAACACTAGGACAGAGGTGGGGGTGTGTTTGTATATTTGTGAGGCCATAAACACTGCTTCTTCTTTGTTCGTTTGATGTGTTGTCGCCCAAGAACCACAGGGAATACATAGTAATGATGCAGTGTTTAGAGACCACTTGGTTTTTACATCGTTAGCTTGAGTTATCCTTGTAAAACAAGGGTTTTATTATTATCACTGCTCATGGGTCCACCAAAAAGTTAGGAATTTGTGCCAGTTTGAACACATGCATCAGATGGTAACTTGTGTAGTGTGTATATTGGTTTATATTAAGATGGTTTCTGTGATATTATTAGTTCTATAGTGTAAGAGCTAAGAAGATATTACTACTTTTCTAGAGATCAGAAGATAATATGATACTTTACTAAATCTAAAAAGGTACTGTTTTAAACAACTAGGAAGGTATTACAATTATCTACTGTTGGTTATAATATAGCAATGTTACTTCCTGCTTGCCATATTCATCATACTTGGGTAGAGTGATTCTTGTCATGAGACTTGACCGAAAAGGATTGTGACGTCATTATGTTGACCTAAAACTACTTCTAGTTTTCTTGTAGCATAGAATTATAAATAATTTATATGACAGTTGCATAATTCTGGGAAAAGTCAGGGAATTTAAATTATTTCAGTGGAAGGTTGTGGAATTTTTTTATGTTGTGGATAAAGTCAGGAAATTTAGATATTTTGTCAGATAGGTTATGTAACTTAAATGACAATCTTCAGGAACTAATTTATAAAGTATTTGTTGTCATTTTGGTCAGGGGAATTACAATTCGGTCAGGGAAAAGTCAGGAAACGTTAAATTAATTCCATGTATGAACTCGGTATTACCACTGGTTCATGAGGGTGAGTGGGAGGGGTTGCATGGATCAAAAGTGGCTGTAACCCTGCAAGAAAACCTAATCTACATATTTCTTTATGATTGTGTAGTTTATAGCAGTGTTATGAGATCAGCAACTCTTGCTTTCTCTTTGTGTACTTGTCACCACGGGGAGTCTGACCATTACTCTTTGTGTGGTTTCCCACAAGTGGGGTACATTTGGTGGTCTACAAGTGGGGCTTCAGGCAATACTTACAGGGTTCATCAGCAGACATTTAGCTGACTTGTGTGTCCTGCTTTCTGAAGGTAATGTTTGCAAACAGCTGTCCATATAGGCCTTATTAGATCTTCCCACAGTGGCTTGTGCAGCCAAGCCTACTAAATCTTGGTTCTTCAATAGATGTTTACAAGACTCCTCCTGTGTAATGGGTCAAAACATCCATCCGTCTTGCATTTCAAATATCTCAATGCCTTTAAGAGTTATATTTAAATTTGCAGGCACCTGTCTTTGTGAGTGTGATGTACATTTAGTTTCATTGTGACACAGCAGAAGTACAAATAAACCTGCCTCTCCAGACACAGTGGCTTATTGACAATGGAATGAAACATGATCTTGTGTCACACTTCCTTGTTTCACTTGATTGAAGCAAACTATCTTACTCATGCTTTATTAATATCTTTGACAAATGTATTGTTGTGCCATGATTGATGGGTACCTTACTACACCCCAGTGCCTAGTGACCCTCATCATTATTACCATACCTACCCTGTGCTGAAAAGCCAGGGTGTCTATTCCTGAGTTCTTTTAGTTGACTTGAAAGAGGGTTATTTGCTGCTGATTGTATGTTATTTAGCTTTCTTCAACCCTGGTCTTGGGTGTGTGGATAAACTTAAGTAATTGCCCAGTCAAAGGTTCAAGCAGTGCTGGAATTAATAATGGTGTACATGTAAATCACTGCTAACATAGGGGCTTTATTGTGTGAAAAATGCTTGAAATTCCAGCAACATATTTCATAAAGACAGAAGCAAATTCAGTTGTGGTCTTTGCTGACTATGTACTTAGGGTATTGGGCGTTTAACAGGTGTGGCTTTTGTGATTTTGACATGGAATATTTGAGAACTTCTACAGGCCCACTGTCAGTTGTTATGCTATAGGGTGGGTGTACTTGAGCATATGTAACCTGGGTTGAAAAAAATCATGATTTAAAAAAAATAACAAAAATCGGATTTTTTTATTTAAATCAGATTTATTTGATTTATTTGATTTTTTTTAATCTGGTATACACAATGTCATAAAATATTTTACTATCAGGCTATCTGGTGTCACCACAGCTACACAAGTGTGCGCACATTGTGCTTTTATATTAAAAAAACACACAAAACTTTGTTGATCTCGATGCTTGTAAAAAATTATTTGTGTTAAATTCATATAAATCAGCGATTAAAAAACCAGAAGTAAAAAAATCATAAATCAATGATTTTTTTGGGGCGATTTAAATCAGTGATTTAAATCAAATGATTTAAATCAAACAACACTGTATGTAACTACCCATTAGTTACGAAATGTAGCACCAGGGGGCTGCCAAGTACAACAGTACCCTTGGTAGATCAACCTGTTAAAACACTGATTTTTCCAGATTCTGCGTTAAATCAAATCAAATCAAGTTTATTTAGACACCGCATATCTCTAAAAATAGAATCAGGGGTGTTTACAATAAAAATAAATAAGTAAAATAAATTAATAAAATAGATTACATTAGTGAATATAATTATTACAATACAGGCATTACATAAGATAACACATATATACATATGCAACATGTACATATACACACACACACACATACGCATACATACACACACATACACACACATATATACATACACACACATACGCATACATACACACACATACACACACATATATACATACACACACATACATATACATACATATACACATATACATACACACAACATATATATATATATATATATATATATACGTTAACCAATGAGCAGATGACTAGGTCACATTTCTGAGGCCAGCATAGAGGAACTTAACTTTAATTGGTTGCCTACCCATCATCTTTGGTCCAGTGCTTCTGTCAAAGTACAAATTTAATAATTCAATGCATTGGATAAATTGACAAATCCAGGGGTACATAGTACTGCTACTACTACTACTACTACTACTACTACTACTACTACTACTACTACTACTACTTCTGGCTAATGAGAGAAAGTCATAGATTGATCTAGTCTTATGATACCAGATATATCTGGATGTCAACTTTACTTCCTTTTGTTGATAACAGTGACAGTATTTGAAGCAACCATATCTGCTGCATTCCTGCCTTTCCAAACAAGTGTTCAACAGAAGTCTTTTCATCTGCTACTTCTGATCCAGTTTACATGAGTGATGACCTTGGTTAATGGAAGATAAGGCTTTTATATAATGCATAAAAGAAGCTTGGACTATTTGTATACGCTGTCAGATCTGGTGTCTTTGAGATAAGGAGCCAAGATCTTCTGTGGCATCTATCAATGTGAAGTAGGACTGTCTTGCAAGTCACTTGTGCAAACATAAAGGGAGGACCAGAGAGGTCACTCACTGCATGAACAATAGTAGCATCTTTATTTATGGATTTCTTTTTGGCAACATGCATATTGTTATAGTCTAATTAAAATCTATTGGAGGATCATATGATTCTGAAGGTGATGCTTCACCATGCCAGGGGGGTGGCGGTATAAACAACTGATCTAATAGATTGTGGTTTAGCTACTGTGGAGACAAGGATATTAAGAGGACATCAAGTAAGACAATGTAAGATAGCTATGACATGTTTTATTCTTCTTAGACTATTCCCTTGAACCGAAGGCACTGCATAGGGTGGAAACAATCGCACCCCACTTCCCTCTGTCCTAAGTCACAGTGGTCTAATGAAAATATTGTGTTCACACTTATGAAAAGTAGAACTTGAGGACATGAAGTAGTTTTAATAAATGAACTGTGTAGATTGGATGAAGTATTTATTCTCACAGAGAACAATAAATGAAATAAACAAGCTGGTTACTGATTGTGAAAATGTTAGTGTGAATATGTTTAAAATAAAAATTGACAAATATGATATTAACCCACCCTTATGAGATATTTTAAATATCTCATAAGGGTGGGTTACACCAAGATCTGATGGAGGATCTCGTGATTTTGAAGATGATCCACCAGTAAACCAAGTGAAGTGATCTAACCACTTGATCTGATAGAGGATCACAATTCTGAATGTGATCCATGGCCAGTGTAAATGGAATGATATCACTATTTTATATAATGCCAGTGGAAGATCACACGATTCTGAATGGATCCACTGGTCAAAAACCCAAGTGAAGTGGTCTAACCATTTGATCTGGACAGGATTAAATAATTCAGATGATTTAACCACTAACCATTTCTTCATTAATGCTTATTATTGTCTATTTATTTATCAAATATTTGTTTTTCTTATTTGAATGTAACTATTGACATTTTTATATAGTTTAATACAGGGTTGTTTGATTTAAATCATTGATTTAAATCATGATTTAAATCTCTCCAAAAAATTTATTGATTTATGATTTTTTTTACTTCCGTTTTTTTTTAAACGATGATTTATATGAATTTAACACAAATAATTGTTTACAAGCATCGAGATCAACACAGTTTTGTGTGTTTTTTAATACAAAAGCACAAAGTGCGCACACTTGTGTAGCTGTATTGACACCAGATAGCCTGATAGTAAAATGTTTTATGACATTGTGTATACCAGATTTTTTTTAAATCCGATAAATAAAAAAAATCAGATAAATAAAAAAAATCTTATTTAAATAAAAAAATCATTATTTTTTCAACCCTGGTTTAATATATATTTAATTTATATGTGCATTTTAGTTCATCCTTTTCAGTTTTGTTTAGCCAAGTAATTTAATATTTTATAGTCAAATGTAATCACAGCTGAACAGAATCTAACTCTGGATATGAGTGTATAAATAAAGTTTATTATTGTTCAAGTAAAGGTTTTTCTTATGTAGTTGTCACTTATGAATCTGCCAAAATGTAAGGACCTGGCAGTACTGGTGACATCCCCCTTTGAACTGTCACCTAATCTGTCATGCTACCACATCAAAGACTCTACAACCACAGTTATGACTGCTACTGGGAGGCAAGGGGTTAACTTGACAGTACAAATCAAACACATTAAACCAATGATAAGGCAGTGTAAGAGCCCTGGAGATCAGAGATGTTTAACTTGAAGTGTCTCTGTGTAAAACAATGGTTGTGTCTACTGCTGTTCTTCCTGGTCTGTGTCTGTGTCTATCTCTATACAATCCTCTCTTGGTAATAATAATGACTAGCAGTCACTCACAGCTGCCAACAATTCCCTGTGACCAGCCCACCAGAAGGTCATGGTTCATGGCCACTATACACCTTTGTATGTGTCAACTAGGCATGACCATTCATGTGTCAAGCTATATAGAGTGACAGACTCTCAGGCATGAACAGTTAGTGCTGTCACTTTGTGGTGTGAAGTTGTGTTGGACACTGGTAATACTACTACATTTTGATTACATTACATTGTTAATTAACAAACATTGTTGACATTTCACAAGGGCTGGATACAGTGTTTAGACAGGTGGATGTGCGATTAGGTAAGTGTATTCTATGTCTGGGTGTGCTGGACTTATTACTGGCACTGAGAGAGTCTACACAGTGGCATTGTAGACTAGTCAGTCCATAGTGGCGATGCCATTTATACATGGCCAAGTGTCTTTGTGTGTTATAACATGTAAATATCAATTGACGTAATGTAACAGTCTCTGTTTGGTCCAGCAGAGCCAATGGCAATGCATAGTTTATTGCAGACTGATTTGTAGAAACACCTACTTGAATGTCAAAAACTAGTGGGAGTGCTTGTGTTAGTGTAGCGCTTGTGTTAGTGTAGCGCTTGTGTTAGTGTAGCGATTGTGTTAGTGTAGCGCTTGTGTTAGTGTAGCGCTTGTGTTAGTGTAGCGATTGTGTTAGTGTAGCGATTGTGTTAGTGTAGCACTTGTGTTAGTGTAGCGCTTGTGTTAGTGTAGCGATTGTGTTAGTGTAGCGATTGTGTTAGTGAAGCGCTTGTGTTAGTGTAGCGATTGTGTTAGCGTAGCGATTGTGTTAGCGTAGCGCTTGTGTTAGTGTAGCGATTGTGCTAGTGTAGCGATTGTGCTAGTGTAGCAATTGTGCTAGTGTAGCGCTTATGAGTCATTTTATGTTTTTTGTACACTCAAAGTGCTCTGCTACATTGCATCATCAGCACATTGATTCAGACAGAAGCAGTGATATTCATCCAAGTTTTATGTATGGAATGAGTTTTGTATGATGAATAAATTATAACATAGTCATGCCTTTCTTGATGCAACGTAAGAATACTGAGCAGAGATTTCAGATTTCAAAATGACAGTAAGATTATATAATAAAAAAATCATCTTGGGTAGTTTATTAATGAAAATAAAATGGCTTGTTGTTTCTCCCAGTCGTGCTTGCTGGTGAATTGATTGATGATTGGTCCTTTAGAATGTTGTTTATGATTGGTCCTTTAGAGTGTTATTGATAATTGGTCCTTTAGAGTGTTGTTGATGATTGGTCCTTTAGCGTGTTGTCACTGTTGTATACTGACCTTTTTCCTAAGGTGTTACACTGACATAACATTAATGTGTCCCATCGACTTATAATATTGTACTGCACAATATATTGTTAACAGTTTACTTAGTGATTTTTGGTCTTACAAAGTAAAATATTATATAATGTTAACTGGTTTCTGTTAAGTTGTATATGTTTATGAAATAGTATTATTTACCAAAACATGAACATTTTCAGAGTATATAGATCAATGACAAAGGTTTTTTACATTGAAACAAAATAATGTGTCTATTGTTTAAAAAAAATAAGACTCGCATGTTTTTAAGAAAAGTATGTATAGTGCCATGAGCAATGACTGTTCATATAAATTTTACGATTTTGATTTGATTTGGTTTTGGTTGGTCGTCATTGTGTCGCTCGATCAATTGGACAACTAATCATTCGTGTGAACGGGGATTACGTTTTTCACCCTTGACTTTTAAAAAATCAATGGACAAAATATATATGCAGCATTGTACACATTGCCTTCTACCGTGCAAAGATTTTGCAATGAAATAAAAGTAAAAGATAAAGGTACATTCTAATGTAGCACAGTAGCAAGTCCTTTAGCCTTTTCAAATCACACTACGCTTCACCTGCTGGCAGACCTGTTCATTCCATCGTCCGGATTCTCTCAACTGGGAGTCTTATGTTCTAACCCAAAACCACCACGCCCCACGATATACCAGTTAGTACCTTCTGCAAGACAGTAAAGATGTAGGCCATCAGGCATGCAACAGATGGATGGTCACAATAATTACTGTTATGGTCTTAACAGGATCTGTGTGGTTTATCACTTCTCCTTCCCACCATGTGGTTGATCAGATGGGAGGAGATGTGGTTGCAATGTTCCCAGGGTGGGTGGATGACCTATGTTGCTTATGGTTTATTTGGCAAACTGTCTTTATGTCTGTTTAATCACCCCAGTGCTACCAACTCCTGTCTCCAACCAATGGAGCAATCTCAACTTGATGCTATCCAGCAGTGATGTCTACAGATGGAGATAGCTAGAAAAGTTACTTAAGTGGTTGCTTGGTTTTATTGTTCCTAGACTTTGAGAACATGTCTTAGAATATTTGTCACAGATACTCACACCACTTATTGTGATAGCCATGCTAGAGTTTGCTAGTGGATATTTTTTGCTTTGTTGGTGGTTTGTTTTGCTATTGCACTAGATGTAGATTGCAGTTGACCTCATTGTTGTTTCAATGTTTCCTGTGCTTACTAGGTCCTGAGTTAGCATGTGATCCACATACAGGGTTGTTTGATTTAAGTCATTGATTTAAATCATGATTTAAATCGCTAAAAAAAATCACAAAAATCATTGGTTTATGATTTTTTTTTATTTTATTAATCGCTGATTTATATTAATTTAACACAAATAATTTTTTACAAGCATCGAGATCAACAAAGTTTTGTATGTTTTTAATACAAAAGCACAATATGTGCACCAAATGTTTTGTGCACACTTGTGTAGTTGTATTGTCACCAGATAGCATGATAGTTAAATATTTTATGACATTGTGTATGTTTGAGCTATTCCCTTTGTGAATGCAGTGAAGCCACACAAACTTGTCTTCAAGAAGAAGTATTTTTTCAAGTCAGAAGCCCTGAGTTAAAATCCACTTAGAGCTTGTACTAGTTGTTACCAATTCAGTATGTTGACTCAAGTATGACAGTTTTGGTGACAATTGTTCAATACTGTACCAGTTTGCAGTCTGTTTGGAGAAACATAGAGTAAACACAGCCCTGGACAGGTGCTAATCCATCCTCTCAGCAAACAATAATTAGAACTGCTTCTGCCACAGACACACAGCATGCTTTCCTTTCCAAGACAGATTATGCAACTACAGGGCGTGAGGCCTTGTGGACGTTGCCTAATGTCTTTATATAAGCAAAAATCAAGTACCCTCTGTTAAGACAAGTACCCAAATTGATTTGATTAGAACACGTTTGAAAGAGTATTAATATAAACATCTATATATAAATGTCTTCATACCAGATATAAAAATAAATTTAAATTAAAAAAATCAGATTTTTTTTTAATCATGACTTTTTTCAACACTGTCCACATATATCTTAATATGACTTGACATTTAATGTCACATTTTTATTACAGTGTTACAACAGTAAGATAGATAAGTGTTGTTCGTTTGGGTGCATAATAAAAGGGAACATGGAGGAATACTGCATGGGTATAATGTATCTTTTCTCAGAACCTGTCTGTCATTCTGAGATCATAGAATGTATGAAAACCTGAATGGACACCTGCTCAATGTAGTTTGATTGACTTGTATAGAGACAGTATGATGCCCTCTGGTTGCCTGGACAACTTGCCCCTCCAGTTGTGAATGTTCAACTCTGAAAGTCAACAGTTTTGTGGATTATTTGAGGAGATGTATTCTTTGACAAGATGCAGCCAGTGGCCACCCAACACAATGAAGTGACATTGTCTGTTGATCATATGTGATTTCTACAGATACCTCCAGTTGATTCAGTGTCTGGACTGACAGCACATAAATGGTGTGTTATATAAAACAGTGCCCAGCTTTGATTCATGCTGTTCTACCTGAACAATAATGCGTCCTGTTCTGTTGTTTCCAGGAAAGCAGTAACATGTGAGACCAGTATCTAAGCATGCAGGTTATGGACTTGAAAATTCTTGCTCTCAGGCGAGGTCAAATGTGTAGAATAAGAGTTTCAATGCCCATTGAACTGAGGTTAAGTCTTTAATGCTCTCTTTGCTGACATCAGAGGTCTGATTGTCGCACAAAGTACACCATTGAAAGCACTCTGGGTTTGTTTCTGGTATTCAGCCTGACTCATTGACCATTTAGCCTGGTGGCTCTGCTGTATTACTTCTGCCACTTTAGGGCTGCTGGCTGTCTTGGCAGTTAGACATGTCTATAAAAATGTCTCAATTTATGTCTCAACTGATATTGTCCTGTCTTTCTTGGTTTGAAGATATATAGGTGTTGATGATTTTAGTGATTTGTATATTACATTACATGTGTCAGAAATATATGTCTGAATATCTAATTTCCTGTCTTTGTAGCTTTGAGGACATTACAGGTGTTGACTGCAGATGTTGTTGATGTTTTGTATAATAGGTGTGTCAGCAAGTAGTGACGTCATGTTGATGTTTTGTATAATAGGTGTGTCAGCAAGTATTGACGTCATGTTGATGTTTTGTATAATAGGTGTGTCAGCAAGTATTGACGTCATGTTGATGTTTTGTATAATAGGTGTGTCAGCAAGTAGTGACGTCATGTTGATGTTTTGTATAATAGGTGTGTCAGCAAGTAGTGACGTCATGTTGATGTTTTGTATAATAGGTGTGTCAGCAAGTATTGATGTCATGTTAGCAAATGTTCTTTTCAAATTACCCATGTATCTGAAAAGATATCCACTTTAAAATTCAAAAGTTAAAATATGCTTATTTTACATGTAGAATAAATTTCATATGTAGGAAAATTATACATAATATGGTGAAAATTAATTACTTAATGAAGTAACAACAACAAATTAACAATGATCTGAAAAGTTCTAAAAATTAGGAAAAAGTAAACCTTTATCATAGTAGCCCCTTAGTAATTGTCTTGCTTGCTAACCCATTTCATTAAGGGACGATTGATCCCAAAATATTGATGTGCAACACTGCATGAAATTGGTTTAATGGGGGTTGAGGGGTGGGCGTACCTATCCACTGTTTTGTTAAGCATTGCACATCAATGTATTTTTCCACCAAAACATCAAGTTAATTTTCTAACCACAGTTCATAAGGGTGCTGAAGTGTCACCTGGTAAGTGTCACCTGGTAAATACAATGTTGCCGAAGTTGCGTGCGCGCGCTCACACACACACACACACACACACACACACACCACACATGGGTGGATGTAATTCAAAGTTACATGTAGCAGGGGAGAGCCTAGTTTGAGCACCAGTTTTTTAGTAGTGTTGAACATCTGTTTTTTAAACCATCCGTAGGTTGTGTAATGTTTTGAGAATCTGAGTTAATGCGTGAGAACGCTGGGATTAGCCCCAGTTACAGGACAAACACTGAAAATACAAAGAAGCGCCACTCCATTTGTCCTTAATGACCACCACTGTACAACAAACCTATTCACCCGTACACAAAACAGCAATCTTAATATATACTAATACAAGCATGCATCAACACATATGCATACTTTTTCTATCCTAGAGTCATAAGAGCCTGGAATCTACTCCCCACTGAAATAATAAGACTCCCCTTCATTCGCCCCTTCCAACTAGCTGTGAGCACTGTCTATCTTGCCCCTCCAGCTCACCTCATTCATCTGTAAGGTTGATATCTCATTTTAATAAACTTTTTAATTGCACTATTTTTGTTCAAAAATTATTTCCCACATTTATATGCACCTTTTTCATGCGCACCAAGAACTACACTCCTATGTTAGCCCCAGAGGGGACTGTGGGGAGGAAGCACACTGAAGAGTATGATTTCTCAGTGTTAGTGCATCCACACAGCTGTTCCTGTGCATATTGTTTCACATGTCTAACCTGTGCAGGTTAACCCATTGTGTCTTCGTCTACCTTCAGTACTGAATTATTGACAACATTCGCTGAGTAGTCTCATACACTGTTGCCAGTGCTGAGTGTGTAACAAAAGCATTTGATCAAGTTAACCAACTGGAATGTGTATTGTGATGGAAGGCGCCGCTGCAGAGAATCACATCAATGCCTCTGACACGGTTTATGGTAGTTGCTCAGGGCTAGCAACCATGTATAATCACTGTATATGAATAACAATTTTCGTTTCATATACTGGTAGTAATTTTCTATTGTGCCACCTGTTTGAGGGTGGGGGTGAACTAGTGGGGGCAAATGAAGTTTGTTCCTTTTGTTAACCTAGTTCCGATGAGTCAAGCAGCAAATATGTGGCTCTGGAATTTTCTATGCCTCTTAGGTCAGTGGCATGCTTTTTTGTGTAGCACCGCGGAACCAGAGCACGAATATACATGGTTATATATGGAGAAAACCTGAAACCTAAAATCAACAGCACAAGAGCCGATGGGATTAAACAGGGTTGTGCAGTTTTGACTGTGTCAAAATAATATCTCAAAGTTACTGCAAAACTCTTATGTAAAGAGAACTGGCGTAGATATAAGGTAGCCAGAACCCTCCCTCCTTTCCTCCACCTCCTTCCTTTCCTCCCCCTCCCTCCCCCTACATTGATATATATCCATGCAAAACATACTGATTTTTCCTATTCCTCATCCTTGCCGAAGTGTTTGTCTGAAACAAATTATGTGTCTGGTCCAGTATAAATACATACCTTTTATAATATTCCAACACTAACTAGTTTTTAATAGTTAATGATTATCTCGTTAAGAAAGAACAAATACATTTGCAAAAAACAGTTGCAGTTGCTGTGAAAAGAAGCCAATAATCACAAAAGAGTTTACTTCACAACATTGAGTATAAAAAGAGGATATTGAAGTGTTTCGACTGATGCAATCTCTAACAGTGAATAATCACCTTCACACTATCAGCAGTTTGTCTACATTCTTTATAGACTGACATTTGGGGCATTGTAATAGATAAATTACTTTAAAACATGGAGTATATTGTAACGTTTTACTATGCCATAAATCGTCGAATGAATGTGATGCTTGAAGCACTGCTTTAATGTGGAGAAAATTGCACAAGCTGCGATAATTGCTGTTTGATCTACTTGACAATGAACTCACAGGAGTGTAAAGGCAAACAGGACATACACTTTGTTTCTGAAGTATCACTTAAATGCACGGTTATGAGAATCTGTCAGATTCTACAACAATTCAGTAAATACAATACAGGTAGATCGTAACACTGTCAACGAGCTGTCATTGAAGTCTTCAATTCATATCCACTGTCATCAACAGGTTTCCCACTTGATCATCAAAAACAAGTTTTAAGGTATTATTGAATTTCTCTAGATAGTTCGTTTTCATGATAAAAACAATTTTTCATATGCAGACAAAAATCTTCTGGGTACATGTTAAAAATAATTATTGTTTGATCATGTTTTATAGTAATTTTTCATAATCATGAAACATGACCCAAACCTTCTGGCAATGCCAGACAATAGAGGCTTTGCAGCACACGTTGGATTAATTGCATCATCATCAACTCCAGTGAACTGTTAGGAGTATTGTATAGCTGTTGACAGTTTTGTGGTATCATACCTATGTAATTGATTACCTGTGGTGGCTGTAATACTCATGTGTTTGCCTACAAAGTCATGCATGAGTTATGCTCATGCCTTGGTGTTACTACAAATATGATATGACTATTTTGTCAAGTTGGGTGCCTTCACATCATTGGTGGGTTAGAAACCACCACTCAGTGAGTCCACGAAAGGTTAGGCATTTATCCCCTGTGTGATCTTTCATGTCCCCTGCTTAGACACCAGGTAAAAAGGACCTGAAAAACACATACTTCCTTTCCACATGCCAGGTGCTAGGCATGGTGGGAAGTTGTACCCAGATTTTATGAAACGGTTGAGTTGGCCGCGGGCCGTGGGTGCGAACCCAATACTTCCTGGTCACAAGGTGAACACTAAACCTCTGAGCCACACTGCACCAGTACTGCCATTAATGTTTATATTCCACAGTGTCATCGTTTCTATCAATTAATGCAGCTGGCACTAGAAAAATCAATGTGTGTCTCTGACATTATTTGAATGAGTACTTTTTTGCCTTGCAGTTCTGCATATAATGATACACTATTGGTTGCAATGACTGAATGGTATGTGTTAGAGGCAACATTCCAATCACCATACCTTGATATTTATCAACAGAGCTACTGAGAATACAGGTGATATAGACATTTCAGCTTAACACATGACTGAAATTACATTGGAGCAAGACCAAGATTTATGTTTACCAAGATTTGTGAAGTGGTTGGGTTTGAATATCTCCATGAGAAAGATCAATTGAAGTAGCACTGTCATGAAACCAGATAAGGAATATCTGAGGTGAATCAATTGAAATGATGTGTCTGAGTCTCAGTAACCGAGCACCAGGGACCAGGTGAAATCTTTAGCTCCAGGTGTTTATGAAAAGACTGTATGGAGAGATTTTTCCAGGTGGTCAAAGGGATGACCTAAAACATCAATGTATTTAATTTGAATGTTTCTGGACGAATGCCATGAATTATTTAATTTGAATGTTTCTTGAATTATTTAATTTGAATGTTTCTGGACGAATGCCATGTTTACGTTTCATGCTGAATGGCAAAGTCGATATTCATAAACAGATAATGGTCACGTTATATTTTTTAAATGTGGTTCATTAAAAAACATATACTCAAAATTGCTTTCATGGGGGTAAGCAGCCCTTTTGTTTAGTTTACACACATATATGTATTTTTCCTAAAACATTATTTGTCCATCACAGTTGATAAGCGTGATGACTTCGAGCGCGTGCCCACAGTCCTAAGTGCAAACTGACAACTACAAAATTACACACAGGTTGATTCAATGTGAATGAAAAATCTGTGGTGATATTTGTTAGTTCAAGTAAATCACAACCCGTCGATTCAAATCCCATCCTGGTGGTTTCTCATTTCATCTTGCATTGTGAATGATGACTCTGACATCGTAGTTGACAGGTCATTCCACTGACTTCCTGTCTATAGTGTTACCTGTGCCTTGTGACTTGTACATTGTTACCTGTTGCATAACGTAGCCAGAGCATCATTGTTATTCCATGTGAATCTCTATGAACCAGGTGCTGTCTCATCTCTGTCAGGGATTCCAGGTAAATTGCCTTGCGAGCCTGTTTTATGTCATATATCATCTGATACAGGTAAATCATCAGCGGATGGAATGTGATAAAACGTACCAAGTCTGATCATTTTTATTGTACAATATAGTGTAAATTATAACTATTCTAACATTCTGACTGTCCTAATGTAATCAACCACAATTGTTTTCATATAATTTGACCATTATTTATTTAATTTGAATGTTTCTGGACGAATGCCATGTTTACGTTTCATGCTGAATGGCAAAGTCGATATTCATAAACAGATAATGGTCACGTTATATTTTTTAAATGTGGTTCATTAAAACACAGGTGGTCAGTCAAGGTGATAAAATAGATGTATAACATGATTTCACGATAAAATCATGCTTGGTACCTTTAATGTACATCTTATATAATTTGATGACTGTTGATATGCGTTGGTGTGGCCATGTGACTGGGGCATTCAATGGTTACACTGTTATTCTCACTATCGCCCACATCAACAGTCCTTTCACTGCCTCACCAAGACTTACGTGTTCTTTGTAACGTCTTTGTACTCAGAATAACCGCAGTTACCTTGCTGTGTTGTGGCAAGTCTAGCCACATGATTGAGCATACTGAAATGCGAATGAATTAAATATGCGCCGACATTATATTGATTTAGTTAGTGTTGGGTTTGCGTTGAGTATGGTGGACCACTGTAAATTGTAGCATTGTGCATTATTGCACATCATTGCTATCAGCTAGTCTTCCTGTTGTATGACTGTATCAATCCTGATGGCCATTTGACAAGTAGGTTATTCATGTCGCAATGTTTGCAGCTAGATTATCTGTGATGCTTTGCACTGCATGTCTGAATAACAGTAAGTAACACTGGCATATATATAGGGGGCCATTTGACTGTGGCCCCCTCTGGCATAAGAACTTTTGCTATGCTGAATTTGAATACTATCCCAACTAAAGACCCTTCACACATTTGCCTCTTCCCTTCTGAGATTTGGTGACCCTTTCCAAAATTTTAAATATACCACATTTTTATGGGAAGAAGAGATTGCATCCATGTCATGACATTGCTGTCATATAATAAATACCACTTGGAATGTTGGATATGCCAGCTATGGACCTGTTGTGTACTCATAAACATAATGTATTTTACCTGACATTTCTTACCTGTCAGATAATGCCCTCCTGCTAATGAGTACCCCACTGTGTGTCTAGCTGTGAGCCATGTGAGATATTTGTAGCATTACTAGCTTCATAAGTTGATACTTTCGGTGACAGATAAAAATTCCTCATCTATGTCTAATGTTGTCCATACCTGGAGGGAAATGTTTTACAGCACGTTTACCTGTAGAAATTCCAAATGCAGTAATGCTTTGGGTGTGGGCTGTCATTTCATGGTGCCAATAGGTTGTCCTTTGTTTTGATAGAAAAAGTGTTTTAAATGTTGATACTGAGTCGAGAAACATTGTCAAAAGGTGTTTTATTAATCTACCTTTGACATGTTTGTTTCTTGTGTGTGGACACTCTGGTTATAGTCAATGTTTTATGAATGAACCACTTGAGTTGATTTACATAAAGGCAGACAATGGTGACGTCATAAGTGTTATTTGACCCAAGGGTGGGTGGGTGTGTGGGTGGGTGGGTGTGTGGGTGGGTGTGTGGGTGGGTGGGTGGGTGGGTGGGTGGGTGTGTGGGTGGGTGAGTGGGTATACACACATGCGCGCACACAAATAATAACCCTATATGCATGGAAAATAATGTCTACACCTAAGCTTAAGTTAAACGTTGTGTCGTGCTTTACGTTTTGAGGAAGAGAATGCTGCTTAAATGTGGAGTTGGGGATAGTGCAAATTACATGCTTTCTTGTAGGTATAGTGTAAGATATACATTAATCTTGTTGTAGAGGAACTGCTACCCCATAAGCTTGAGTTAATCATATATATATATATATATATATATATATATATATATATATATATATATATATTCAAGATAATATATTGTGAATATAGATGTTCCTTGGTGCAACTGTAAACATATGACATCCATGGTCACAATCAGGTACTATTACATTTCTTATCATTAGTAAAACACTAGTTAGGTCCACAATCAGCAGGCAGCTTAGTTACAACTGTAGTACACTAATAAGATCAATAAATCACAAAGTTCTAATATTATCATTTTCAAATGTTCCAGGCAGTTCAGATATAGAACACCTTATATCGTTATTATTTTTGATGTTACAGATAATTATTTCTTTCACTAAGAACCATTAGGGCTGACATGAATTGATTTCTGCTGCAACTTATGCCACAGATTAATTCCAGAGACAGGCACCGTTCCAGCCTTTTCCTCATGCTACGATATTCTAGGCCTGTGCCCTGGATTGTGATGTCATAACTTTGGTTGTGTACGTCGGAGCGAGACATCAATGTGGTCATGTGATGTGGTTGGACGTAATACACAAGTGCATTGACGCAGTTCCCCAGCTCAGTACGCTCACGAGGCCTGTCATGTTTATGAATAGACTGACTTATCGTACTGAGGTGGAGGCTGGATTAGTGAAAGCTGGATTATTGGTGATTATCAAAGTTGAACGGTCCACATAAGGCTATAAATGAATGCGATGTCCGAGGTCTGATTCAGTTGAACACAACACGTTAAGGTTTAACATTGTGTGTGAATATGCAATATTTAACTTCCTGGAAAATTTTACTCACCACATAGGAGTGGAGGTAAGGTCATATGTAGTTGAACCTTTTCTTGTCAGGTATGGCTTATAATATTTCTACAAAATGTTGTTTGTTGACTGTGAGTAATTGTTTCTTTGCTGGTTCGGTCCGGTTTATGGGCTTTTGTTACACTCCGAGTGATAATAAAATTGACATTGACTCAAAAATCTAGATCAAGTACCGAGAACTGTGTCTGATACAATCTCAGGTTTTAGCTATTTTTGTCACTTCCATATTCATTGACATTTGTGAAATTCCAGATACTAATGCCCAATTTGGCTGCCTTCAATAAATGTGTAATTTGGTGTTTCCATTCACAGTCAGAGGTCAGCTAACATCACAGCAAGTGTGTCTTTGACACTCAGTTTAGTTTATGTATGTTATTAAATGTTTCTCCTGCTTATTGATGTAGCCACATACATGTCACTATTGCATGTGTAGGCCTGTCATTCTGCACTGCTGGACAGGCGTGGGAATGTGGCAGATAACGCATGATTGGATCGGCAGTGGCATTGTCTGAGATATCATCAAAGTAGATTACTTGAGCCATGCGGGCGACGATTCATACTCCCCAACAGCGCTAACAAAAATATCAACTTAATCTTTATCAGTCGGACTAAACACTGTTATTGAATTTTATGCATACATAATTATAATGTTGTCTACAAAGGTGGCGTCGGTGCATTCTTGATGAATATATGGCTTGTGCCAGGTATATTCAGGTGTAGAAAACATTATATAATCAAGCATACAGTAAGCTAAGAAAACACAGGAATGAATTACGGAAAGTTACAGATCATTGGTGAACCCATATATCTCCCATGGATATCCCCCCTGGGAAGATACTCTAGGATATATCCCTCCACCTTGGATATCCTACCACAACACCAAAGCTGTTTTCATTCCACTAATGTGACCCTAATTATGACATGTTGACAGAATAAGAAATATGCACAAAAAGTTTTTGTTATTCTGTCTTGGGAACCTTTTGACAGACTCACTCAGATATAAGATAGTGTTGATTGAAATATAAGGTAAGCTGTTGGAATGTTACCACAAGTTGAGTAAAGTGAATCCTTCACAGTGACAGTTGCATCTGGGCAGTACCAGGTACCATTCAAGGAACTACCATTAGGCAAATGACTGGCCTAACCTGCTTGATAGATTAAGTCATCAGACTGTGTGTACTTGTGGTCAGGTTACAGTAGGCATTGACACTCCTAGGTATCACACAGTGCTTCATGTCACCTCAGTGGGTAGAACGGATCACTGGCATGCACACTGCTGCAGGTAAACTTTTGATGTGTTTTCTTAGAATAAAATCATTGTGATGATTGTCAGTCTGATGAATTGCATTCTGTAGAGCTGATTTATGCCTTGCATGCAGTAGGCTATCAGCCTTACATTACAATGTGTGTATTCTCCTTGGCTTCTGATTGTGTGCCAGTGGTGCTATGATATGTTTAGGATGCTTTTCGTGGCTGGCCGGGTGGGTCTGGTCTTCCGTCCATTGTTCTGTCACTTCCTTCATGAATTTGTGTTAGTTCATTGACATAAAACAGGTTCCTGGATTCACACTCAAGAAACATGTCACTAGATTACCCCTTGGAATGTCTGTCAATAATGTTGATTTGATGGCCACATTTGCAATTGATGTGAATAGTCAGGTTGTGATTTATTTATAGTTGATTGATGATGTGTCAACATAACATTGCTAAAGGAAAGAAACCATATATTGTGATTATGATACTGATACCCTTCCATGTAAGAAGCCACTATTGGCTATGATCAATGACATGCTCTTGTATGGCCAAATGGGAAGATGTTTTTTATAGATTGAGAGTTTTCTATTCAAAACCATTGACTATAGAAGTGCAAATATTTTAGTAAGTTACTGTCAACCAGCTACCGAGAGCTCCAGTGTTTGAATCCTCTTGAACCATTTTGAAGCTTGGACTGTTTTGGTCACTCCCCGTTGCCTCAGTTAACTTATAAATGAGTACCTGGCTATAGAAGGTGGTGGAAATATGTATATGAACTGTCTTCGTGCAGTAATTGCAGCATGGCCAAATACTTTCCAGAGACATCAAGTTGGTGTTGGATGGAACAGGTCTGCCAGTCGGTGATGTGTAAAGACTGGTACAGTTCTATATAAGAACTTTCTTTTACTTAAAATGTATTCTTTGTCTGTTTCAGGACAATGTGAATGTGTTCTTGGAGGCCTGCAGTAAGACATTTGGCTTGAAGGACCCGCAGCTATTTCATCCTTGCGACTTAGAAGACCTCAGCAACCGCGCAATCGCTGAGTGAGTAGAATACTGCATTTTGTATCCATGTTCCAGAATCTTGGGTAATGGTTGAAATGACACCAAATCACTGACAAATTGGACATTTTCAAAATGGGTTTGTCAACGTTTTTGTAAAGGGTAGACTTACAGTATTATGTTTTAGAATTAAACTGCAAAACCTGGCAAGGTTATCGCACAGCATATGGTAGGGCTAGAGATGTAAAAACGGAGAAATCGGTAGATAAATTGTTCAATTCTTTATGTATGTACTTAGAAAACATAAAAATACTGAATCAATCCAGTTAAAATTTGGCATACAATAATATTAAGCTACTGTTCTGTGCTATGATTGATCTGCAATGAATGTAACGTCACGTTGCTTTGCATTGTACCTTACATGTCCACAGACTGGTGAAACAGGTTTATGACAGGTGTTGTCACTCAACATTGTTCATGCCAGAATGAGCAAACATGTGGGGGTGTATTTGTTCCAGAGAATTCTTTGTGCAATCAAGTAGTTTCACAGATCAGCCTGGTCTGGTGACAGGTTGATAGTCATTTGTAACAAGATGACTTGACAGCATTGACAATTTTAAAAGGTGACCAGGACAATGTAGATCTCAGTCACTTAGTTCATTGCACAGACAAATTGTGCTTCATAATATGCCTGCACATGTATTTACCTGGAGATTTGTATCTGTGCACTTATGTCCAGGTAAAGCAGTAAAACCTGCTTACTGCAGAGGAATGCAGCTAACCTGTTATTTAACTTAACTAATAGGCATTTGAATGGCCATGTGTGACTGGTCATCACCATATGTTAGCAATGGAATGTCCTCATTATGACACTGGTACAGGTGTAGTCGATAGGTCTAGCTCCCAGGCTTCCAGTGTTGACCACCATGCTAATTTTACCCAAGAGATACGGGCTGGCCTCAGCGTTGAACTCTTCACATTTCATGTGGGTCTTATTGCTTGGTTTCATCAGATTTTATATAAGTATGATATATATCAAATAAATAAATCTGACCAGGAGATGCAGTGTTGGAATACCATGCTGGTATGGCTGGAGAGTTATACCTTTACTCTCTTGGAATACCATGCTGGTATGGCTGGAGAGTTATACCTTTACTCTCTTGGAATACCATGCTGGTATGGCTGGAGAGTTATACCTTTACTCTCTTGGAATACCATGCTGGTATGGCTGGAGAGTTATACCTTTACTCTCTTGGAATACCATGCTGGTATGGCTGGAGAGTTATACCTTTACTCTCTTGGAATACCATGCTGGTATGGCTGGAGAGTTATACCTTTACTCTCTTGGAATACCATGCTGGTATGGCTGGAGAGTTATACCTTTACTCTCTTGGAATACCATGCTGGTATGGCTGGAGAGTTATACCTTTTACTCTCTTGGAATACCATGCTGGTATGGCTGGAGAGTTATACCTTTACTCTCTTGGAATACCATGCTGGTATGGCTGGAGAGTTATACCTTTACTCTCTTGGAATACCATGCTGGTATGGCTGGAGAGTTATACCTTTACTCTCTTGGAATACCATGCTGGTATGGCTGGAGAGTTATACCTTTACTCTCTTGGAATACCATGCTGGTATGGCTGGAGAGTTATACCTTTACTCTCTTGGAATACCATGCTGGTATGGCTGGAGAGTTATACCTTTACTCTCTTGGAATACCATGCTGGTATGGCTGGAGAGTTATACCTTTACTCTCGAGTGCCAAATAAACGTATAGGCCAAATAACAGTATAGGGAGGCAAATCGGTCAAATTTAATAATAGTAGAGTGCTGAATAACAGTATGGGGGGGGGCAAATTGTTCAAAACAAATAATAGTACAGTGCAAAAAAATCACTAGTATATTTGTCTTTTCAGCACCGAAGCAATTGTTTTACACGATTGTAGACCAAAGCGTCCCTAGAAAACTAAGTGGATCACCTGTATTGTGTTTTTTTCTGCTGAATATACATAAACTTTGTGCATATTCGTGTCACCGCAGATATAGTAACCGCATTTTATATCTGAAAAACCGGGGAATTTTCCATTTTTAAATGGACATTAAAGTTTCATTGAACTGATTACGCAAGCCATTTTCAGGGGAAACCGCCACCAGCCGGTTATGACTGGTTTGAGGCGTTGCGCATGCTGGCCATTTACATTTGGTTTACCCGATGATAAAGGCGTTTAAACTAATATTATACCATGTCGTGCTCCCGAGAACTAAGGATTCTGACCGATTCATCTAATCATGGAATTCTAACGGTCTAATCTAGGATCCTCAGAAGCACAGGATCCCGCTAAATTCACGACTGTCATTCGAAAGGATGAAAGTCGTCAGAGGGAGCCACATGCAACTCTAGTTAGAGCCAATTGTTTACATATTTCCAGTTTTATTTAGTATTCTCACTCATGGATACCATAATGCATGAGATAAAAGAACATCCAACGTGATTTCAATACCTGTCATATTCTGGTTATAATTTTTTTGTGGATTCTGGTCGGGCAACTAAAAAGTAAAAGCTGCACTGTGGGAAATAAAGAATAAAAGTATGTGTAAAAAAATTTTTTCTAAGTTTGATAAAACACATAGATGATTTTGTCAAACAAATGAAGTCATTTTCATAGCTGGAAATAGGGATATCTATGTTGTTTACCTCTGCTCACCAGCTTCGGAGAAGTTGTTGATTTGCAATATTATTTCCTTCTGGATGTTTATAAACAAACTGCAGCAAAATGCCTTGGTGGCATATAGTTTGTCGATCAGAAGTTGACTTGGTACATCAATAAACATGGCTGCTGTTCTTGTGACCACGACTTTACCTGCAGTGAACTTATTTGTCCTGTTGTTTGGTGTAGTTAAAATTCCACGCTGTTGTTGTGGATGTGTTTGTAGTAAACAGAGAGTGCCGATGGGTGGGAGAAAGGCACCCCTGGTGCGTGGGGGGACTTGTTGCAATTCAGCTGCTTCTGCCATTGTTGCATCAATTCAGTGTTACACTTCTGCCATTAGGTGTAGTGGTTTATTGCATCAATTCAGTGTTACACTTCTGCCATTAGCTGTGGTAGTTTGTTGCAACAATTCAGTGTTACACTTCCGCAGAACAGACCATTGAAATGTTGTTTCCATTTTCACAGTAGGGGAGTGGCACTTCCGGTAAACCAATGTGACACATGCTTCTCTGTTTCTTCATATTTTATTGGGTTTAGTCAACAAGTACACCCCTACCTATGGGCATATGACAACATTTCCAGTACAGGTATGCCTTCATACATCACAGAGATTTGGACATACGTTTTCTTAGGTTGACATGACATTGTGTAGTGTGTGCGTGCGTGCACGCGTGCGCACATGTGTGTATATGTCCAACACCATGCATGGTTTTTTCATGGTATGCTTAAAGATGACTAGAAGGGAATACAGTTTGTATGTAACAATGATGTCATAGCTGGTTCCTATAATCGTGGCAGTAAATTGCATGTAAAGTATACATTGCATGGCTAATGTGTGCAATGCATGGACGTTTAACACTATAGGATAGCCTCTGTACAGAACAAACCTTAGCAATGTTGTTTCCATGGACATTACTTGTAGATGCCCCTGATAGTTAGCTCAGGATGTGGTAGTTGGTTAATGTGGTGTATTTATTACAAGTTACACTGTGCAGCAGTGCCCAATGACTATGAAATGAGCTTCTTGCCCTGACCAGAACATAACATCGTTATAAATCATTTCTGACAGTTTGGTGAAGACCTTAAAAGTGTATTTAGAGTAACACTTGTCAGTCCATAGAGAAGTGTAATATTACCCCAGGCTAAACATAGGTTACACTTCAGCTGGAGTGTTCAAAAGGGGGTGTATGTAAAGGATACAGGCATTTCATTGCTCATAGCAATTTGTCTTAGAGGTTTGAGTAGGTAAATTTTCAGTTCTGAACTAGTTTGATGCTTCTTTAAAAGTGTGAAAACCACAATTTTCCTGTTGACACCTTTAGGCTCAGGCTTTAGGAAATGGTCACTTATAGGATTGATTTTCATATCCTAAATCATTCAACCTTTCCAAAAAATGTGGTTAAAAAAGCCTAGAATATGCTGCATTTTTGATGAGATAGCAGTATAAGTAAGATTCCAGATAGTTTAAATACCATATGTAAAGGCACATACCTGTAATATAACAGGTATGCTTCTTTTCTCTTCTCTTCCTCTTCGCTTCATACCTGATCCTGACCTACGGCATCTCCAGCTATTGTATGAAGTAAACTTGAGGTAAAAAAGCAGTCTGTTTTTACAGTGTTTAGCAAGAACTTTATAGACATGATGCTAGCATTCCTCATCCCCTAATGGCATGGTTAGACTGGTTTCAATGACAAGGAGCTGTGTGGTGTGTGGCCTTGTTTTTCACAATGATTCTGTGTAGAACTGCAGCAGTGTTGAATGGATTGAAAATAAATATAGATGAATCACTACCTGAGCCACTTCAGAAGCCATTTGCTGGTAAGGAGCATGGTTGATATGTTTGCTTGCCTGCAAGTATGAAAATGCATGCACAAGCATGCATGTTTGTATTTAGCTTTCATACGTTTAACCGCCACTTCAGCCATTTAACAATTCTCGAATTCACACCAGCACACGTATGCATGCACGCACACATGCATGTTTACGTTGTGTTTAAATAGTGTGCATGCGGGCGGGTGGGCGGGGTGTGTGTTCATGTGTCTGTGTAAATATGTTTACTTAAAATATTTATGTAAATTGTGGATTCATTGTACATATTGAAAAACAGAATAGGGTGGTAGAAGGAGAAGGGAACAGCAGAGTTAAGATGGAAGGCTAGTGTGAAGAAAGGTCTGGTAAGGACAGGTGTGAACAGCAGAGTTAAGGTGGAAGGATAGTGCGAAGAAATGTCTGGTAAGGACAGGTGTGAACAGCAGAGTTAAGGTGGAAGGATAGTGCGAAGAAAGGTCTGGTAAGGACAGGTGTGAACAGCAGAGTTAAGGTGGAAGGATAGTGTGAAGAAAGGTCTGGTAAGGACAGGTGTGAACAGCAAAGAGTGGGGAAAATGGCAGAAGATCTCGAGAGATGGAAACTAGTTGTTGAGAGGGCAAAAAAGAATTACATAGTTTGTGTAACAATTTAATAAAATAATAATAATGGTAATTGACACCACATGAATTGTGACACCGACGACTGTTACTCAATAGCCAATCCCACATATAAACCAAATTTACCCCTGGCAGTCACCCAATCACACAGAAGTTACTTTGATAAACTGAAGCAGAACTGATTCCATGGTAATCACCTGAGACAGAGCCAGCCTGGTGTGGAGGAAGAAGTTGTAACTAAGTGCCACCTGTTTCCTCTCACCCAGGACAAACTGGTTAATGGGCCCTGCACTGGCAAAAAACCTGGCTCAGTGGTCTGCCTCTCTCAAGGCCTGAGAGCAGTCCCCACTGTGACAGTGTTTGTGGTAGAATCATGATCACTCAAGCAGGCCATTGCTCTAACTGGTCCTGTAGTGGTGTGAGTTCTCCCTCTCCTGTTGTGAATCTGTGTAGCAGTCACAGGGTGTGTCCAGGATATCATGTGCTGAAGGGTAAGTGTTGACAGTGTCTAGAATTTAGATAATATAATCAGGAGTTGTTTTTTAAGAAATGTTTTGGTAGTATGATGTAATTGGAAATGTAACACATATAGCTATTGCACAACTCCTGCGTTAGCCCAAGTTTGGGCTGTTTGGAGTAAATCACTTGAGACTTGAGACAACTGGAGATGTTAGGCCCTTGCTCTAACTGGTCTTGAAGTGTTATGATTCTCCCTCTCCTGTTGTAAGTTAGTGTAGTAGTCAAAGGGTGTGTCTGGATATCATGTGCTGAAGGATATGATTGTGTTGACAGTGTCTAGATAGTACAATCAGGAGTTGCTTTACAAAAGTTTTGTTAGTGCAATGTCTGGGGAAACGATGTAAGTGTACACGTAACTTGAGTGCTTGCAGAGGAAAGGGTGGAGTTGTGCAGGCCATAGTCGTTTGTTGTTAAAACAAAGTGAGCTAAAATACTGCTCTGGTATAAAATGTGTAGACAAGTCATAGGGTATAAATTTGTTGGTGTGAGGATGGTAATTGCCACCTTATAATATTGAATTCACCTAGGCAACATATGTGAATTGTTGATGACATCAATGACAGTCGCTAGATTGCTGACAATACTTTCATCAGGCGGGCAGTGATGGTCTAATGGTTAGAGCACCAGACTGTCATTTAAGAGGCTGCTTGTTCGATTCCACCTGCCACCATTTCGAAGCTTGGAAATTTTTTTTCACCCCATGTTGCCTGTCGCCACAGTTAATGGTGCATCAACAAACAAAATTCATATGCTTTGTTCTAAATTATGAACACTTGTAAAATTATCTCTTCAAAAATTGGTCCTATTTAGGAAACTTCCATGCAGAAATCGATGCCACTTACACAGGGCTAGTTAAATCATTCATTCTGACTGTGGGAAAGAAACATGTTACTACAGTAGTGTGTTGAACATAAAGAAAATCTTTTCTGTTGTGTTGTGTTTATGTTGCGGTTTCTTACAGCTAACAGGTAATTCGACTACTACCCTTGGAAAGATTACACCGTTGATGTTTTTGCTCTCTGTATCAGTAAAGTAGCTATTGTTGGAAAATAATTTATTTTTTTTAATAAGCTGTCTTTGGTTGGATGTCTAACCACAGAATCTCATTTTACCACGTCTTTTTTAAAAAGTTGTAAGCCTGCAAGTTCTAGGTGTGTGTATGCCACAGTGGTGTGGGAACTGTGGGTTTGGTGTGTGTATCCAGGAGGGAAGTTATGCCACATGTCTTCAGTTGACAGTTTTCTATTCAGATGTTAATTATTGTCAACAAATTGTGTATTATTAAATTATGTAACAACTAAGTTAGTTGAATGCATTTCAGCATCAGGGAATTGTAACTATTAGAGGTTGCATTAACCTGACTTGAGTGTGAGTTTATGCTGGTGTATTGACAGTATAAAATTACATCTACTCAGTGATTGTAATGTGCTACTTTTCAGAATGGAAGTGTTCATGTTTACATGTAAGTAAGAACTACTAATTAAGTGTCAACTGTTGTATGGTTGTCAAGTTTTCTTTCTGATTTCTTTGATATGCCTTTCACATCAATTTCATATTCATGTATCAAGCTTTGTGCTAAGTTTAATAAGCTGGGGGCACAAACCTTTGTGCTAAGTGTAATAAGCTGGGGGCACAAACCTTTGTGCTAAGTGTAATAAGCTGGGGGCACAAACCTTTGTGCTAAGTGTAATAAGCTGGGGGCACAAACCTTTGTGCTAAGTGTAATAAGCTGGGGGCAGAAACCTTTGTGCTAAGTGTAATAAGCTGGGGGCACAAACCTTTGTGCTAAGTTTAATAAGCTGGGGGCACAAACCTTTGTGCTAAGTGTAATAAGCTGGGGGCACAAACCTTTGTGCTAAGTGTAATAAGCTGGGGGCACAAACCTTTGTGCTAAGTGTAATAAGCTGGGGGCACAAACCTTTGTGCTAAGTGTAATAAGCTGGGGGCACAAACCTTTGTGCAAAGATAACAAATATTGACACTTAACAGAAATGGTAATTCCACCCAGGGGCATGTTAAAAGGGCAGTGAGTTTGGGAAGTTTTGGACCACATGTGGAGAAAGAGAAATAGCCTGTAGCCATCTATTATACTATTATTGGATTAACAGGTGGTGTACTTGCTGGGCTGACCAGTACAAAGTCATTATAAAAGGTCAGCTTTGTGAAGTGGTTGTTTACTACAAATTTAATTGGTGGAGCTACTCAAGAAACTGTTAATTGTGTTGATTTATATAGGTGTATTGACAAATGTCGAAATGTTGAACGATTATTAACACTTATTTATTATGTTTTAGATACAATTTGGTTTTATATGTTAATTGTGTTCGTTTATGTTGGTGTGTATATAAGCAATTTTCACTTAACTTTATGCTTGTGTGAGGAACACAAGAAATATGTATTTTGTCATGATTTTTTATTTCAAACCAATTCGTATAAAAACAGGATACAGCCGGTTACTTCCCAAAACTCCCAAATTCTGTATTGTGGCAGGTCTTTCCCTGGGGGTAGGATGAGTCATGTTTGTAGCATGCTGTAGGGTAAGGGTAATTAACAGCGCATTTTTTTTATTTGTCTTACTTGAATTGCATCATTCTTTGACTGATATGAATCTGATTGCTTTTGCTGGTTTATGTAATGACTAAGCCCCACTTGCTCTAGCAAGCCTAAACATGCATGTGGGCATAGTGTCTACACACTGAGGGTTAAGTGTTCTTTGATGTACTTGTTTGATGCACATTTTATTAAGTGTATAGCCGTCAAGATGTTTTATTTATGAATACGAATATGAATTATGAGTTTTACCCCATATCTCCAAATCGTAAGAAATATCTCGATTGATAGAGTTTGAAATTTTGTATTCATGTGGAGAGTTTATTTATTGACATAAAAAGAATATAACTAACAATAATAAATATACATTTAAACACATGTCTGGAGAAACCCTGCTCAAAGGCAGTTACAAGGTTAAGATAAGTTTAAATAATTTAAAAATAAGTGAAATATGGTAAATAAATAAGTAAAAGTTCCATGTTATTAAAATGCCATTGCGGCTGTCAACTGTAATGTTATAAAGGCTGCATGAACATTGCGTCTTCAATGCACCTTTAAGACCTCACTGTCAACTTGGGTCATATGGGTGTGCTCTCCGTCATTCAGCCCCTTACAAATTGAAAAGTCTGACCTGCGTATGAATTCACATCCAAATGCTCATTACATGCAGTTGGCCATTATGGGAAATAGTTTGAGTTGTTACATTTAGGGTGTGTTGTTGAGGTGTTAACCCCACCTACTGCACCCTAGTGGGGTGTCTTCACATCAGTTTTTTCAGACAGTTGGCCAGGCTCTATTTCCAAGTGGAGCATGGCTTCTATTGCATAAACTACCTGGGGACTAAGGTGTGGTATATACACAACAAACATTAAATCACAGTAATGCATCGATATAGTATAGTTTAGTAGGCTTGGTTTTAAAGGAACAACATATTTGCAATGCATGGGGATGACTACGATAGAAGTTTCTGATACAGCACACCTTTTAGAAAGTTTGTTAATTTTTTTAATAAAATGTAATTATTTTTGTTAAGTGTAATTACAAATGTGTTAAATGCGATCGGGTGCATTTGAATGTGAAGCAATGATAGGCAGCCAAAACTGCAAACTATCAATTTAGGGTCATATATTTGTGCTACGAGTAAACTGTGCAATGTACACTGTAATGTCGTGGTTTAATTGAGCCATACAGTCAGTGGTGGTGTTTATGGAATAGTTACCATATGTGCTTTTTACTCCTATCAGTTGTACTGGTCTCCAGTAATAAAGGTATATGTTGTTGGTGTATATAGTTGGTCAAACAAGTCAATCTGTCAGTTAAAGTGAACCTATAATAAAAAACAAATTATGTTTGTAAACATTATTGCTTTTTTATAAATTACATCTGTCACATTCCAACATGCCATGTCCATTGCAAAAATCAAACCCAGATCTACACAAAGTAACTTTTTTGAGTCACAAACCTTCATCCATGTGATGGTTCCAGCTTTTGGACAGGCCCAGTTGATGTTATTACTGCTGTCACATCTATAGAGATAAACTCATGACATGATCATGGCTGTTTTCTGTTGCAGTTTTGAAGACCAGCTAAAATATGAGACTGACCGAAGGCTGAGAAATGTAAGTTTGTTTCTTCCATCCTCCTGTTACTAGTGAGTCCTGTCTCAGACGACAACCAGACACCAAATATTAATCAGCACTCTCAGTATGTCAGGGAATGTTCAAATGAAGGAATTGGATGAACAGTGATAAAATCACAACAAATACAGCTGGTAAGAACCAGATAAAGAGAACAGTGGAATGGACAAGCCACACAACCGTATAGAAAAACTTAACAGAAAAAAGCACTGATGACCAAAAACCACTGCCTGAAGACAATGTTGCCAAACAAAAAGTAGCTGTAGGCAGAGATGGGTAGATTGGATTAGACCTGGAATAGAAAAAGAGGCGTCCAGAATAGTGTTAGCTGGAGGGGAATACAGACTTGGAAGTGAGACTGTGTTTGATGTCACATCACCACATGGTTGCTGTCTTCCTGAGCCAGGGTAGTTGGTCAATATGCTTCTGGGACTAGATGACTGAGACAAGGCCAAATTTCAAAGAGCATTTCCACGAAATGACTCATTTCCCATCCGACCAGCGATGACGGATCCATAACCAAGTAAAGTTACGTTCCCGTATGCCGTCCTAGTAAATTCCAACGAGTGTTCCCATTAGTTAACACAGCAACTGATAAATCGTTTCAACAGGTCAGTCTGCCAGGGGTACTGATGGAGTCAAAAGCCCCTGGTGGCGAGGATGGGCCCCATGAGATTGAGGGATTGTAACCGTTTTTATACTGGAGTACACACCGGGGCGTAGCTGTACTTGTTCCCGGTATACACATAGGTGCACAGTTTCCCCATGTGCACATTGATTGAATAATTTGCTGCTATATTGACATTTTCCAATGGTCTTAAATGTGATTGACACAAAATTTAGCCAGCTTTGTCACAGACTTTGTGTAATGGCTGCATAAGAATGGTTAGGTATATATTCACTTTCTGCAGTCGTTCATTATAGTGCATCAGTTCTCATACTCGGTTGGCAGCCTTTTGTTTTGCAGATGTTTATGCACACTGTAACCACGCATTCACATCCACATGCATGCACACACCTGTGGCACACAAAGAATGTAAAAATGCATTTGGTTCCCAGCCAGCTGTTCGCTCAAGCGTGTCAACAGCGGTTCAGTGCAATGATAATTGATTGTCGTCAGATGCACACCAACCGTCGGCGGGCGTGGAGTTTTTCTTATGCAGCTACATTTTTCACAAAGCCTGACCCACACTATATAACGCAGTCATAGAAATGTGGTGACGGCATAGTGTGTAGGTTCGTTTGTTAATGATGCAGTTGTGAGGCCTGGGTGTGATTTCATGCAGAAATCTTTTGGCACGTGATATTCTGTTTTCAGGCAGGTGGTATGGCAGGTATGTCGTGGTTTCTCATCCTTGTTCTTCTAATCATACATGGAATCATACATCTAAATATACGTAGTTCCGCTCTCTGGCAAAGCCTTTGTTGTAGACAGCCAGAAGGAGTGGTATCGCTATATTTGTGGGCGTTATCATGGTCCGGTGACTACAAAGAATCATGACTCAATGATACACTGACCCACCTTTTATTCTTAAGTGGCTGTTTATGTAACTGTAGTGGAGAGAGAAATGCGAAACAGGATATTTTGCAATGTAGATGTTTCATAATATGCAGTTACTGCTACTGGACCGTTCAGTCTGTCTGCTGTCACGTTCAGTCTGTCTGCTGTCACGTTCAGTCTGTCTGCTGTCACGGCGCTGTGGAAACTACACAATGACATTATTGGGAAGTGAAACATTAAACAAAAGTCCCCAAAACTTCCATCCTTTCACCCCCCCTTGCCCCACCTGCCTACATTGTTGGCTTACTTTGGCCCGTACTGTTGAGAACACTTGCCATATCCTTAGCTCTGATAATGACTTTTTTCATGATATTGTGTTTAGTAATTCTTAATTAGTAATTAGTAATTTTGTTGTGCCTCTGGGCTCAAGTTCCTGATGGTTTAGGCGCTGTAGAACGGTTATTGTTGCACATAAAGCATATACAGTGGTCTGTAGGGAACAACAGCCATTGGTCCCTTCTACCTGGTGTCTGTGCCAGGGATATAAAAGATCCCACGCAGAGAAATGGAAAAACCTGTCATGGACTCACAGAGACAAAGGTCTCAATTTAAGATAATCCGTATGGGTGCTGCATATATATATGTATGTATGTATGTATGTATGTATGTATGTATGTATGTATGTATGTATGTATGTATGTATGTATGTATGTATGTATGTATGTATGTATGTATGTATGTATGTATGTATGTATGTATGTATGTATGTATGTATGTATGTATATATATATACGACAACGTTATTATTATATTGTTATTAAGTCCCAATACATTCCATATAGGTAGAGTCCATTGTACTTGGAAGGCCATAAACTACCTCTGCCTCCAGCAATGGCTGTTCTCTGGCTATAAAACACCTAGACACTGGTGTAAACACAGCTGGTGAACAGATATAAGCAGACTGGTCAAGTTTCTCATGTCAGAGAAGGTCTAGAAGATAGCATCCAACAAAGAGGCTCTGAGATTGCGACTTGTTCAGTTCACAACAACCCTATTACCCATCATTCCCTAGGAACCGGTCAAAGTGGGTTGGACACATAGAAAGACTGGAAGAGGAACGGTTGACAAAGAGAGCGGATGTGCTTAGAGTGGAGGGTAGAAAGAGAAGAGTGACACTGAGATGGGAGGACTACGTGAAGAGAGATTTATTATGAGTGGGACAGGAGTGGAGAATGAGAACGAGGGATGGGGGAGTGGAGAATGAGAGCGAGGGATGGGGGAGTGGAGAATGAGAGCGAGGGATGGGGGAGTGGAGAATGAGAGCGAGGGATGGGGGAGTGGAGAATGTGAGCGAGGGATGGGGGAGTGGAGAATGAGAGCGAGGGATGGGGGAGTGGAGAATGAGAGCGAGGGATGGGGGAGTGGAGAATGAGAGCGAGGGATGGGGAGTGGAGAATGAGAGCGAGGGATGGGGAGTGGAGAATGTGAGCGAGGGATGGGGGAGTGGAGAATGAGAGCGAGGGATGGGGGAGTGGAGAATGAGAGCGAGGGATGGGGGAGTGGAGAATGAGAGCGAGGGATGGGGAGTGGAGAATGAGAGCGAGGGATGGGGGAGTGGAGAATGAGAGCGAGGGATGGGGGAGTGGAGAATGAGAGCGAGGGATGGGGGAGTGGAGAATGAGAGCGAGGGATGGGGGAGTGGAGAATGAGAGCGAGGGATGGGGGGAGTGGTGAATGAGAGTGAGGGATGGGGGGAGTGGCGAATGAGAGGGAGGGATGGGGGAGTGGAGAATGAGAGTGAGGGATGGGGGAGTGGAGAATGAGAGTGAGGGATGGGGGAGTGGAGAATGAGAGCGAGGGATGGGGGAGTGGAGAATGTGAGCGAGGGATGGGGGAGTGGAGAATGAGAGGGAGGGATGGGGGAGTGGAGAATGTGAGCGAGGGATGGGGAGTGGAGAATGAGAGGGAGGGATGGGGGAGTGGAGAATGAGAGTGAGGGATGGGGGAGTGGAGAATGAGAGCAAGGGATGGGGGTGTGGAGAATAAGAGTGTGTGATGGGAGGAGTGGAGACATGCCAGTGAAACGGGACTAGCGATGAAGTAGAATGGGACAAAAACACGACATTGACCTGTATCTGTGCCAGCCTCACCCCAAACTAGAGGAATAAAGAGGAGAGCAGCAGCAGCAGCAGCAGCAGCAGCAGCAGCAACAACAACAACAACAACCTTCTCAAAGTTCTGTGCATTTTTAGGACCTGAATTAAGTTTAGCGGCACACATTTGTATCTTTGGTGTGATTTACTGATTCACTATTGCAAAAGAACTTAGTTATGTTAGTTTTTGTATAGCGATTTAAATTGTTGCTGTTTATTTCAAAGATGTTCTATCTATGCTAAACACAAGTCACAAACCTCATTATTTGATATATTATTACAATTGCTGTTTGTTGCTGCAAATATTGTAAACTGTCATTCTTTTTTATTGGGGGCATGGTGTGGTAGTGGTGTGGTAGTGGTGGAGTAGTGGTGGGGTAGTGGTAGGGAAGTGGTGTGGTGTGGTGTGGTAGGGAAGTGGTGTGGTGTGGTAGTGGTGGGGTAGTGGTGTGGTAGTTGTGTGGTAGTGGTGGGGTAGTGGTGGGGAAGTGGTGTGGTGTGGTAGTGGTGGGGTAGTGGTGTGGTAGTGGTGGGGTAGTGGTGTGGTAGTGGTGGGGTAGTGGTTAGAACATTGTTTTTTCACTTGAGAAAACCAGGGTTCAAATCTTCTTGCTGCCGTTTGGCAGTTTTATTCACTACATGTTGCTTTATAAATGAGTACCTGGCTATAGACAGTGGTGGCTATGTGAACGAATAGTCTTTGTGCAGTAACTGCAGCAGGGCTGAATGCTTACCAGACAAGTTGAGTTGGTTATGGAATGAACAGGTCTACTAGTGGGTGAAATGTAAAAAGCTTAAAATAATTATAGGGACTTGGATATCATGCTATGTAAGAACGTACATTTTTTTTCTTGAACGGATCAAATCTGTTGAAATATTCAAGAGACCAGTCACTTTTGTTTTCAAAAGAAATTACAGTGGTAATTGGTGTCATGTTGGTGCTTGTCCTTCAGGCATATTGCCTAGAGCAACTAGTTACCACTTGGTGAGTCATCTATTAGCCAGGGTCATTCATGCATCAGTTAAATCCTTCAAGACACATTTTGTTAATATTGATTTTGTGCAAACAATGTGTGGTTCTTTAGTACAGACATTTGTGGATTTACATGTTGATACAACATTACCAGGTGTGCTTAAGAGCAGAGCTCCAAGAGACCGATACCAGAGGTGGCAGCGGCTGAAAGAAGTCAGTTTTTAAAATGGCAATTAGTGGGTTTAGAGAAATGCGGGAAATTTCACCAAGACTTTAGTGTATCATATGCATCGACCATTTCATTTTGCCATAAATATATCAAATCTTGTTCATAAAATAATAATAATGCTGTATCAAATTGCATTGTTGTCTGTGGAAACAAAGTTAACAATTGCATAGCTAGTCTGAAGTGTAGCCTGAACTGGGAAGTCCTTACTTCCGGTAATGGCTAAACAAATTTATGACATTTGCCTGTAGCAGTGTTGAAAAAAGTGTGGGTAATTTATGTAAGGACAACACTAGCACGAGCTGAAATGTGAGACTTTCGAACTGTGGCAGTGCGCTACCTATCATCATACAGAATCTTTTAGACATATTTATCGGTATTACTACTGGAAATATGCCAGAAAGCAACTATTGTAAACATGTATAATGTTGTGTCACTAGCTTGACAAGTAACGACTTATTCTAGTGGTCCACGGTCACGTTCTCTCTATATTGACATCACTTTGTTTTTGGGAATATTTAGTTTAAATTATGGTGAAAGAGGAACTGTTTATGCTATAAAATTATGTTATGCTATAAAATTAGTGTTGCACGCTCAAGGCAACTACAGATTCATGTCGATAACAATTACAGAACTTTGATGACATTATGAAGGAAATTGCTCAAGCTCATTGTTATTGAAACCCTGTCAGGGTTGACTGAATTACTTTTATTTTGTACTTGAGCAGAAGTAAGAGTAATTCACTTTGAAACTACTTGAGTAAGAGTAAAAGTAGCTGGTAAAATAAACTACTTGAGTAAAAAGTAAAAGTAATTTTCAAAAGTACTTGAAGTAAAAGTAAAAAGTATTTTCAAAAATTACATTATCTTTAATGAGAACTCACAACATCAAATAAATTCAGTTAAATACAGAACTTAATTAATGATGAGGCACAATCTGTCTTTTTATTGACCTGTTCCACTGAGGTATGGGAGGAGGTAGATTGTACAACAGTATATGTGTAGGCAGGTGTGATTGTATCTGAGTAGGTAGAGGGTCAGTCCAGTACTAGTAGTAGCCTCTCAGGGAAACTGGTCAGAGGTAATACAACCTAGCACTGCCTATAGTAAAATTAACAAAGACATTTAATGCCTAACTGATCAATCCATTTGGCTTGTGATCCCCCACTTTCTCATGTCTTCCCAGACATGTCTTATCAGCTCACACAAACATTGAAACAACACGCTTTAGCAGCTAGCTGTGTTGGTTACCTGGTACCAGCTGGGGCTAGAATTGATCAGGAGTCAGACCAGTGGCAGTGTAACAGAGGAATGCTGTTGCTAATTGCAATTAAAAGTGACCTGTCAGGCCCCCAGTCCCTGTCCTTGATATTATTTATGGGTCAGCTTGAATAAGCCATTGCTGGGAAAGGATGCTGCCAAATGACAGAGTATCAGTTCTTTACTGTTTAGTTCTGTAGAGTAATCATTATTATGAATTTATTAAACATCTCAATATGAATTTTATTCGTGAAAGTAAAATGCTGTTTAATGCTGACGTAAGCCAGTAAGGCCGTTGCTGACAATGCCAATGGGCGAATATCGGTTCTCGTTTTCAATCCACGATGCGCGTTCGCTCACGAATATCAGAATTGTGTCAGTGTATGGGGATTATCAATACATTGTCGAAATTGCAAATTTTAATATTTATAATACGTATTGGAAACTTACTGATTAGTAGTTTATATGGTGCAACGGAGACATTTGCATCGTGGTTTGAGATGGCGTTCAAGCGTTGTGTGCTCAAAGTGACATTTCATGTCAACGGCCTTGACCTGACCTATGCCAATATTTGGCAGACTTCGTTCACTGATGTAGATGTAAAACGGTGGTTGCGTCGATTTCCTGAAGAGAGGTATGCATGCAAATATGATCGCGAACTGGCATGCGATTGAATAACATTAATAACTTTTGGCCTGGCGACTATGAACAGTTTTTGAAATGTCGTTGATGGTGGAGCGCCACCAGCGGCAGCAGCGTTTTCGTAAAAAAAAACATTAACGAAAATATATTGCAAAGTAAATAAAAGTAACAGAGTAAAAAGTCGCGTTACTTTAGATAAAACTACTTCGTTACAAGTAAAAGTATTTAGTCAAAATTCTACTTCGTTACATACCAATTACTTGAAATAACTACTCAAGTATTGTAACAAAGTACTTTTACTTTGTTACATGCCAACCCTGAACCCTGTCTGCTGTATGATAAACCTTTTGTTTTTAAATTTACTGCCTTTGTTTATTAAATAATTATTCAGGTGGAAGATGAAACTGGTTGATGTTGTGAAAGTTAGCGTTGGACATCTTAAGCAACTACAGATTCATGCTCAATGTTGATAACATTAACAATTACAAAACTGTTGACTTTAATAAAGGAATCTGTACAAGCTCAATACGTTTGTGAAGCAGACAATGTCTGCTGTATGTTTTATAGTTTACTGTCAATGTTGAGTTTGTTGCAGGTTGTTGTGACAATCTACTGGCTTGGTCGCTCCGTTCAGCCATGGTACAAGGGCCCACACCTTGACTGTAGCGCATTCTTAGATCTCATTGGCTACCATCACCCAAAGGTTCGCCTCACCAAAAACATCGTTGATTCAACATCGGAGAATATCATCTCGGAGGAGTTACATTGTCGGCAAGAATCGTGTGATTCACTTGATCGATCAAGTGGCTACAGCTCGTATCGGGGCGACTCGAAAACATCATCGTCATCGTATTCACAACATCACAGCCGACAGGAGTCCAGTGATTCCTTCGATCGCAATAGTGTCTACCGGAATGATACTACAAAGTCGTCTTTGTCATCAGACGTCTTTGAGGATGACCCAGTGACATCACACTTGCGCGATGAGTCATACGAGTCATTTGTGTCAGAAGACCTCCCATTGACACGTCGACTGAACAGCGACAAGCGTCCGTCAGATAACATTACCCCAGACACTGGTGAGACCGACAACATGCCCATTCCACAGGAATACCGTCGCCGTGCCAGCCACGGCAACCGTTTCGCTGAGCAACGATACTCGGCGACCTTCGACTCCACCTACATGCCACCACCAGATGGCGCCAGATCACCAAACTTGTTGTCGAACCGGTGGAAGCACGATGCTGTTTATCAGAGCACCCCACAGTTGAACCGAGACAGTCACAATGATCACAATCGGTTCCGATTTGGCGACAACAAACTGGAGAACCAGGGCAAAGCTTCGTCGTCATCGGACAATATCGACGGTGCAAAACCGGGTGAACGACGGAATAGCACGGTGCGTAAGACATCAACAGCGCATGCTGATCCGCTACAGTTTGTGTATGTTGGAGGCAGTCAGCTGTCACAGAAAGCCAAGGAGGTGATAGAAGCCATGGAGGAGCAGAAAAAGATTACTAAAGCTCTGGAACACGAGGAGTTGGACTGGCACTCCGTGAGTACAGACAATACACTATTCAATTTCCTTCTTCTTCTTCCCCATTGTGGGGTTGATGCCACATCACTTAGTCTGTCCTGCCCTCTCAACGAGTTGCATCCATCTATCACGATCTTCTGCCAGTCTCTCCCAATCTCGGCTGTTCATCTCTGTCCTTTCTAGATCTCTCTTAACACTGTCCCTCAATCTTAATGTCCGTCTTCTCCATCTAATTTGTATAAGAAATCCAAGCTTCAGATTTTTTACCTGGCTGTCAGAACTGTACGTTTGCATGTATGTATGCTTGTGTGTGCTTGTGTGCTTGCTTGTGGATGTGTGTGTATATATATATATATATATATATATATATATATATATATATATATATATATATGTATATGTGCAAACTAGGGGTAATCACAAACTAGATCCACAAAGTTATTATTAATAGGATTAATTGACATTCATATAGGTTTAAAAAGCTTCAAATCAGTATTTTGATTTACCTGGATCAGTTTGGATACTAGTGACTTGAAAGAAGTTGTGCTAACATCTATACACACTTGATGCAAAGGTCAGCATGCCAGAAGTTTAGCCTGGACTGGTTTGGGGTTACCCAGATGTTCTGTCCACTCTCTTGTTGACCCAAGGATCTCATTGCTGTTTGGATTGGAAAATGATCCTAAATTGACTTGGTTAATGTGCCTAGATCTTGGACAGTACATGGCATATAGGCTGTAGTGGCAGGATAAGTCTGCATCATTCTGTTTGGTGGATAATCAGGTTAGACACCTGGAGCTTGGCACAGGATGTGATCGCCCTCGGGGGGGGGGGGGGCATAAACGAGGAGGAAGTAACTCACTGATTATCTTTCACTTTTCTGAGCTTACTTTTCTGCACTTGCCTATATGATGTATTGATGTATGAGTCTAAATAATCTATAATCTAAATTATAAAATCCCAGCATTAGTGTTTACCATCTTTCTTGTGGAGGGACCTCAATTAGAATATATATATATATATATATATATATATATATATACACAGCTCTTTCCAAATTGCAGATCATTTAACAAGATTTAACAAGATTTGCCATCCAAGCCAAAGGCCCAGATGGCAAGTGGACAAGGAAGCCATTGACTTATCAAGAGTCCAACAATGTTCATCTACTTATAACCCGCCCTCCTGAGATGTGTCAACCTTGTTTTTAAACATATTCACGCTGCTAGCAGTTACACAATCTGTAGACAATTTGTTCCATTCATTTATTATCCTCTGTGAGAACGAGTGCTTCCTGATGTCCAATCTACATTGATCCTTTACTAATTTTACATCATGTCTTCTAGTTCTGCTATCCTTCTTGAGTGAGAAAAAAAATTTTCTATCAATATTTTCATACCCATTCAATATCTTAAAAACTTCAATCTGATCTCCTCTTAACCTCCTTGTCTCTAGAGTTGTTAAAGCACATTCCTTCAGGCGTTCTTCATAGCTAAGGTCTCTCAGTTCTGGAATCATTTTAGTTGCTCTCCTTTGTATGCGTTCAAGCGTATCTATATCCTTCTTACGATATGGTCTCCATGCTTGTATACAGTATTCGTCTAACCTTTTATTTTTAGATAATCATCTTACTGTAAATTATACATTTTGAGTAGCATTATGACTTACGATAAAATAAGAATAACTGTGTAAAATTACACTAGCATCAGTATTTTTTATGAAAATAGACTAGTTGTACATAGTGAATTGTGCACTGTCTATTTTTAGATAATACTCTGATGTGTTTTCAACGTAAGTCCATTTGTGATTCCAGTTGGAGGAATGTGGCTCAGACAATGACATATTTTGTGCATGACTCTTTGAATGCTGGCACAAAGAAAGTGTTACTGTGTGCTTCATCCAGGGTCTAGCTTGTCGATCTCATGATTACAGATCTTGCAGCTGGTTGACTTGGTAAAAAGTTGGGTTTCCTGATAACAGCAGATATGTTGACATTGCTGAAGTCATGCATGTTTTTGTCTCAGTGCTTCTGCATTCTACTGACTCATTTTATTTTACAAGTCACAGCACCAACTGTGTGTTTATGGAGCACAGCTAGTCATAAAGTAGAAAAGACATTAAGATTTAGTCTGACTGTAAACAATTTTGACTTAAGTGTCAGTAGCACTGGACTGGTAAACAAAGAGAACAGACTGGCAGGATGGCTCAGTCTGGTGTAGGCACCAATTATGTAATGGAGGAGGCACTAATGGAATATATAGTTTCAACACAATAATAACCACCCTACATTGCAGAGCTTCTCTGTGGCCATCCATGTTTCGATTTTCTTGTGAGTCTTGAGTCCAAGACAACTACTTTCACCCTCCGGACTCCTTATACAGCCCTAAGTAGGAGTTCATGTGACTCCCACCTTTAGGAGACGTAATTGTCTGGAATTTATATGGAAATACACCTCATATTTCAGTATAATGGCGAGGGGTCAACATATTTTGGATTTTAGTTTGTTACGCTGGATTCCACCAATTTCTCATGACAATCAGTGCCTGCTATCCACCCACATGCCCACTGCAATCCAGTTCTGCAGGAGTGGAAGCTGTGCCCACTTTGACGTGCTTCAAAATGTTTGGAGAATGACTTCTCCAAATCGACACCAGTGCTGTCAAGCTGTAAAACTAAGTGTGTATTTCAAGACTGCACTAAACACATGCCTCCTCAGTACACCAATTATGGACTTACGTCTATGTAACTTTGTTGTAAATTACTTTGAACAGACCAAAGGACAAAAACAACGTTATAGAAGACATTATTATTACTGTCATTCCAAATTTAAAGGTAATTATTTCAGTTGTTGCTTTGACTTTTTGTCACAATTATCTCTGTAACTAGAGTGTAATAAGTTACATGAGAGACCACTTGTCTCCTTACACTAAACTCACAAACTATCTGGATTATACAGCTCAAATATTTAATTGGTCGAAGGCATTGACATGAAATTACTTAAATGCAAACAGGATACCTGAATTGTCTTGTAAGAGTGAAGCTGTTGGATGGATATGGAATACATACATACATACGTACGTACGTACATACATACATACATACATACATATATTAGCCAGTTGTAGTTGTTGGTGTTAAAAAAAGTCTAGCACAGTGTGGTCATAATGTTTAACAAAACAGATTGGCACAACAAACTGCCAAAATATTTATGCTTCTCTTTTCTTGACAGTAAAATAAACCTTTCAAATGATAATAGCTTAAATGGTATCCTGCCATTAAGACAGCCTTAGGCTAAATAGAATAAAAACATGGGATGTGTATTTTTATTGAAGGCAGCTGTTAACAGCAGAATCTCTGCTGCAACGAAAACTAAAAATAGTCCTTTGACAAAGCACATTCACACATGCCGGAGGTTGTTTGCTTAGTGCTGCCACCTGGTGAATGTGTTTGTATTAAAACCCCCTACACACTCAGGTTGATTGTTATGCATCAGCTATTGTTTTTGTTTATGTTAGGTTTTTCTTTTAGAAACATAAAAAATACATCTTGTGGAAGTAATCACTTTGTGTAATTTCTCATAATAAAGAGTTTGCATACTTAAATGCTGATATATTCACTTATTGTTCAGTCTTGAAACATTGCTATTAAGTAGTCAAAACATTGATATTTTATGCTAAGCAAAACCATTTATTACTTAACCTCAGATCCCACTCTCTCCCTCCGTGAAACTTTCAGATAAACATATACCATACTGAATAGCAGAGGGCATGATGGGCATTGATAAGATTGTCACATTCAGTGGGTGAGGCGTCTGAGTAAGTGTTATGGAGTACTATATGAGGTATCCTGGTGATTAAAAAACAATGACTAAAAAACATTTTGGCAGGTCTGCGTGTCAACAGTCAGGGTGGTATATTATCAGAGGTGTGGAATGGTTCTAGGGTGGGTGAGAAGACTATGCATCATATATTCTGATTCCTTATATGTCCCTTGGTAGGATAAATCCAGTACTAAAGTGGCCGATTTCAATGATCAATCAATGTGTGTGTGTATGCCGCCATCTTGAATCGGCTTCAGTCTGTAACGAGCGGTCATACTTCCTTCTGTCAATTCAGATCCGACATTGGCGCAGCCATCTTGGGTTACAGGCTACAAGGAGGTGTTTGCTTATGATTGGTCTAAACATCAGAATTAAATTATTGGAGATTGGAGCTCCGTATTACTAATTAGTATTACTAAGTACACAAATAAAGCATTATTTGGACTGAATTTGTTTTAAGTTATTATTTGATTTGCTGAAAAAGTGCAGACTCCCAATTTTTTTTATGCGGACTCCCAAAGCAGACTGGGAATCCGCTGGATTTCCACCAATTTCCCATGAAATTCAATGCCTGGGATATATAAATAGATGCATGCAGTTCAGGATAGGGTTGAGGGGGTGTTTCTCAAAAATTAATTTAAGGTAAATAGACCAGTGTTATGAAGCGTTACAAAGGGGTGGCGTCTTAGAAATGTCCAAATATAGTATGACATACTTTATGGATGTCCCGTAATAAATGACAGATATTATGTAGAATTTACATCTTATAAACTTAGCCTGGCTCTGTTGCTTCACAAAGTGCAATACACTTGTGCCAAAGTGTATTGCACTTTGTGAATTAATGGAGCCAAGTATGTTATTTGTAAATACCTGTTTTAATTCTATTAATATACATTAATTTAGATCCCTTGTGATTGGTCCATCAGTCGACAACATTGGCATGGTTGGTTTTCCAACAAGAGTTCATCAGTTCATGTAGCTGCTTGGGCAGAGTTAAAGTTCCATGTTAGTACAGGTGGACCCCATTTCAAGTAGATCCATCAATCTCAGTATCCTTTTGTGGAATGGCAATTACTCTACACATGCCAAATATATGCTCTTCCACTACATTTGTTGATATGTTTATAATTGAAGAAGCTTTACTAAATTAACATTGGAACTGTTTATATAATTTGCTAATAGTTAAACATGTTTTAATCCAGCAGTTATAATATTTTAAACATTTACCTTCTTTAAATTCAAAACTACCTTTTTACTGCCATTACTTGATAGCCAAAGGGGCACTAGAGACCTGGCTTCTTTTTCTTGGCAATTAATAAGCAATAACCACAGTCTAACTGATATCTTAACTGTTGTGACAATAACCAATCTGATGACTAATCAGCTATGATACCTTGTAGCCTGGTATATGTGCTCAAAGTATGGGATATGAAATAACAAACAAGCTGTATAAATTCATGTCAGTTACTTATTTGTGCTAGTGTCTGGCAAAACACAAGCTATGCTTGTGTCAACAATGAACTTTATGAAAATAAATATACAAACAAAGTTTAGAAATATTCCTTGGCAGTTTTAATACTTAAATTTAATTTCCGTAATTTGACTCACAGTGACTGTACCTGGCTGTCTGGGTCTCACTTTGTGTACATTTACCTGACACCAGCTCCTCCAATTACAAGGAGACAGCCCTGATTAAACATTCCACAACTGACAATGACACTCTAGACTGTCATAGTGTTACTTCAGTTGACCAGATCATCCTTCCAAAGTCCAGTCTGAAACTGATTGCCCTGGAGCCAAGAATTTCCTGATTTCACTCTTGCAGTTTCCACACAATGAACAGTTTGGGAGTTTCAGTGTTGCCAAGCTTCTGTGGTTCCCGCCAACAGAGCACATTGTATTCTGGGTCTATTTCCGGATCCAATGCTGAGGCCGTTTGACATGAAACACATCACAGCATTGCTGTGAGCTACACTGCACTTTGAGGGTGTGCAGCATGGCAGGCAGGCAGGTAGGGAGGGTCCAGGAGATGAAAGCAGACACACCAGCCATGTGGTGATGCTGCACTGCTGTGCCATCCCTGAGCTACTGGCCCTGCCATGTCTATCCTAGCCTGCTAGATACTTATCAAGCACATTTGCAGTGTTGTGATACTAGCAGTGTACAGTGCAAGAACTCAGCAAGGTTATATCTGTTGCTTCAGGGCAGTAGGGAATGCTACTTCCCTTGCCACAGCAAGATTATTAAGTGTTTTTCAGAACATTTATAGCCCGGGCCTGTGTGATGTGGTCGTTGCTACAGTAGATGGGGATGTAGCTTAGTCATCTGAGACTGCTTATCTGTGTTCCTAAGCCAGCTGTCTGGGCTCTGGAATGCTATCATTGGTGGTGTGTTATGGAAGTATAAGTTCATTCCGCAGTGTTTCGTGTGAGTAAAACGTGAGCGGGAGGCTGGAAGGAAGATGGGCACAGTGGAGTCTTCTGAAGCCCCCAGGCCACGGGGTTGGAGTGAAGGCAGCGCCGGACTGGCCAACAAAGTAAGGCTGTCTGTGTGTGTAGTGTTGAAGGAAGTTTGTTAGCTTTCAGAATACTGTGTGATGCTCAACGGAACTGTAGGGACCATCATGGTCCCTTTGTCAGTGTTGATGAAGGGACCATGATGGTCCTGGAAGCTCCGTTGTGTTCTGGACTGTAACAGATCTCCAGTATTGTGGAGTGTAACAGAATATGGAATCAACGTACATGCTGATGGGTGTTAAATGTTGTTCTGGTTAATCAGTTGTGTTAAAGATTGATTGGTTCTTGCTTCCCAGCAATTAAACAATCACAACCTTATCTGATTGGTAATCGTTTTTTAAAACATGTCAAGCTAAAAAATGTTCCCGTTCCATGACTTCCTGAGCAATGGAAGACTTGTGATTGGCAGTTCTGCGGCTTCCCCATTCCGTTATGGCATCAAAAAAGTCAGGTGGTGTTGACGTTGCTGGCAAACTATTTCCCAAACCAATTATATAGTTGATTGGTTTGGCCAAATTGGTGACCGATTATGAAAATGATACTGATCCCCGACAATGTGAAAGTAAGCTTGTGATCATAGAACACATGCTACAGTGCCAAAAAAGTGTGGTGATGGTGAGTCCAATGCCATCCACTCACTGGTCACTGATGTCGTTATGCTGTCACAGTGGATCTGTAGGAGAAAGCAGTTCGGTTTTGTTCTGGCTGCAGCTAAGTAGTGTTTAAATTAGAAGATTTGCAGCTCACTATTGTCATTTCTGGGTCTCATTAACACATCTACAACATTTGGTTACAAGACATCATGTGGCCAAATGTCCTGATAGCCTCATTGATATATCACCACTGTCAGCAGCACAGTGGTGACTGAGTGCTAGATCACATGACCCTGGGGTGATGTGTGGCAAAGGGTTGTTAAAATAGAGGCTCTTGTATTTACTCTGGGATGTGTTGCTATGACAACTGAACAATTTATTCAGACTCTTCACTGAGTATTATTGCTATGCTGGGGACATGCGTGGTTATTGTCGGACTATTAAACTTATGTAAAGCTATGTAACTAGTATCATCTGGTATCCTGCACTTTTGGCAGTTGTAGATGGAGTCCATGCTTATTTTAAGATAGATAGCTTGAGATAGCATGGTTTCCAGAGTGCCCGGTAGATGATTCATGTTATTTAACAGCAACATTTGGTGAAGTGGTTGAACTCATAGAAAGTATATAGAAACGTAGAGTTGTATCTATTAGTCATAAGGTGTAAGGAAGAGACTTGATATATATGCGCCCATGCATGCACGTTCACATACATGTATTATCAAGCAGTGTGCATATGTGTGTGATTGTGTGCATGCCTGTTTGCTAATGTAAGGTTAACATAAGTAGTTTTTTTTTCATAAACAAAATAGCAGAGCTATTTTGTTATCATTTCAACGAGGTGCTTTTGTATAACATACCTGTTAGAAACCAGCAAGTACTAGTTTTCCCTTTTGTTTTTGCAATCGTGAGCATACTTAATAATTATTAATAATAATTACACTTCTATTGCACCTAAATCTTCATTAACCGGAGCCTAGAGGTGCAAAAAACCAGAACCATTAATCATCACTATATCTTAACCGGAGACACGCAAACATTATCATCACAGCGATAACCGAATAGATTGTTTTATGTAATTCTTAATGTTTGGAACCCTTAATTAGAAAAGGCTGCTCATTAAATTAACTAAGGTTCTTCTGTGTGTTCAGAACTTGTCCAGTTGGAAGTCAAAGATGCGTACAAAGAACAAAGCCGTGCATGAGCGCACAGAGGAAATGGAGAAAACCCTGGATGACCCAGAACCACGGGATCGCAGGAAGTCAAAGACATTCGGTGAAATGATGGCTGAGAGGTATGTCTGATTTTTTTTATTCGATATGTGCAGTCATTTGTATTAGCCTTTAAAGATCGGTCGTGCAATATATTGCGCAACAGCATAGGTATGATCAAATACAGTCAGGTGCAACTTTTCTATTGCTCCATAGAGGGGGGTCTGGGTATTGAACGATAGAGACATTCTTGATTTTTACACTTGTCAGTGATAAAATAATGTACTTATTCTGTGTCTGGATTTTTACACTTACCAATGATATCTGTATAAAATGTCATATAATGGGCTGATTGCCTTCATATTTTGCCACTTTGTGTAAATATTAGTGTTCTTTAAAAATATGCAATCATTATTCATATGTGACTTAGTTTTCTTGTTATTGCATGTGATGCTCGAAAGAACACTGGTACTCCTAATATTTTGTGGCCATTTTGAATAAATTATTATGTCACAAAATTACTTTTTTCTCTCCATTAATGTATTTGTGATGATGTTACCTTTCCAAAAATATATACATGTGTAGGGAATGTCTTGGTAATAAGGAAATCACATGCGTTTTAAAATATGCCTACACATTTCTGGAAAAAAATCCATGTCTGTAAAGGTTAACATGACAAGGAAATCATAATAAAATTTAAATGACAGTATTGTGACAGATAAACCTAGGATAACCCAAAAAGCCATAGCAATTTTTTTCCATTGTGGTTCATGGACTGGTATCAAGACAAGGATTGATGATTGTTTTCCAGTTTTTATATGTTTTTTGTCAAATTGGTGTGAAGGAGTTAGAGGGTATAAGCGGCTCTGTTGTGTTCAAATTATGACATGTAATAGCAAATGTGTGAATCGACCATTGGGTCAAATTCTTTCGCCCAACCTTGCTTGTTTCTTTTTGGATGAGACGCTAATTTAAAATCGTTGGTCTCTTCTACCTGGTGTCTATGCCAGGTGAAATAAAAGACCCCACACAAGGTGGTGAAACATGTAAACTGTCATGGAAAAACTTCTGCATTAATCCAAGCTGTTTGTCGGAAACAAAATTTAATACCCTTTTATATGATGTGCAGATGGACTTTGCCTATTTCGTCAGTGCTGAGTAAGAGTCAGCTGAGGGGACAGTTGTTTGTTGCCCTATCACAGTCTCCTGTAAAAACATCTGTTGACACATACTTACAGTCTAAATTCTAAGGTGATCTCAGCACCAGATTTGTGGTTGTGTATGGCACCAAACCAGGGGCCAAAACTAACATTTTTGCCACCTACCAGCTTGGTTGGTGTGGTAAGTTTCAAAATCTACTGTCCTGTCCCATATTCTACCAGCCCTGATATTACGCTGAGAAATTTTTTACATGAAATCCACGAGAATCATAATAAACACTTTTATTTCCATCAAAACCAAAATGAAGAATTATCTGTGTCGGGTGCATTACAATACAACATGTCACACACAACTTGGTCACTGATCGATCCAGAGTTTAGTTTATCCCGTTTTAAGTCTGAAAAGTCTCCAAGCGTCACAGGACATGAGGTCCTGTGAAGTGAACAGTTTACAGGACCTGCTGATTTTTCACAGGATCTGATTTTACCTCAAAATATTACTAAAACGGTGTCACAAAAATCTTCATGTTATATAGTTTTATTCAACTGTAAATGTACAATCATAGAATTGCATCTTGACAATACTGTTCATTAATAGTCACATAGTACCAAGATTATTAACACGACCGGTTATTATTTCACTGTAGAATGACCATTCAGTTACGTATTGTGCGTCGATGTGGTTGATTAAAAATACAATGCATGATCTTTATTAATATCACTTCAGTTACGGTTTGGCGACATTTCTGGCAATGTCAAACATGTCATAAACACACGATTTATGGTTAACATAAATGCGATATAGCCAGGACGACACTTCTGAGATGTTTATTAACATTCCGTTTATTAACCACCACCGTATACATTCACCGGACAGTCAGTTCGACGTTTTAAAAAATCCTCCAGACCAGTCAAAATTTCACCGGTCTGGGCCAACGTCCGGTGACTTTTTGTGAAGATTGCATTTTGCTGTGGTCAGGTGAAAGTTATGTTATCCCGTTTTGTTGGTGCAGCTCAGACAACAACATCGCTGACGCATTCATCAATGGAGCAGTTCAGTAGCCATACCACAGTTGTGGATGAGATTATTTAAACAGTTGTTATGGACAAAAATACATAAAGTGGTCGAAATTACAGTACCGGAGGGTTCTAAAAGTCACCCGGCCGCATGGGCTGGCAAACTGACAGATGGAACTGCCCATTGGCTGCCCGGCTGGTGTTAGCTAGCACCAAACCCAGGCACAGCTGACAATGATTCTAGTAGGTGACTGGTCAAATGAATTGAAGTCCATCCCACTTCAGCACATGCCAGGCAGATGGCCACAGACCACATTTAGGATCCGTCCGCCATTACCCACATCTAGAGTCCGAAGGAAAGTGAGGATTGAACTTGATGAGTGAATTTTTTCAGAACACTTTCACATCAGATTCGTTAGAACAGTTAATGTTTTCTGAATTACTACATTAGATCTTTCATTTGATGGCAATAGACAGACGCTGACCGTTCGCGTATTACTACACTGATTATTCTGCAGAACGTACCAACATTTCAAAATCAGTCACAGGGCTAGGTTAAAATTGAGGGGTATCAGCTTTGGGTGCATTTTTCTGAAAAATGGTGTATGTCATGAATCCAAAGAAAAGTTTTGGCGGCCAATGGGAACATCAAATGTGGTCTGTTGCCTGATTAAGTGCTGATAGCCACCAAGGCCACATCTGGCCACAGCCCAAATGCCACTGTTTATGGGAAAACTCAGCTCATTAACGAAGGAGTTAAGACAAAAAGCAGTTATGTGTTACACTGTTTCCTTTGATCCTATAGCCATGCTTGAGTTAAGTAGCTGCTGCAGGTCTGTTTCAAACCTGATGAATCTCATAATTTATGGACATACTTGTGTGGTGTCTAGTTACCAGTTGTTTATTTACATCTGACCTGGTGTGGCCTTTGTGGTGGTCATTCAGAGTGAATTGACCAATGCTGTAAATATGTATACCTCAAGCAATAACACAAGCCCCTCCCTTTCAAACTCCAGTGTTGTTCTCTTGTAGTTTAGATACTTGTTTCCATGCATGCGCAAACACATATACAGTGATTTTGTTATGGTTCAATTCATACGGCAAGGTGGAATATCATACGGACAAACTTGAGGTTTTTCTAAAATTTTCTTAGTTAGTATTATATAAAATATTCCACATATAGATCTCATTCGGACAGAGCAGGATTTCATATTGGCAATTTATCCATATGAAAGTCTTTAAAAACATTGTACACACACATGTGCGCACATACACACTCACACACTTGAAACTACATATAATTCAGACAAATACAAACCATTCAGACAAATGCAGTGGTCAGCTCATATGGACAAAGCATTTGTTTCTTTCTTCCTAATCACTCAGCATTGCATATAAATCTCATACATGCAGAGCCAGATTTCATTTGGGAAACTTGTCCGTGTGAAACGACTTTAAAAACACTGTACACGTGTTAACTACACAGTAGGACTACTAGGTGAATATTGTCTGTCCATCACTACTAGTCAGTGGGTGTGCTAGGAACCCCCAGCAGTTATGGAAGTTTATTGTCAGTCCTGAGTATCATTCCTGGGTACACATACATCACTCCTATCTCTATTGGGAGCTTCCCATAGAGTTATGTCTGTGGTGCTTCCTGAGAAGTTAAGCAGCTGGTTTCTTTAGTAAGCCTCAAGACATCTAAAGCTCTATGGTTTGATACACTGGAGATAGGATGTTTAAGAGTAGACTAAGTTTCTCTTTCGGAAGATAATGATAGAAATATTTTCTTCAAGTTTAAGAAACGCAAAGAACCGAAGGTCTTGAAGTAGCATTAGGAATGAGGAAGGATATAGGAATGGAACAAGTTATCTACCTTGAGTACTGATTGTTTATTTTCCTTTCACAGACCATTTTGACTTTAAGCGCATGCAGACAGTTTTGCGATATGACGGCTTAATCGCTACCTGGCATATATGAAGTTACCAAGGTTGCACACAGGTCACTGTAATTCCTACATTCTTATAGCGGCCAGGGGTCTGACGTGAAATGGGTTTGTGTTTTGAGGACATTCATAACATGTTCACATTGATATATTATTTTCAGAGAAAGGCGGAAAAGCACGGGCCGTAACTTCTACCCATACACTGAGGAAGACGTCGGCGCCCTGGGAGGGGTAAACAAACTCAACAGTGCTTCGACCACACAGGACAGTTTGGCTCCTGTGTACAGGAATTCAACGGAGAACAACGCTGTCAGGCTGAATGGTGACAGAACAAGACGGGCAGAAATATTTGAAAGTGAGCACGTGTTAACAGCGAGCAAAACGAACAATGAAACATTGACTGGCAGGGTAACGGAACCCACAACGAAAACACCCACTGAATCCCACAACAGGTACACAGTATCCCAGAATGCACGCACACAGGATTTCGGTTCTAAGAGGCAGACGGTTACTACAAACGAGGGTAAACGAGACAAAGGATGGGAGATGATGCAGAGAAGAAAGGAGGAGTCTGAGAGTCAGGTACGTGTTTTATATAGTTGCTCGTGCATCTATGTATTGTTACAGAATGCATGCATGCAATTTGTATGCAGTGATTTCATCTTGAATTGTATGCACTGCATGTTTGCAACCCCCTACTTGTATTTAGATTTAGATAAAATGGACAGTGCACTTAGTGTCTATGCAATTTTTTTCTGATATGCCACTTATTTATTTATATATATTTATTTACTTATGTTTTATATGTTCCAACTATGTATTGTGGTTACAAAATGTGTCATAGTCTATGGCAGGTATTGTAGGAGAATCAAATTTACATTGTTTAATATTAAATATTGGTAAATATCCAAACATTAGTGCAGCATAAGTTTCTAGGCTGTTTAACATAATTTATCATTGCCTTGTATAATTTATTTTATGATGTGGTGAACCCTTGCTATTAACTTTGTTCTACAACTGTTTTGATAGAAATTATGATCATAGTCCAAAATATAATCCGCTGGGGTGCATTACTGTACCCCATTTACAAATACCATTGGAAACAATGTACTGACCCCCAATTATCTACCTCCAGAAATTGGTCTCATCTTGAGCTATGTGCCACGTATTGCATAGACAACTTGATTGCCTTGGTTCATACTGAGCAGTTTTTAACATGGAATGCTGTCCTGCTATATAAATGTCATGGGATGTTGATGAGCCATTCTTTAAGCTACAGTTTTGAATGGGCATGGCATGTTTATTATGGGGATCATCAAGATGTGTACATTAATGTGAAGTGATCTGCAGTCATAGCCCATAAAGCAATTGTGTATCAAGACCTTGACAAACAGGAAATAATTGTCTATAGTTTAACTTGTGTTACAGGTTTTTGCTAACCCAAAAAGTGCAGCATAAGGTTTTGCTGCTTACTTGTTTGTATAAGTTGCAACTGAACTGATTTTGCAATAATCTTAAGATTATTATTACCACGTTTGGACAAATTTATTTTCTAGAAGGCATCAGCATAGCCCTATAGATTATTTTCTGGATTTTACCTGCATGTTTACTAACACCTTGAGCACTGTGAGGGTTTTGCCCCATGCATGATCAGACAGAAAACTGTCTCTATGGCCCAAATTTGTTCACACGTCAATTGGCCCAAATTTGTTCACACGTCAATTGGACAAGAAAACGTCAAGTGTTCCAACACTTGATGTTGAATTGGAGTGCATTCCATACAGGTCTGATAGTTCACTTGTGGGTATTTATAACACATCCTGACATGGCTTCACAAGTGGCTGTACCATTTGGTTTTATAGTCGGTGAGGCGACGATACCAGAATGACACGCAGGAGAGAAAACACCCCGTTTGGGATCATAAAGGGGTGGTAGATGCATCCCGTGTGCCCAGGTGGCAGCACCAGGAACCGGATGACGTATTTGTGGAGTCGACGAAACCAACATCTATACAGGATAGACAAAGTATGTTTGAGCAGAGGACATCCACGGAAGACATGCCTTATCTAAAACCTGTGGTCAGTCAGGTCAAAGATGTGTCGCCGACATCAGGACAAAGATTTGAGAATAACAATAATGCCCCCTTGGAGTCACAGGACGTGTGTTTGTATCGGCATAAGCCAATCTTACCTCCAGACTTGTCCGTGAGCCCGGAACAAGGACGGGATCTTCCACAAGGGAGCATGTTCCTACAAGGGAGCATGTTCCCACAAGGGAGCAGAAGGACGATTAATAAATGGGGAACAACTGAGGATCTGAGTGGGTTTGTGGCTGGGACAGACAATGTGATGTCCGTGGAAGTACCTGCTGTAGCTGATGTGACGTCACCAGAATTGGACTTGACACAGGAGGTGACCACTGCAGAGAATGGACAAGCACAAACAAAGAGTGATTCTGAGGTTTGTAATGATGTGGTGACAGGACAGTCTGTGTGGCAGTGGTGGTGGTTTTAGTATTGGCAGCCTGTCTCTTCATGCCCCTGTGTGTGGGGTGATATTATTTTGACTCGTGTTAAGTTTTTTTATAACATTGACCCAATGTTATGAAAAAATATATATTGATATACAAACAAATTGGAATTCAACTCGTTTTTTTTATTAAACATTAATTGTAGCTACTTGAAGTTAATAAGTTGATTCCTATATGTCCTAATAATACTTCAATTGACAGTATCAGTTTGTCTTAGCATAGTAAAACGTATTTAATATACATTTTCTTTTGAACACAGCTATTAAAGTCTTCTCACTCCAATGTGTCAGCAGCCGTCATGATATAGCTTTAATAGTGTAGAAAAAATATTGATTAAATTATTTTCCAACTTGAACATTTTCACCAACAAACAACACAACTTTTTGGCAAAAATCAACTGGATTGCTATATTTTTCATACAAAATGGTTTTCTCCCAATGCCATCTTCAGCGCCAGGTGAGAGAGTAGTGCTATCTGATGGGGTTAATTGCTCCTGATCTAAACTTGCTGGCAGTGACACAGTTAACCATAGAAACTAACAGCAACTGTATCTAACATGTAACCATTGCTGCCCGATATATCTAGTGTCCACCCATACAGTTATTGTAATTGGCACGTACCATGTAGTGAATCACGACCTAATCGCAGTACAGAGGTGCCAATTTATGCCTTTGTTTTTTCTTTGCCCCCTCCTCTGTAAAACAAATGGCAAATCTCCAACCTAATTGACAGACTTCTGTGCCTGAATACACCAGTGGAATATATCTCTCCAACAAATTCTATGCAATCGGAAGTCATAACTATAGGTTGAACACAGGCATTCACATAAAATGGTTCTTCTACATACTGATTAAGTAGAGACAAATTACTTGATAGGCACTAATTACCTGTAGTCTTGTACTGGGCCATTTTGGATGTAACTGTTAAGAGCTTAGAATATACAAAATACTCTATCTTGAATGTTCATATGCACTGGCCACAATTTTTCTGGTTGACTATTTTTCTGGTTGAGTACTGTCTTATGGGTCCACATGACATCATACATGTCACCTATGGCAATGAATGACAAATTGATGAAAGACCTACATGGGTTTATTATCTAATCCAAAGGACATATTTCCAACTTCTACCCAATGCCAGATGCTAGGCTAGCCAGGACCCAGTGTCTAATTTTCTAAAAAAGATTTGGTAGGCTGCCAGCCTGGATATAAACCTGGGATCTAAACCGGATATTCTGTGGTTAGTTTGTAAACACCATGTGGTTGTAGTTAGGGGTAGAACAGGCAGTTAGATTCACCTGTTGCAGATGTCAAGAGCTGCTGTGTGTGGGTTCACTCTAGGTACTAGAGACCAGAGGGTTAAGAGGAACCTAAGTAGAAGTTTTTGTGGTCTTATGCACAAATTAGGGTACAATGAGAATAAAGAAGTTCTTAAAAGGTACAAAGTCTGATTGTTTTTATCATAAAACAATGCTATATAGTATAAACTATTATGTTCTAGCACTTGTGTGCACAAATGTGTTTTAATGAAGCAAATTCGCAGTGTCTAAAATTAAGTGGCCCACATTTTTGTTAATGGCCCAGTACCATTTTTTAACCATACCAACTGTTGTCATTCATTTCTTACCAACTATTGTCATTCATTTCTTATATCTAGCATACCAGTAAAATAGAGTAAAGAATTTAATAGACATTTCAATATGAATTTTATGAAACAGTTACACTCATTGAAAGTAACATTAAGTTTGATGTCAACGTTTTGTGTGCACTGCCACTGGCGTGGGGCCGGGAAACATTGATGCCGTCTCAATTAATTCATTCAGATCGAAGCCTCCAAAGTTCACTTTCACAGTCAGATATCACATTAATCAGAATGTCTTTGCACATTGTCAGTCCGATTGTCTGCCTCTTTGGTATCACCAGTATGAAGTAAATTGGCGTTGCCTTGGCAGCACTCAGTCACTGACAGGGACAAAGGATAGTTTGTAACAACTGTATTTTTGATCGAATTAGCATAGATTAATAAGTACTTTAATGTACATCACTAATACAGCCGAGGCTACCGGGATGAATCAGCGGGGTTGGGCCAATAATTTGCATATTTTAGTTAACTGAAGCAGCCCAAAGCATTTTTTCAGCAGCCGCTGATAAAAAGGCCTTAATTTTGAACAGTGATTTTTTTTTTATGTATTTATTATTTGTTTAATTAAAATATTTTTCCCTGAATGTCATGTAAGTTTATATGTATGTGTGGCATTGTAGAGCTTCCTAACCTGCTTAACTAGCCAGCATGCACTACCCCATGGCAATACACTGGGTACTAGTTGGTAACCGTTGGTGATGGCACACGTTGTACGGCTTTGTTTAATACGACAGTTGTTGTGGGTTGCTTGTTTGTTTTATCTGATAATGTCTACATTTCAGTATAATTGATTGTGAACCCATAGTTCAGGTGAAGCAATAAATGGCTGTAGTCTGATGATTTGAAGTGCAATACTGTATTGACATTGATTACAACTGTAATATATATTATACATGTAGTATATATATATATATATATATATATATATATATATATATATATATATATATATATATATATATATATATATATTGTGTGTGCACGTGTGCACGCGCACATACACACACACTCACTCACACACACACACACAATTTAATAGTTTATTGAAATCAGATAATATAATTGCGTATTTCATAAGTTAAATGATCCTGTTGTATAGTCTTGCATTATTTTGTGAATACCCCATATATGTCTACATAATGTAGATCTTTAGGTCTGTGTGCTCAAAACAACATTCAAGTGAGGTTTGGAAAAGATTGACGCACCTAGAGGTTAAAATGTTCCTGTTTGATAATTCCACAATGTTTCTTCACATTACAAGTTATACATAAGATAAATGTTGAATGGATATCGAAATGAATTTTGGATTCTGATGATGGCTGCTCTGCTACAGGAATATGAAGAGAAGACAATCAAGATCAGTCAGAAGCCCAACGGGGAGAAAGGGTTTGGCTTCACCATCAGTGGAGGCAAGGAGTGCTGTTCTCCTGTTGTCATCGAGAAAGTTGCACTAGGTTTGTATAGTAATAATTATTTCTTTATTCTTTTTCACTGACTGATCCATTTGGTATGTTCATAATGATGCAGTATCATTGAAATATCTGTAATTTCTGGCAGATCTTTATTGAAATTATTCATGTTTCTTAGGTAGAAAATGTTTGCTTATTTAAAAAAATTTCAACATAATCTTTCACAAAAGGGCCAACCCACTTAACCCAGAAATTTGCTGGTAAGCAGAATAAACTTGAGGCAGCATGAATTTCTGGACAACTCATATTCTGAAATGTTTTGAAAACTGGACCTTTGGTTTGCATTACAGTTAATACAGTTTATTAATGGTAAAGAAGTTTTAATATAGTGGCATTGTAACAGGTCATTACAGTTAATACAGTTTATTAATGGTAAAGAAGTTTTAATATAGTGGCATTGTAACAGGTCATTATTGTTATCTTATCTGACCACTAGGGAGCGCTGCTGATGCTTATGAGTTGCTGGAAGGTGACGAGATTGTGGCAATCAACGGCGTTGTAATGACTGACTACTACCAGGGCTCGGTGACATACGTCATCAACCAAGCCGTGAGGACAGGTGTGATGGAGCTCAGGATACGAAGATACCCTGATGCAGGTGACCTAGCACCACCTTATTTACCCATTTCTCATGTCTTTTAGTATAACACCTGTTGCTGTTTCAAAACTTGGACACTTTCGTTCATTCCACTCTGCTGTGTCTTTTGTAAGATGCACTAAAAGTTATTGGTCCCTTCTACCTGGTGTCTGTGCCAGTGAAGTAAAAGATCTCCTGCAGGGAAATGGAAAAAAAAATTGTTGTGGACTCACTAACTGTAGAGAAAGACAATCAGTCCTGTTACTGGGTCCAAGGACCTGTTAGAACTTAAACAAACTGTAAGTCCTGTTACTGGGCCCAAGTACCTGTTGGAACTTAAACCGACTGTCAGTCCTGTTACTGGGTCCGAGGACCTGTTGGAACTTAAACAAACTGTAAGTCCTGTTACTGGGCCCAAGTACCTGTTGGAACTTAAACAAACTGTCAGTCCTCTTACAGGGTCCGAGCACCTGTTGGAACTTAAACAAACTGTCAGTCCTCTTACAGGATCCGAGCACCTGTTGGAACTTAAACAAACTGTCAGTCCTGTTACTTGGCCCAAGGACCTGTTGGAACTTAAACAAACTGTCAGTCCTGTTACTGGGTCCAAGGACCTGTTGGAAATGAGACAAACAAAATATCTTGGTGGCTTCTCAATAAATGTAAACTCAACTTCTTCAAACTTTAGATTGCACAATGTAGTATTAGTAAAGGAACAGTACGAGCACTCTTTCTCACAGAGAAAGATAATGATTGGAACAAATTATCTAGTGACTGTGTTAATGCAAGCAGTTGAATATGTTTACAAAATAAAAAAGGTATCTGATAAGGCGGGCTATAGATAAACGACAAGTTGTTGGACGCTTGTTAAGCCAGTGGCATCCTTGTCTACTTGCCATAACCCATGCCAACGTTGCCCAAACTTGGGTGTTTTGGTGATGAACCTGTAAATATTATTACCATTTTCCTTTCCCGCAGATACTGATGAGTCAGGGGAAGAATCTGACGAGAGAGAACAGGAACAGCAGCTAGAGAACCTTCGACAAGAAGAGCTGGAACAGCAGCAACAGAAGCTACTGCAGCAGCAAGAGGAAGAGAAGAGGCGAGAACTGGAGGAACAGCAGCGGCAGGAGAAGCAGAGGGAGGAACAGCAGCGACTGGAACAGCAGCGACAGCTGAAGCGACAGCAGCTGGAGAAGCAGCGAGAGGAAGTGAGGCAGCAGAAGCTGCAGCAGCTGGAACAGCAAAGACAGCAGCAGAAACAGCTGCAGAAACAGCAGGAGCCAGTACCACGGCGACGACGACAGCCGGAACAGCAGCAAGAAAAGCAACAGGAAGAGCAGCGGCTAGAAAAACGCCAACAAGAGGAACAACAGCGAATAGAACAGCAGCAAGAGCTGGAACAACAGCAAAGGGAACATCAGTGGCTGGAACAACAGCAACAAGAACAGCAGCAGCAGCTGCAACAGGAACAGCTGTGGCAAGAACAACAGCTACAAGAGCTGGAACAGCAGCGAATGGAACACCAGGAGCTGGGACAACAGCAGGAACAACAGCAGCAGAAACAACAGCAGTGGGAACAGCTGCAATGGGAACAGCAGCGGCAGTGGGAACAACAGCAGCTAGAAAATGAACATCATGAGCAGCAACCAGAACAGCAGCTGAGGCAGGAGGAACAGCAGCTTGTAGAAGATGACAGGCAACAAGAAATGGTACTTGTAACCACGGCATTAGCACACTTGACTGTAGTAACTCCATGTTATATGATGTTAGTGCAGATAAGAATCACTCAGTTCCTGACCAGATCCAAGAAATCATTCTGTCAGCATCTAAAATGACTGGGATTCAGTTGAAGTGGCCATAGCTTTTTAATTGCTCATCTAGTTTCTAAGCCTACATAAAAAAACTGATATTAGAGAAATTATTATTAAACTGTGACTGGAATTGTATCAAGATAAAACAGGTTAATTAGCTGTCTATTTGTTGTCTGAATTTTAATTGTAAATGACGAGAAAAAGCACAATGTTAAAATTTTTATTGTTGTTAACTGCTAGGACTACCACCAGATGGAGCTGCCCGAAGTACCGAGTGAACCGCCACCGCCACTACCATCGATGCCGCCACCAGCACCAAACTGGAACACGTTTCCGACAGCGATGGGAGAAACGGCTGCTGCTGACGACGACTTCTTCGACCAGAACGACCTCCTGCCTGACATGGAAAAGACATCGCCAGGAGAGGCCAACCCTGGGGGAGAGAGAGAAGATCCAATGACCCCGAAGACGGGATGTGTACGCACAGACATCCTTCGGAGGAAGTCGCAGTTCCTGGGACTTAAAAACTCTGAGGAGTACCACTCGCTACAGACAGGTGGGTTGCCATGGTTACACTGTATGCATTTTATTGTCATGGTATCCTGATAACGTTTTTCTTCTGTGGTCTAAAGTTAAATGTATTCTGCACATGCTGATGTGTGCTGGATTTTTCACTCATTTTCTGCATGCGTAACTCAAACTTGACTGGCTCATCTTGGGTAACAGTTGCACCACATACATGCATAATGTATTTAAGAAAATTACTACTAAAACTTATGTGAATTTGTACTCACATGTGCATAATACATGCTTATATATGTATTTGTATACTAACTTGGATTTGATGTCCAAGCCCAGGATGACATAGAGTGCAAGAATGTCCCTTAGTGCACAGTTTTTAAAAAAACTGGGGTTTTTCCCCAGGCCCCTTAGCGTTTGGGGCTGTGCCCCCTTTGGTCAAATCCTAGACAACATTATCTAACAACATTTTTAACCCTACAATTCATGTGTAGACTGGTTTTGGTTGCAAAAGGAACTTATTTTACATTTTGCAGACAAAGAACAGAAGGAAAAGTATGAGTGGGAGAGAATAGAAACGTCTGACAGCATCATCAAGGATCTACACAGTGTTGCCGACACATGCCCACAGGAGAACATGTGGCAGCCACTAGAGGTCACTACTCACGACAGAGATAGTTCGTCGTATTCATCATACAATAGTAGAATGTCTCCTTCAGGGAACATTTTCGACCACCGATCTGCATATGACCTTGAGCAGCGAGAGGTGGAGATCATCGCGAACTTAGAGCGTGATGAAGAGGCAGGTTGTGACATCATGAATAATCACGACTGTTGTCATGACGACGAGAAGGACATCTTTCAAGACCAGTGCAGTTCACGGTCCACAGACAGTGTCCACAGCTCCACAGTGGCCAATATTGAAGCCAGGGTCACGTTGGACATGCAGAGTACGCTGAGTTCATCCCGTCCACCGCGTCGCAGTCCGACAGAGCGGAAGATGTTGGACTTGGAGGAAGAGAGGAGACGAATGGAGCGGTGGGATGCAGAGCAAGAGGAGAAACGACAGGTGGGTTGGGGGATCCGGGCAAATTGGAAGGATATTCTACATGACCATCTAGTTCCCTACACCCCCTACATTTCCCACACACGAACCCTATTCCCAGCTGAAACCTCAAGTCCTGTGTGCATCCCTACAGCACTGTTCACCACATACCCTAAATTGAATATTACCGGTTGTGTGCAGAGTTTCAATATTACAAGAGTTTACAAACTTTACTGTGTACTTGTATGTCCACAGTGGCACACCAATTAAATATATAAATGTACACTAACTAGTGCTTTTTATGATGGATAATAACAAATTTCTGGTAGAAAACTGAAACATTGTAGACAGTAGTACATATTATTTATCCAGAGTTCACCCCACTGTTAAATTATGAACCTTTAATGCCAGTCTCTAAGATCCATCAATTCCACCCTAGTGTGAGGCCAAAAATACAACTGCCTACAGTGCATACTGCCTTGCACTAAAATATGGAGATATGTATAAAATGTAATAAATGTGTAGACGGAGAGATGTGTATGTCATAAGTATAAGTGTGTAGACTGAGATACGTATAGATGTGTAAATTGTACTGTGCCATGTTTCTACAGCCTGAGTTGGATTGGAAGGACGACATGGAGACCAAGGTACCACCTCCTACACCACCTCCTGGCTGTACTTACTGCCTCTACAGCACTTAGTCACATGTCTTCTGCACTCACACACACTGTCACGTTAAACTCTACACTTCCTGTTGTGTTTTAAGGCTCCTAGAGAACACTTGGTGGTGGATGTTTATTTTGGTGTTTGTATTTATTTTGGTGTTCGTGTTTATTGGCTTGACTGGTTTAGTTTGTCGTTTCTTTGAGGTTATAGAAATCTGATGTTCTAATGTTACTGTCTGTTTTGAGGTTGAAGACAATGCCACTGTCTAATATTGCTACAGTAATTTCTTTTTTTAACAGGATCCATAGATAGTGTCCAATTAGTATAATACTAATTTAGTAAATGTGTCCAGCATACTTTTTTTAATTCTCTGTTTGGTAAATCTAACATGTAAGGATATTTACCAAAAGTCACGTAATGATATCGTAAATCTTAACTATTAAATGTAGTCTCACAACTTTAACATGGTGGTGGGGTGAAGTCACTAATGTGAGACCAGTAAGAGTCTCTCTATATAGAGCAGTCTCAGTGTGACGGTACGGTAGTCTCACAACTTTAACATGGTAGTGGGGTAAAGTCACTAATGTGAGACCAGTAAGAGTCTCTCTAAATAGAGCAGTCTCAGTGTGACGGTGCGGTAGTCTCACAACTTTAACATGGTGGTGGGGTGAAGTCAGACAAGTTAGTGATATGCGTTGGTGAATGGAATATCATCTAACAACATGAGTCTATGTACAGCCATGCTTCACTTTGCAGAAACTGTTTTTATCTGAAATGTTGGTGCACTGTAGACTACAATCCACTATTGGCAGGAATGTCCAGGTTTCAGTTAAATGTAGATAACATATTCGACCGAATATGCATATAGTAATATGAAAAATTGGGCCATGGAAAAATGTCATGGAATCTGTTCGTATAAGATCCACACTAGTGAAATTATAATAATTATGGATCCTGATTAAAAATAAGGTGTATGCTAATTAGGGCATGTATGTTTAAAAGGTCGAATACAGTATATATAATTCATGTAGCACTATAATCTTTTCTTTTATAATTTTATCAAATATTATTTTCTCTTTATGACCTAAATATTGCATTATTGTTGTACTGTGGCAATGTTTTTCCAGTTTAAATGCGTTTGTTTTTTATGTTATGTTATAATTTATGTTCAATGAATCATCTGTGTTTTTCTGTTCATTCATTGTGCAGCACAATTCTTGAATTTCATGAAGTATCCAAAAATGTATTTGTTACTAAATTGTATCAAATCCATGACACATGGCAGGGTTGACTTTTGTGTTGCCATGGTAACTATCGTGTTGTGTCTTGCAGCAACTATACGAGGCTGAGCAACAGCGCATCCGCAAGAAGCATGATGAAGAATTGAGGAAGTCTCAGCAGCTGGAGGAAGAAAGGCAAAGAGAGGTCAGCATTTACTCCCATCGTGCATCAGGCCGTGGCACTTCATGATCTTTCAGTATCCACATTTTCGAACTGGTGAAAGTTCTCAACAATTTTTATGTACAGTCTATTAGTGTTGTGAGTAATTATTAAATTGGAATCGGCAATGAGAATTCAGAATTACTTATGAGCTGAATGTGTATTACATTAATATTGATCATAATCTGAAAATCACAAGTGACTATTGTGAAAGTTTGATATAATATGCCTTTTTTAGAGTCGTACAAAGTAGCAAAATTATTGGGAAACCATTAACAAAGTTATAAACAATTTGAAGCCATCAATAGTGGGTTTATTTACAATAATATTAGGAACTATTTTTATGCCGGAATTCTCCACTGCCAGCACGTTTGCAATATTGAATTATAATTGGTTACATGATGATGTCATAATGACTGATTTGTATTGAAATCCCAGCCACAAAAATATTTTTTTTTATAGTGTAGACTGTTGTTTAATAAAAATTTACTTAATCTTTAGAATCTTTTACATACATGCAGTAATGTGTCAGTAGTTTGTATTTTGTCAATCATTTTGTTGATGTGGTTCTAGGTTAGTAGCATTAGTTATACATTTGGTAGAAATCTGAGAAAATGAAGGTTAGTCATCATACCTTGTAATGTGTGGTTTAGTTGGCTGAGAAGGAAGAGGTTCATCAGCGAAGACTGGATGAGATTCGAAAGCAGGCTCAGGAGGACAAAAAACGACAACAGGAAGAGGAAGACAAGATTCGGCAACAGGAAGAGAAAAGGAGAATTCGGCAGCAGCAGCAGGAAGATGAGAAAAGAAAACTTAGGCAAATGGAAAGAGGATCGAACATTAGACAGAATGAACAGTAAGTTACAGAAATAATTGTGGGGTTTTGTTTGTATTTACAATCTATTTGTGACTCGATGTGGTGGTGTCCACACGACCATACACTTGTGATTGTCACATCTGGTTTGTGTACCCATTGGCATTAAATATTAAAATAAGTTATTGTGTTCTAAGATGCTGATTTTCATCATATGACAAACTGTCATGGAATGAATTTATATAGTTCTCATTAATCTGAGTCTTCATAAAATAAAACAGCCACATTCTCTTCGAGTGCACATTATATTGCCACAAAAACATGCAATCTAGATGTGCCACCACGAATAAGCACCAGCATGCACTGGTATACCCAGTGCAAATGTGGACCTTTGAACAATCATAAAAATATCACTTGTGACCGGTTTGCATACTCAGATGTGCAACATACCTATTGCTACCAATACTGCAAACTGGGTAGCAGACCAGTTGAAACCAGTATATTTATATTTTATTTACTAATTCTTAGTAATATATACGGTTCTTATTCAGTCAACATTTTGACACATATCCCTTAGTAGTTAGTTGCTTTATTTCTGCCTCCAGGAATGTCTTTCCATGGCAAACTTCGCAGCCTCCAAGAGAGGCCGTTGATACAGACCGGGTGAGAATCGGTAAGTGATAGTTTGTCTGCTTCTCATTTCACTTATACAGTTACCATTTGATTTGATCAAGTATGATATGAGAATATGGCTTAAATTTAAGTTTGTGGGGCCCCGTGCTTGTTTAGGGTTGAAGTAATGCTGTGGCCCCAGAATTGATGTTTTTCACCATAATGGTTTTTCTAACGCTGCAATTTATACATCTTTATTTTTTGCTTTTGATTTTGCTTTATAAAAAAATTTAGTAGACTTCATTTTTAAAATATAATTTACTACAATTATTACATTTTGTGATGTTTTATGGAGTATTGGAGTTGCATCTGTTTCTTATGACCCTGGTTATACATAGTTGGGCGGGTATGGCTGTAAGTGGGTGGTGGTAAGTAAGTACTAAAATTATGGTATGTGGAAGGTTGGCCTCCCAAAACAGATGAGAGATCGGAGGTTGAAACCCCAGCCAAACTCTCATACGTGAGAGATTGGTTCTAAAATTGTTGGAGGTTGGCCCCAAAACAGATGGTTGATCCCTGTTACACCCTCATAAATATTAAGCTGGAGATTCGCCTTAAAACAATGGAGGTTGGTCCCCAAAACAGTTGCATCAGACAATTAAAACTAGTTTTATTATGTGCTCAGAATAACTACATTAAATTTGTGGACCTTAAATTGCAGAGCAAGAGAAGATTCTGGCTGAACGGGAGACACAAAGAAAAAGGGAAGAGGAAGAAAGGGCTCGGAAACAGGAAGAGGAGCAACAGGGACGAGAGGAAGAAGAAAGGGTTCGGAAGCTTCAAGAGGAGCAGCAACGAAGGGAAGAAGAGAGGGTTCGGAAGATGGAAGAGGAACGACAGGTACAAGAGGAGCGGGAAGCACATTCCCTGAGGGAGAAAGAGGAACAACTGAGGCAGATGGAGGTAAGAGAGGGATTGGTTTATTTTACACTTCACAAATCCTTGATATTTTCCCTAGAAATTCATAATGTTATTCTTATAATAATAATAATACTTATATCGCACCTACAACCTCGGAAACACAGGCTCATCTCTTATACAATGTTAAAGTCATCAACAGATGGATGAGTAGACTGTTATTATTTGTCTTCCTCAAAGTTCCCTTCAAATGGGTTGATTTTTGAGTTTAAAATTACTGCATTGGGTGTTAGTCTTTTCCACTGTCCTGTATCCCACCTTTTCTTTCAGTCTTCCTTCCTCCGTTCTGAAAACCCTCTTCAGTCAGGGTTGGTCATCTCCTGCGACTGTTTCAACTCCACAGCTCTTTTCAGTAATTGTGCTCTCCTGTAGTCGCTGCTCTCTTCAGTCAAATGCCCCGCCCACTTCATACGGCTTCTTAATCTTACTGTTAGGCTCATCGTTATGGCGTGTTGTCCAGAGCAGGGACATTAATTGATGACTAGATGCTACTGCTTATCACCAGGCAACTGAGACAGCTTCTGAAAATTATATATAATATATTTTTATTTAATAAAAATGCACATTTTCAATTGTATCGATCATGTTTTTGCAATATAGTGGGCCTCAGTGGCTTTTGCAGCCCCATGGGTGGCCCTCAAGGGAAAAGGTTTGGGAACTCCTGGTATACACCACACAGTAAGTGCACAATATGATGTTTATATTTTTATTGCAGGAGAGGATACGAAGAGAAGCTGAACAGTTGCGACTGGAGAAGGAACGTTTCGAGATGGAGAGGACAAATCAACAGAATCCCTGGAGCATACCACAGACAAACATTACATCAGTGACAGGGGGATACCAAGCACCCCCTACACTTAAACCTGTGCACATGAGGGGTCCGATGCCCCCTTATGAGGAGACAAAAGTTGACGAGGTGAAGCTCGGTTATGTGCCTCGGAACAATGTCTACCAGGGACAGTACGAGCAGGTCTGTGAACCGGACCACTTGGAGAACTCGTCCGTGACATCACAGCCTCAGTTTCACATCGAGTTTAAAACTGAGCCGAACAGAATTTTCACGCTCCACCAGCAGTCAGACAATGGTTACTATGCCAACAAAGGCAATGGCCTCAGCCCGCAAACATCCTTCGAGAAACTGCCGCGACGCGAGTTGCCGATCCAACCAAAACCTAGTCTGCGGGAGGAGATGGGGTTGCGACCGGAATCGCGCAGGATGTACGGGTCACAGACGAATGTGGGAGCACGCATGCAGGACCACCGCAGTCCAACTGGCAGTGACATGTCCCTTTCAGAAACGGGGCGGGAGTCGGCCCTCAGGAGTAGTCGACTACCCAGCGGGTCAGGTCCCTTCGTGCCGACCTGGGACGGCAAAGCAAGCAGTGCAAGGCATTCTGAGGTTTGAAAACAATAAGAAGCATTTATATAGTGCTGTATGTTTGGACTCCATTCAGGGGCATTTGAAATACATAGAACCTAAACTACATACTGAGGTAGTAAAATATATTTAATAAATTAGCTCAATAAATAATAATAAATTAATCATATGAATAATAAATAAAACAAATAATGCAAAATTAATAAAATAAATTATATTCTCGTCCACGGGCACTGAGGTTCAACATTAATGAACTTGCTCTAATTGGTCTTCTTTAGGCTCAAGAAAGGATTTAAATTTTTTCCAGGTGAATTTAACAGAAATAGTAACATATATTTATATGTAGACTACACGTTTGCATGTTGTTGGATCCTAGCACTAGATCTTACGTTTTATTTATTATGCATACATATATTTTATAAATACATTGTTATTGTTAATTACTTGTATAAAATGTTTTGAGGTTTTTAAGAATATTGTGCTTCATAGCAATGGTATATTATTAGTTATTACTATGTCTTGTATGGTGACACAGCTTTTGTCCTCCCATGTAGTATCAACGGAGACCAGACCCAATGGATGACATCTCCCCGAGGTCTGTACCGTCATGGACAGACCTTCCCTCTAAACCCGTCACGTCCATCACCATGAGCCCCAGTAGTGAGCAGTTGTCACCAACACATCTCACCAAGGCCGAGTTGCACCAGATCGCAGCAGTGCCAAAACCCCGCTACAACGACAACTGGATTAAACCTCCCGAGGAGAATCAACGTCGCCCAGCACCCCGACGCTCCGAGATTATGCGACAGAACATCAGCCATGCGGGCGAACATTGGCTATTTGAAGAGGCAGAGCGACGACGTCTGGCCTCACAACAGGGCATACAACACCTACAGAAAAGGCAAGATCCCTCGCAGTATCAGTACGGGCAGCAGTGGTGGTCGCAGGAACCACCGTCGCCATCTGGCGGCAGTAATGGATATTCGGTAGAATACAGCGGTGATAATGGCTATGGTTTACCACAGCGATATGACTTTGATGAGCAGTCGCAGTCATTGTCAAGTCCTGCTTATAGGACGTCGTATGAGGGTGATAGATACAATCACTGTGGCAACCAACCCTCTGAATTCTACCCCACACCGCGTGATCAGACTCTCACCAATAGTATCGCTCTGCCCCAATATACAGACACATCGTCCCACAATCACTCTCATTCCGCCCCAAAGCCAAATAGTCCCTCATATCACTACCCTCCCAGTTCTACCCAACGGTATAACTACCCACAGTGTGACACAAATGCCCCCATGTCGCTGTCACCAAAGTCCCCATATTCAGACCACCAGCAGCCATCTCGGGTTTCGTACCCAATTGCTGAGCCAGTGCACAGTAGGACATCGTCCCAGAACTCTGAGCCACCACCAGTGCCACCGAAGCCACCTCGGTTAATGCAGGGTGGTGAAAACTCACACCCTGCAGAGCAAGTGATCGCAGTCAGCGGCTATCAAGCGTGCGCCCATTGTGGCGACGAACTAGGTGAGCTCACTTCAACACCAGGTGGCGCCATTGTGCTGCACTGTGTTAGTGTTGTAAAGGATATTGCTTAATCTGCTGATGGAATGATACTGGCAATACACAAGGCATGGTGTTCTCTACATTGGATAATTTTAACCCACTAGATGGCACCACATATTCAGCAGTGTTGGCATTGAATAATTGGTGCCATGTGTAATGTCAGCTTTACCCTTTTGGTGTTGCCAGCCACTGTTGTGTCTAGTAGAAAAATGCTATACTTGGCTTTAATTTTGTCCAGAACATTGCTAGAAATTGCTTGACAGTATATTAATATATTATAATGTCCTGCTAAGAAACCAATATGTGTTGCTGTATAAACCTGTTGTATAGAACACCATCGCCCTTCCACCAGGAGTGGTAACTACAATCCTGCAATGCATGGTGTGTGTCTCTGACGATTCAGTTTACACTCGAGATAGTTAGGTTTTGTTTGAGGCATTTCAACAGTTTTGTGGAAGTAGCACTTATATTTAATTTTTTCCGAAAATTGCATGCCAGCAAGCTAATTCAGTTCAGTAACATACATCAGCGTATGTTGCAATTCCTTTAATTGCCAAGAACTGTATTAATAATTACATACATTTTTTGTTTTGTGCTATCATTAAAAAAATTATTGACAGATATCTGATAAGATGAAAATTGGTGGACTTGATAAGCCAATGGCTTCTTGTCCATTTGCCATGTGGAGCTTGTTACAGTGTTTATGGTGGCAATCTTGCTAAAAGTATTTGAATAACTTTACGAATGACTACAACAGTACAAGCTATTGTTAGGTTTTTAGATTGCTGGCATTTAATTTTCCAAATAATTTTTTGTAGAATTATTTCAGTACCTTTATAGCAGTTGCTTTCTAGTTGTGCACAAACTAGATTGTTTTGTCCAGTGGCATCTTTAGGGTGGAGGCCATTGGGCGATGGCCCCCCTTTGGCTTAATTTTTTTCTCCCTATTTTTCTGTTCTGTCCCCCCCATGGCCTTCCCCTGTGTAAAATCCTAGATGTGCCACTGGTTTTGCCATGCACATTTCTGATTTATAGAAAACTTGATCATGGTTTGTCTTCCAGGGTTGGCTGGTACATTTCCTGCATTTATGCAGTTTGTCCAAAAAAGTTTCTTTTGTAATTCCCCACCGCAGGGGTAACTGTTTAAATTCCATGTGGCTTATCAGCTGATCCCACATATTTGTTTGCTGGTGCCTAAATTTTATGCCCATTATAAATTGTCTAAACCCTGGAAATGTCCACGCCTCCTTAGGCAAGGCAAACACTGATTACAGCCTTTACAAGTCAACCCTAGTGCATCGGTGATTCATTATCAGCCAGTCTAGTTATGAAAGTTTGTCTGGTTGGTCTATGGTTCAAACAGCGGTCACTAAAAAAGAATGTAGCTTGTTGGAGGCAATGTACAATTTTTATTGGTTACCTGATACAGAGCTAGCATGTAAATTAACTTAGTTTTAATCTTTATTGCTGTAGTATATTAACAGTATGAAATTGTATAAAGAAGGAACTCGAAAAAACTAGCATATATCCCTATTTTCAAATCAATGACATCTTTTATCTTCAATTTGAGCACATACCAATAAATTATCCAATGGAATTCATCATATATTCCCTTTAATTAAAGGGGACCAATTTGTTTGTTCACACTGGTTGAGATTTGGTAGAGCAAAGATTGCTGCAGTAGAAATGTGTAACATGTGGGGAATATCATACACGTTTGTAGAACTTCCAGACAGTCTCTAAGGTCTGTTATAGTTTCACTGACATGGTTAACTATGGTTGAGGTGGTGGTGGTGGCATGCTAGATTATACTTGGTGATGGTTTGTTTATGTGTAGGGACCTCTTCCTGTCTCATCCTTTCAGAAATCACCTTTCCCAATATCTACTTTATCCGTATCTACCATTCGATATTTTGTTGATTTACTAAGATCCACATTTTTGAGCTAACAGCGTACTAGCCTTTGAATAATTATCTCGCATACCTTGGAAATAAGGCCACTTTCAGAACCAATTAAAAGTGGTCTTTACTCCAAGGTTGTGTTAATTATAATCATCTCTTTAGTGGGATCAGTATTAAAATCAATATTTTAGGGACTGGAAAAAGTGTTCTCCATTATAAACTGTATGTGTGAGAGTTAACATCCGTGCGTGCGTGTGTGTGTATGTATGTATGTATGTATATTTACATATATATGTAAGTGATTGTTCAACTTAACTTTTAGCTGTCATTCTGGTAAGGATGCTACCCTGAATTGTGTCTTATTCTCCCCCTCATGTATTCCATAAGCAGCAGGGTTTCTCTCGGCCAGGTGGGAGTTTTCAGAGAGGCGTAATTCATAAAAAAATATATCTGGTTTCCTTTTCACCTTTTCAACAAACATTTCTATATGTTCTGAACCCATTCTAAACCTGCGTTTTGGCTGCCCCTTGGACAGATTGGTTTGTGCTTTAACCATCTCCTTGACACCCCACCCCTTGACATAAACCCTGGTCTTCACTGTCAGCACCTGTTGCTTGTTGTCAATGTCATTAACACCAGTGCAGATCTGCCACAGAATACACATTTTCCATTGTACAATACAGATTTTTTGGGAGGAATACAACCATATCCCGTTTTAAAATGGATTTGCTTTATATGTAAAAAAATCATGATAAAGTAGATTTTTATTATTCAGACAGGTATAACATCGAACGACAAAATTATTGCAGTCGAAGAGCAAATACTTTTGAAGCTAGACAAATTCCAAACAAAACCTAGCAGATTTTGTGGGATGTGTGTATATTTAGTAGTCTCATAGATGACAACACTCAATCGGAAAATTATACAGAATTTAAAGTCAAAAATACAGATTTCATCCAAACATGTGGCATGTCTGTCGGTGTCGCAACTGTCGCTCGTCTTCTAAATGTCGTTTCTGTGTGGCATGTGCTGCTGCCCTCTGTCGGCCAGGTCAAGGTGCCGCTATGGTGATCGAACCCCTGGCCTTGTACTACCACATCGAATGCTTCCGCTGCTGTGTGTGTTATGCGCCCCTCGGGACAGGCGAAAGGGGCACCGACGTCCGGGTGCGTGCATCTCGCCTCCACTGTCAAAATTGCTACAGCAGCGACGAAGGTATCACCTTTTTGGGCCAGTTCTCACAATAGCGATGTTCGTGTGTCTACCCACTCTACTGCCAGGTGGCATCCTGTCTGCAGGAGACTGTGTGTCTGGTCATCTTCGTGTCATTTTCGTATTTTCGCTGCTGTCAAAAACAGTCTGGTCATATTCGGAATTTACCCATATCACCTCCTGTTCCAATCCCTGCATGTCCTTGGCTGGCATGTCCTAGGATGGCTTGCACGTTGGTGATGGTGTGTCTGTCCTTGCAACTGACAGTGTGATATGTTCATATCCATATAAAATGTCTATGATAGTGTTAATGATCAGGTTGCACACGATGTAATGTTAGTGTTTAAGAAATTATAATTACATTTTGTTCAGAGCACACAGCATTTTCCTTTCCAAAACTTGCAGATTGGCCTGCAGAAAATAATGTTTGATATTTGGGCATGACATTTTGGATATATTATTCCCCAAACTATTAATTATGCATGCAGTAATATTTTTTCTAAACATGATTGTTTCAAACAGTAACTAAATAGAACAATTGTTTGAATCCTGGTTTAATTTAAATATATTTAGTACTTAATCTCTTGTCTTCAGTACGGAAACCTGCTTAAACACTAAACCCCAATGTAACTAACATACACTGGAATTTAAAATTCTCTATCTGGTTGACAAAATGTGTGTGTGCAACAACCACCATCAACATGTACTGTGCAACAACCACCATCAACATGTACTGTGCAACAACCACCATCAACATGTACTACGCAACAACCACCATCAACATGTACTGTGCAACAACCACCATCAACATGTACTGTGCAACAACCACCATCAACATGTACTGCGCAACAACCACCATCAACATGTACTGTGCAACAACCACCATCAACATGTACTGTGCAACAACCACCATCAACATGTACTGTGCAACAACCACCATCAACATGTACTGTGCAACAACCACCATCAACATGTACTGCGCAACAACCACCATCAACATGTACTGTGCAACAACCACCATCAACAAGTACTGTGCAACAATCACCATCAACATGTACTGTGCAACAGTCAACATGTACTGTGCAACAACCACAATCAACATGTATTGTGCAACAGACACCATCAACATGTATTGTGCAACAGACACCATTAACATGTATTGTTCAACAGACACCATCAACATGTATTGTGCAACAGACACCATCAACATGTATTGTGCAACAGACACCATTAACATGTATTGTTCAACAGACACCATCAACATGTACTGTGCAACAATCACCATCAACATGTACTGTGCAACAATCAACATGTAATGTGCAACAACCACAATCAACATGTATTGTGCAACAGACACCATCAACATGTACTGTACAACAGACACCATCAACATGTATTGTGCAATAGACACCATCAACATGTATTGTGTAACAGACACCATTAACATGTATTGTGCAACAGACACCATTAACATGTATTGTGTAACAGATACCATCAACATGTATTGTGCAACAGGCACCATCAACATGTATTGTGCAATAGACACCATCAACATGTATTGTGTAACAGACACCATTAACATGTATTGTGCAACAGACACCATTAACATGTATTGTGTAACAGATACCATCAACATGTATTGTGCAACAGACACCATCAACATGTATTGTGCAACAGACACCATCAACATGTATTGTGCAACAGACACCATCAACATGTACTGTGCAACAGACACCATCAACATGTATTGTGCAACAGACACCATCAACATGTATTGTTCAACAGACACCATCAACATGTACTGTGCAACAGACACCATCAACATGTATTGTGCAACAGACACCATCAACATGTACTGTGCAACAGACACCATCAACATGTATTGTGCAACAGACACCATCAACATGTATTGTTCAACAGACACCATCAACATGTATTGTGTAACAGACACCATTAACATGTATTGTGCAACAGACACCATTAACATGTATTGTGTAACAGATACCATCAACATGTATTGTGCAACAGACACCATCGACATGTATTGTGCAACAGACACCATCAACATGTATTGTTCAACAGACACCATCAACATGTACTGTGCAACAGACACCATCAACATGTATTGTGCAACAGACACCATCAACATGTACTGTGCAACAGACACCATCAACATGTATTGTGCAACAGACACCATCAACATGTATTGTGCAATAGACACCATCAACATGTATTGTGTAACAGACACCATTAACATGTATTGTGCAACAGACACCATTAACATGTATTGTGTAACAGATACCATCAACATGTATTGTGCAACAGACACCATCGACATGTATTGTGCAACAGACACCATCAACATGTATTGTTCAACAGACACCATCAACATGTACTGTGCAACAGACACCATCAACATGTATTGTGCAACAGACACCATCAACATGTATTGTTCAACAGACACCATCAACATGTACTGTGCAACAGACACCATCAACATGTATTGTGCAACAGACACCATCAACATGTACTGTGCAACAGACACCATCAACATGTATTGTGCAACAGACACCATCAACATGTATTGTGCAACAGACACCATCAACGTGTATTTTGCAACAACCACCATAAACATGTATTGTGCAACAGACACCAACATGTATTGTGCAACAGACACCATCAACATGAACTATGCAACAGACACCATCAACATGTATTGTGCAACAGACACCATCAACATGTACTGTGCAACAGACACCATTAACATGTATTGTGCAACAGACACCATCAACATGTACTGTGCAACAGACACCATCAACATGCATTGTTCAACAGACACCATCAACATGTACTATGCAACATACACCATCAATGTGTACTATGCAACAACCACCATCAACATGTACTAAGCAACAACCACCATCAACATGTACTATGCAACAACCACCATCAACATGTACTATGCAACAACCACCATCAACATGTACTAAGCAACAACCACCATCAACATGTACTAAGCAACAACCACCATCAACATGTTCTAAGCAACAACCACCATCAACATGTATGTCTTCTTTGGGTTTCTGTTCCATCAGCTGATATATAGCTAGATGTGGACTGTGCTTGCCAGACCTCACGTTCTGTTGCACTTAACACTGTAACAGCCCTAGTCCACCCTACTGACTATCAATGCTCTAATTGTGTGCTTCTTGAACTGCCCATTCTGGTCTCAATGACTAACTATGACAGACCTTGCAGTGTTATTGATTGTATGGTTCAGACAAACGAGTCATCTGCACACAGATGCCACATGGAGGTAGATGTATGCTTCTGTCAATGCACCTTCATTGTACCTGCCCCCAGTTGTTGCCATGGAAACGGCAACACAGGTGACATCATGGAAGGCTTATATATCAATTTGACATAATTACGTTTCATGAAATATGGTTGTCTCAAATTCCTTTTTGACTTTTCAAGTAAACATTGGCTTAATCTACACATGGCCGCACTGTCACGTATAGCTGCACTGCGGTCTCCTTTCTGTGTACAATATGGTATGGTCTGTGTTACTTTATAAGCAATTGAACCGTGAGGTGTTTCAACAAATGTTTGCCAATACATGGTGGTATGTTGGCGAAATGTTGCATTGACAGAAGCAAATTTAAAGTACATATACTTTGTCTTTCCATCTTGGGCACAGAGTTTTATATAATAGTTTCATATGAAGTATAGAAGCCAGTTCAACAAACTGGCTTCTAACTTGAGTAATGCTGAGGGAAATACAACATGTTGACAAACTGCATATATGTTACTATGTGCCAAAGATCATGTTTATTATGAAGTCTGTGTTACATGTGTGATTTTCATGTTCATAGTTTGAAGATTTTGGCTGTGTATAAATAGTTGTACAAATGTGTTCGAGATATACTTTCTTTGTTATAATTTCTGAACTACTGAGAAAGTTCAGATTGTATTACTTTTAAATTATTGACCAGGGCGTAATGTATAGAGCCCATTTGCATGAAAAATTCCTATAGAAAACGGCCTGCTTTGCAGCTGTATGCTGGAAAATATATTTTATGATATGTTTTGTTTAAGGAGAAGAACATGTACAAAAACATAGCTGAGGTAACTCTTGGTTACTCTGCTGAGTATCAAGGTGGAATGTTTGCAATGCTGCTATTTATCCACAGCTTTTCAACCCCTGCAGTTTGTATTTGTGAATCTGCTTGCCAGTTGGCAGTACAAAATAATTAACCGCATGCCTAGTTTGTTAGCAGAATTGTGTTAATTTGTATTGATGGGCCTTCTCCAGTCACTGATCATTTTCAAAATATGATTGTTGTTTTGATAGCTATTAGCCATTTTGTTCTTATTTTTGGTGGAGAGTTGCTAAGTGAAACAGCAGTGTAGAATGTTTGCAGAATAACACAGCCACTCATGTGTCTCGCTGTAACATGACAAGAACAGTTTTCATAGTTTGATATGTATCAGGGACTGGAGATGGTGCCTTTATGGAATGATTGCATGCACAAGTACCAATGATTTAATTTATATTATTTTCTTGTAATGGTGTGAGGTTGTCTCACAGAAATGGATTCAGTCACCTGATAAAAATGTTAATACATGTATAGATCAATTTACTAACCATACAGTTAACCATGTGGGCATAAGTGAATAAAATATGTATCAGTATAAAATAAGTGTTTTGGTTTAACCAGTTTTGCATCCTTATGCCCATGTGAAATAACCCATTAACTGTTTCTTTTATTCTTAGAATACCTCTGTAATATGCCTGCCTTATTATGTGTAAGTCTTATGTCTAAGACCGTTCATTGTTAATTTATAGAAAACTAAACTTTTTTTCATAAGGTGACTGAATCCAGTTTTTTGGAGAATCTTAATGATGATCATGTTTTAACGTATACTGTTATTCACAGTAGAGCACACCCTTCTAGTAAAACAGTTCTTTATCGATAAACATTTGAGTAACTTATAATTAACATAATTATCCATAATAAGTTTACTGTCAGGTTAGCACAAGTTGTTGAATGTGTTTACAATACCTTATCGTGAATGCTTGTTTAATTGTTCTGCATCATTGTAATGCATGTGCTGGCATTTATCCCTGACAGATGAAGATACGTACATCCCTTGAAAATGGAGTTTGCAAAAAAACACCACCTGAACTTTGATAAGTTTTCCACCAGTGGAGTTAACAAACTGTTCAGTGTAAAGTTTTCCACCAGTGGAGTTAACAAACCGTTCAGTGTAAAGTTTTCCACCAGTGGAGTTAACAAACTGTTCAGTGTAAAGTTTTCCACCAGTGGAGTTAACAAACTGTTCAGTGTAAAGTTTTCCACCAGTGGAGTTAACAAACTGTTCAGTGTAAAGTTTTCCACCAGTGGAGTTAACAAACTGTTCAGTGTAAAGCGTTACTTCATGTTGCATATTTTATCAAATCACTGTCCCTAAGCCTTGTATGTTTATGATAAAATCTAAAGGATGACGCCATCATCTCTGTCATTGCTTGAGTGCCAGCATATGACATTGTGCTATGATTGTTTTCAGTGACTTAATAGCAAGCTTGTACCCATGTAGTTACCCTGACATTGCAGCAAGCAATGGAACCCGAGAAGGCTGTTTGACCCCAGCATGGCTTTTATCCCTACTTCCTTTACCCCAGCCTGCACCTCATCTTAGATTTCAACAGTTGTTGAGTTTTCATGATTAGTGGCAGTGGTTTTGCACAACAACTATGAAATTCTCCTCACTTGGCTGCCGATGTGCCACACCTATCCTGTCACACCCACTAGTTCTTAGGAAGAAATAACAATACTATCCAATGTTGAAGCTCTGTTGGTTGCATAGTTCATTAACATGATTGGTTTGATTACACACACGTATGAATTATTCAATAATATGATCCTCTACAGTAATTATTATTAAACTTAAAAATATTGTGTTAGCTTACATGTTAACTTAATGTCTATAATAATTCACTCATTATCACATGAAAATGCATCTATATTGGTAGATATCTAAAATGCAAACTGTAAATATAAAATCACTACAAGTTCTTTACAATGTATTTATTTGGCCGTTAACTGAAGCACGATTACTCAGAATCAATCACCTAATTGTAATTTAGTCATGCTTCAATTCCTGTAATTTTTGTCTAGTTTGCAATCAATAAAAAATATAGCTTTAGTAAAGATTGATATTAGCGGTTTTCTGGTAGCAGTAGTTTTTATGGTAAATGATGAAAGTAGTGTTATCACCGGTTAACCTGTAGTATTATAATATATTACTATCATCAGATGCTAAACTATGGCTGGTGCATAGAAGACATATTTTGCAAACAGACTGCAAAATTCAAAATGGATCCATGACTGCCAACCTAACGGGTAATGTCAAGACACTACACACCAGTAGTTTCACAGAGGAAGGACACTAGCAGCTGTGTTGTACATCTGTGTATATTCCCACAAACACCATTCATTTTTCTATTAGAGATCAACTTTTATCAGAAAGTACGAGGACGTTTTCAATTATAAGATTCATATGACATGAGGAGGGGTTTGAGGTTAAATGACTTTGGTTTCATGTAATGTTTTGAGATCATCCTTATTATGTACCTATTCCTTGAATGGCTCGGCATTGGAGTAATAGCTTTTGTTTTGTTTTTGTTGCAGATGGCCTGAAATATAGTCGTGTCTGAAGTGGGAGAAACTGTCTGCTGCTGGGTCGTTCACCAAAGTTTTGTTCTCTTAACGGAATCTGTTAAAGCATTTCACTTACTCGTTGGCTTATACTTTGTACAACTGTATTTAGCAGTCTTATTCATGCATATTGACTTTGAATTAAGCATTACTTGTGTTAGTGGCTCCCACGCGTGTATGGTTTTCTATTGTATATTTTTAATGTATCGACATATAATATGTTGGACGTAACAGCTACGACTGGTACACGGGTTATAGTATGTGAAATCCGTTTCCGATTGGCCATAAAAGATGCAGTGTTGAAATAGATGTAATTGCATTTGAGTGTATTGTGATAACTGTGGTAGTGAATCGGAACAGCTGAGACGTTTATCCTGTGTCGTGTAATCTAATATTTATTCAGATTTCAGAGTATGCATTATAGCTTCCATCGAGGGCAAATGATTTGGAGACACAGTTCCATTACCCCGTTCTATACTTGTGTAAATACTTTTTCTTTTGCGTGATAGTTATCCGTGTTTTTGAATGATAGGTATAGGCTTTCAGAATGTGCTTTGCTACTGATAAGAGTTGTGAAAAATACTAGTTAGCACCCAGAGTGTGCATTGTATGAATACTGTTTGGTACTGTTAAAGTTCTAATATAGTCCACAGTTCGGTCAGATTTCGTGTGCTTGTAATAATTATTTTCATTGCGTTTTGTACATCCCACGCACACTATTAATTAGCTATGCCCCCGGGTGACATTTATGCTGGAAACATCACTAACCAACAATCACATATTTTACTTCGCATTTCAGAACACCTGTGATATAATATTGCACTAGTTAGGTTTGGTTTATTATGCTGACGATATCACTGTATTGCGTAGAGTTGTCATGTGTTGAGAGATTTATTTTTAATATTTTGACGTGAAAGATAATTGACCGGTCTGTAACACGTTTGTCCATTGGACGGCAAGGAATAGATGTTGCTCTACTGCAGTAAATCTGTATTTTGTGACCACCCGTAGAAATTGACAAGCGACGACAGTGTATAACATATAGTTGTTCTCGATCGTCGATCAAAGGTATCTGATGACTGATAGGCGTAAATATGAGAGGACCACAAACGACGACTCTAATACGAACAGCAGAGTAGAGTACCTCAGAGTATAGTCGCGGGTCGCGTTTGGGCATCACCTTTAATTTTTTTGGCATTTGTGACGCAGGTTCCTTTCAAAAATGCAATGCAGTTGCTAGTGACAACGCAGTTGCTAGTGACAATGCAGTTGCTAGTGACAATGCCTTCACGCGCAGTTGTACAAGAATACAGTTATGTAGATGAGCTGAATCACCAGTTACAAAGTGGTCATATAATATCAACGTAGAATACAAACGTGCGTGATTGTATACCCCTTAAGAAAGGGTGGTCACCCTGACAGCAATTTACGATACCAACCCAGGGATCTGACGAGAATTGCACCAGGTCCTTGTGTCTCCTGGTGGGCGTATCTTTATGCCCCGAAGTATGTAAGCGTATGGTATGTGTGCATTGCGTATACGGTTCCTATATGGTGTATATCCATCTATGTATGGTATATTGCGAGCTGCTTCAACAAGTGTATTAATGTGTGTATGTAGTCGAGATGTTATTGCGAGCCCCCCCCCCCCCATCGGTGGGGCGGGACAAATTGAGCCTTGTGCTCGTACTTACCTGCTTACTTTCAAGCATAGAATGTACATAGGGTACGATGTAATAAAGTTAATAGCAATCCTGTTGTCGTGTTCGTCTGCCAAATGAAGTGTTTATTTTTGTTGATTGGTGTAAATATATATATGTATAATATTATGTTTGGGCGTGGGTGTTTTGAGGAATACATAAGCATTGTTCAGCGCTTTCTCTATACCAAAATTTAATGTACAAAACCTGACAAAATCGTGCTGCAGAAAGCTATTAAGTTGTCCAAGTTCCAATATTTGGGTAATTTAGACGATGGACCGGAATGTTTAGAGCTTTAGACTGTTGATTTTATCTAGAGGACATAGTTCTGCTTTAACAATTGCCGCCTGGAAATACCGGATGCTGTAGGCTTTTGACTTTAGTATTTTTAGAACATGCTTTGCCGCAGTCGTCGGCGTTTTCCTAAAATTTCGCGTGCAAATATAATATTTGACGTATTGTAGCCTAGTGTACCCCGCGGTACGTGACACCCCCCCCATTGTGACGTCACCACAATTGGGCATCCTCTTATTGTTAAGCAGTTAGACAATGTGTGCATTTAGTAAAGCAGAGTGGGTGCACTAGTTACGTTTGGTAGTTAAACAAATTATTTTCTACGGTATGAGACTGGGTCCACCCCGGAGGAATTGCAGTGGGACTGGATCCACCCCGAGGGAACTGCAGTGGGACTGGATCCACCCCGGGGGAACTGCAGTGGAACTGGATCCACCCCGGAGGAACTGCAGTGCCTGGTCAACCATTGGAGTAGTCGGAGCAAGCTCCTGCATTTTCCCCTTTTCCAAAAACATCAGTTTAATATCGAAGTTTCCCAGTGGGCAACGTATCACATAGCCCCCGCCCCTTGCCATGCTGATGTTTTGGTGGACGTTTAGACCCTACGTCAAACGCGAGCACTCGTTCTGAGGAATGCAAAACAATAACGTGAGTTTTCAATTATTATAATATGGGTTTATTCGTTAAAGTGAAACCAAAGGCATTGCTTTGAGCCTTTGCACCAATGAGAGTGTCTAAAAACTAACAAGTTGCAACTATAATGACGAATATCACGTAAGTGGTTCACTGGGAATATGTTCTAAAAGTGCGAAATTCTGGTTTAATGTCATTTTTCGTGGCCGCTTATATTCATCAGTGTTTGTAATGTTGACCAATCAGCGGCGAGCAGCCCCTTAACCCCCCAACGCGGCTGTGACGCAGGCTGTGTGTGTCACGTGTATTTTTTAACCTGGTTGAGATGTGCAGTTACATTATTATTTGCTTTTATATTGGATTTACATGCAGCAAAAAACTCTTACAATGCCATACTGTGCAGCATTCGGCTGTAAACATGATTAAGCGAAGTATAGAGTTTGTATCCGATTTCCTCTGGAAAAACAGACAGTAGTGAACCAATGGATTCACAATTGCGGGCGGGCTGGTTGGAAGCCCACGCGATATGCTAGACCTTGATCACCCCATTTTAAAGAGTCGTGTTTTGAAGTTGACATATTTTCATAAACTAATGGGTCAAGATCCTTCAAAACGTCGGCGACGAGAACGACAATCTACCCGGCATGTACCTCAGCCGAAGGCTTCGACACAACGCAAACACTCAGGAGAACTGTCAAATTGGCACGCGGACGAGGAGGTTAGTAAACAATGGATGAATGGACTATATCTTGCCAAATAAGTTGATGTTAGACGCAAACAGTATGTCCAGATTTATTGGCAAATATGTGACTAAAATGTCTACGATCAGGCGTTTAAAGTTGGAGTTGTGGGAAATTCAACACGTATTACTCGACCAAAACATGGTTTCAAATATATCGATTTGTTGTAAGAAAGTGCAGAGCAATCACACAATATTCTGCCAAGGCTAGTTGGATTACCGGCGTGGTTTTATATGTTAGTGAAAGGTCAGATGCTGGCAGCGTGTTGTAACTGAGGGGTGTTGCGGGAGGTGGGACGTAGGATTGGCGAGAGGTGAGAGGTGGACTTTCGAAAGTGGTAGATGGGAGGTTGGCCCCACAAACAGGTGGGAGATGTTGAGACCCATGCCACACCCCTTCATATCTAGAACCAAACCATACATAACTAGCAGAACCATCCATTTGCTTCTATCCGGGTATTTATCAATTGAACACGTGATGCTGTCAACCCAGGTTTGTTAACCAATCACATCGCGTCTCCTGTGTACTTTCGGTTTTATCCATCACTCGAAGATGTCGTTCGATGGCGATCTGGCGGAGCGGCGACTCCGTGAACTGGACGATGAGGTGAAGTTTCTGCCGAGTCATCCTCGCGGTGTCGTCCTACAAAAAGGCGTCGAGGACATTGTCCGACAGACACTGGACGCAGTCGGTGTCTGCGATCCCCGCTTTAGGTCGCACTTGGTGCCGGCGGGCAGCTTCTACGACGGCGTCAAGGTACGGGCAGGACTAGCTAGGCCGCTAGCAGAGTTGTGTAACATCATCCGCGGTCGCGGTGACTCATTTTCAGGAATTGCTTTTCAACAAACTTAGTCAGTCATACCAACTTTGCTCCCTTCGCATCAGATAAATGCTGGTAAACATAAAAAATCGAACGAACCAAGAGGCACTGCGGTTTATTGCAGATACGCTCGACAGAATATGTATGGTTCCTGGGCATGCCGGTTCATAATTAGGTGGAGCGTTTCTTTACAAGTATACTCGGCACATTTATCCCAAAAGTGTCATTAACAAGCGCGTACATGGTGCACAATGTCGCCATAAATGCACATGTTATCCATACGGTAATCTAACCATGAGAGCAGAGTACTGTTTCGTACTGACACGACCCCAGTTTTTGACACGACCCAAGCCACTGCAGTCTCCGGATCTTACACATGTGATTGCCTACATGTGTCACCAGCTTAGTAACAAGTTCAAAAACAACAGTTGCGTCACGCACTGGGCGATTAATTTACGTGATTAACTAGTTAAGTTAATCTTGGATTTTATCAGTTAAATTAAATTGGATTTTTCTTATTTTCATTTATAAAGTTAATTAGTCAATAACATTTTATTGTTAAAGTTTATTATAGGAAAAGAAATACGTATACAAATGTCACCTATGTTTTCCACAGACCCAACTCAACGAATCAAAACTTCTTATAACATAGCTACATCAAATGAAAGTGTGTGTTTAACTGGCCATCATCCATATCAGTATATTACTGTCAGTTCTATTAAATATAATATTATTGACAACAACGTTGTCAACAAAGACAACAATTATATTATTGTTGACATCGTAGCAAGACATTTTTTATTTCATATGATGCATATTGCAGGCATTTCGCTAAAGAATCGCTACGCGGAAGTTTACTCGGCGTCCCTCGCAACGATGACTCATTTTGGAACTCCAACATGACCGACGCACGAATAGTCCAGTAGAAATCAGCATATTTTGGTTATAAAGCAATGTTTTGTTTTTAAGTAACTTTAAAGGTTTTCTGGACTTGCAGGACAAAATGCAACCAAAATCAACCCTGGGCCCCAGCCGAACGACTATGAAGTCTAAATTGGCTTCATACATCACAAACCTCGAATCCCACGTCATATGTACTGAGGACATTGACGTCGTATGTACTGAGGACATCGAGGTCATCTGTACTGAGGACATTGAGGTCGTCTGTCCTGAGGACATTGACTTCGTCTGTACTGAGGACATTGAGGTCGTCTGTACTGAGGACATTGGCGTCGTCTGTACTGAGGACATTGACGTCGTCTGTACTGAGGACATTGAGGTCGTCTGTACTGAGGACATTAACGTCGTCTGTACTGAGGACATTGACGTCGTATGTACTGAGGACATTGACGTCGTATGTACTGAGGACATTGACGTCGTCTGAACTGAGGACATTGACGTCGTCTGTACTGAGGACATTGACGTCTTCTGTACTGAGGACATTGACGTCGTCTGTACTGAGGACATTGACGTCGAAGCCACGGTGGTGGATGGATCGGGTGTTCTGTCGTAATTGAAGTAACACAACATTTTAAATTTTTTACTGATGATATCGAGGGATTGTTAATGAAGATCTTGACTTACAATGAAATTAGCGATAAACAATGCTACATAATACATACATTCTCTCCTTGTTAAATTGTATTTTGAGTATGTAACATTTACTATGTGGGGTAAATTAATATTTCCTAGGATTTTGTTGGTTTAATGCATTGTCGGTGTAAACTGTATCGACTTCGTTAACATCCCCCTCCAACTCTAATCTTCTATATACCGAAAATAAATGAAACAGTTACAAATATGATGAGCATACGCTAATATAAATCGGAGCTACAGAATTGGGCCAAATTAAGGATTGAGGTAAAGAAGGTTCCCGGGGTTGATTTTGGTTGCATATGTTTTGGGCACTTTGGGCACCCACAACAAAAAAGTTGCTTAATAGCCAAAATGGTCGGGTCATTGTCGATTTCTACTCGACTATTAACCGTGAATAGCGTATTCATGTAACCTATCAATTATACATTATGTCTCCCCGGTTAGATGCTTCATATGACTATCATCCGAATGTAAATCTAAGCGATACTTTAAGATCCTGTAGCTACGAAATTATGTGTTGTATAATTGGTTTGAATGTATTTAAAATGTGCCATATGTACTTATGTATTTATGTCTTCAGATACAAGTATATGTTCTTATTCAGACTGTACAAGAAATCTAAAACATTATTTGATCCATCTCAGTGCAAAACGCAAAATCGCGCGAACCCAGGACAAATAATATTAGCATATGTACACTGTTTTAGAACTCCAATTATGGCCGATGTACGTGATCGTGAATTACGTGGTCATAGCCTCTCTAGTCTATATCTATCTCTATCGGTATGACCTATGGGTAGCAGTGTTTCCGGTTCTGGTCACTGTAGTAATTTTAAATCACGCATTATTGCTGATTATACACTAAATTGTCTAAGTATTTTTTTCATAGATCTACCGATTTTGTCTGAACGTTTCTAGGAAGTTACTCGATCACTTTTTATATTCATTGCTTACTATTTGTAACATGTCCACTTTGTCAGCTATCAAATTCTCGGAAATGTCAAATATGTCAAGAAAAAGTGAGCCTCTTTTTGACAAATCCTATCAGACATATTGAAACAACTATGTGTGCATGTGTCCGTGTAAATTGCCATTTTGTTTGTTATTGTGCCTTTTTAACCGGTAAAACTGCCTTTTTGAAACATGGACTGGTCTGGGGTAATAATAATAATATAAAAAGTATGACAGGGTACTATGTCTCCAGGTCGGTCATCAGTACGAGTTTGACTACCAGGTTGAGCTGGACGAGCTGTCGGTCGGGGGCCGGTGTCACATCGACCGTCATGATGGACCTAAGTTCGTCGTTGTCCGCTTAGCCAACGACCAGGTGACGGCCAAGTGGAAAGAGTTTCTACAGCCGACGAGCCCGAGTGGGTCTTTCCTTAACTCCGCTAAGGTCAAACAAGGGTTTATGCGGGCCGTCGCGGTTGCAGTCGAGTCGGTGCGGTTCCCCGACGGTTGGTCTCTAGACAGTCAATATGGTTTCGTAGATTCTAACTTTTACGCCATAGGCAATAATCCGGCACAACCCACAGGCATCACCAAAGCAATCAGTGTACGCCAGAATGGACCGGCCATTCTGTTGGGGCTTCAGTACAGCGAAAATCGTTGGCCCGGACAGACGGACGACGAAGCAGCAAGGGCGAAGCGTGACCATGATTCTGACTTCGTCAGCGTCGATCTGACACCGTGCATTCGAATACCAAAACGAGACGAATATTTCAGCGTCCGGCGACTTGTCGAGTCACGGGACGACTCGAGAGTCTCGTTCTTGAGGCACGTGATCGAGAGTGACGACATCCCTCTGCACATTGTGTGTTCGAAAGAGGACGCAGGCCCATCCAGCCATCTATGGCGTATGTCTTGCAGCTGCATGGAGGCCGCTCTTCTTCAGGTACGTGTCTTTATTTTCTAAACAAAATGGCCATGGAAATGGCAACTTTTCGTAGCATTTATACGCACAAAGCATGCGTAATTTTACGACCTATATTAACGCCGTTATAAAAAGCGTAAATTCGTATTGTAGATAGCTGATAATGTTTGTCAAAACAAATCAGCTTCGTGTGACGGAATTAGTGACGTATCCCATAACAAGTTATCTAATACATGTTTAATTTTGCCTGACATTAAGCCTAATGCATCGTTGCTATGTTTCCGAGGTTTATATCTTCAATAATTTCTACAAACAATGGTGTTAAGCTTTGTGAAATTTACGCCTATGTGATTGACAGAAACTGTCTCCCAACTGTGTCCACGTGAGGGCGCTACGACTGATGAAGCACTTCTGTGGCAAGTTCCTGGTCGAATCCAGCTCCGAGTTGTCGCCGGAATTGTTCGATGCAATTGGCAAAGAATTCGGCCTAGACACCGAACGACTCATGACTGACACCCTGTATGTAACCCGCCGTTACGAGCACACTTCACTTATACCCAGCTATGAGGTAAAGACGCTCTTCCTGTGGGACGTTTACGGTTCGACGGCGAAGGACAGCACGGACACGGTGTTGTCTACACTGAAGCGCTGGCTCGCTACATTCGGTGCACGTTACAACGTCGACAAGGGGCGCGCTTATGAGGCTATAGTAAAACAGACGAGTTTTTACAACCTGTCGGAAGTCGTGTTCACGCGTGTACGACACTTTTTCTTCGATAGTTCGATCTCTTCGGTCGATGTCCCGCAAAGTACCGTCGAAAGGATGACGAAGGCCATATGTCAAATGATAGATTACATCGTATCTCTGGGAGTTCAAATGGCCGACGGAGCCGCGACTGATGACTCTTGGTTGATGTTTTACCAAAAATCCGAAATGTGACTTTCATGGTTACTTGTTTATACTACGTGTATGTTGCCACGCTAAAAGACAATTTATGCTGGTTTAATCTCAGACTGATGGGCGACGCCATATTTGTATTTTATGTCACACGTGTTATATTATGCCATCGAGAGCGACACAGGTGTGTGCGTGCGTCCATGCATGCGTGTTTAATGTGTATGGAATATGTTAATCGTACATTAAAGCGAAGATTTCGAAATGATTTCGAAAATGTCGTTTTGGAAAAATATAGCATATAATGAAAACCAACTAATTATACATGAGCAAAAGGCAATTATTAGGCCTCGTTTAGACAACTGCATTTATGCTTTGAAGCAATTTGGTTATCAATAATACGCTAGAAAGTAAGAATACAGAGAAGAGCAAGTCAGCTGTTTCCACAACGGAGAAACATTAGTTACGAAAAAAGCCTAAACTGTGATTTAACAAAACTATGAGAGGACACGAAGTAGATATAGTAAAAGAACAGTGTGGATTGGATATTAGAAAGTATGAATTTTTAGAGAGGACCATAAATGAATTGAACAAATGATCTACTGACTGTAAATAATTGTTTTGAAATTAACTGATTTACTGTAGCCTACGCATACAATCGCCAGGTGTCAGCACTGCGTAGCATATGTGTCACCTTTGGGATATTATATTTTATGTACGTTACGCATGCATGCACGCACGCACAAACACACGCACGTACGCACGCACACATATTGATCGCACACACATTGATACCAGTCCTTCGATAACTTATCACTCTGGGTATGTTTTGACAGTGTTAAATATTATTTCGTTTTATTTTAGGTGAATCGCGCAAATATATGAACGCAACGTATTAATTAATAATGTATTATCCACAAATGTTTTATTACACTCAGATCAATACAACAACACAGTATAACAATTAAAAGTATGTTTATATTGTATATCGCTGTTGGACAACGAATACATACGTCATCGAAGTTAAATGTTATAATATAATACACACACACCACACCACACCACACCACACCACACCACACCACACCACACCACACCACACACCACACACACACACACACACACACACACACACACACACACACACACACACACACACACAGACACGCACGCACGCACGCACACACACATTTATATTCAGACAGACAGTAGGAAGGGTGACGGATGTATGCAATGTGGCGGGAAGTGGCTACATCAGGAGTGTGCGGGATATGAGCGTGGGTCTTGTATGCGCGACTGAGTGACATTGCCCAATTTTGCATGTAATTCGTTTTCATAAAAAATTGATCTCTTTTAAAAACACATTTGACTTATAGTATTTATTAAGATAGAGTATCATGATTATGCATACACGTATTCAATATAATGAACTAGGGAGTACAAAAAAGAACTATTGTTTAGTAGAACGAGAATAACTAGTGAATGTTCCTTGAAGAATCGAGCTGCTCTCGATGTAGCGATGTCGTAAAAAGGTGTCCAGACGCGCCGATCTTTGGCTGGTGGCTACAGTAGACTAGTAGTATAACGAGCTGTTGCGATTAGCCGTGTCTAAGAGTGTACTCCACTTCATGCGATGGCACTTCCAGGTCGAGATACTCGAAAAGATATTCGCATTCGATCGCCTTGAAGAACGCGTCGTAATCCTGCAATAAAGACGTCAGTTGGGTGACGGAGAGGTGAAGGCCGGTAACAGTACGCTCGCTACACTCGTTGCCAAGAGAGTCTGCCCAGACACAAGTGTGAAAAAAAAACTCAGTCAAAGGAGCCAATATCAGAATGTATCCAACATACGTAATATGAATTTATCATAAAAAGGGATCTTCCGGTTGGGTTTATAAAACATTTCAGTTGAATATTCCCTTCACGAAGATTCGAAAGTATGCTCAGAATATGATTATAGAGGTGTGTAACAGGGGCATCAGACACCCACCATTTTTTACACCCCACCTCCCACCAATCGAACCTTCCACCGCCCACGTATTTATAAGGCGAACCTTCCATCTTCCACTAAGTTTTAGGACCACCCTCCTACTTCCTGCCACACCCTTCAATTACATCCACAACTGATTCCAGTGCAACTGCTTATGACATCTACCCGTCATTACGCACCCCGCGGTAGTTCTTGTCGTTGAAGACCTGCGGTGGCAATGCGACGAGGTCGTCGTCGTCCAGTTGCAGGGTCTTCTGCATGAAGACCTTCTCGTCGAGCTGGTGAGGCGCGGCGACGTCCACCTCCGTGTAGGGGATCCTCTTCGAGTCGAGCACCCGGCGGATGTGGTCCTGCTTCACCTTCATCTGCAACGATGACGTCACTACCGGTCAGTGGGTCGACACAGGTCAGTATCAGGGATGCGACCGCATACTAAAATGCGTAATTTAGCCGCTTTTAGTGAATGTGTTTACTAATAAATAACTGTATTCCACCAGCAATGTTATACCGTTTGAGATGCTGCTCTATGAAGCGAATTTGACGGCTATCTGTGACTGACCATCGAATATCCATTTATGGTTCTTAATGTATACAGTATACGGTGGTTCTACGGCGCTTTGTGTATTAAGAGTTTCGTCCAATCTTTTCAAATGCTATGTGAAAGAAGATACCAGAAATACAGAAATACATCACAAGTCAGACAAAACGCACGTATGACACGACACTGCGACATAAACATGACAACAATAGTAATCATCATGACACGTCTCTAGAGAGATAATTACGATGAAAAAAGAATGAATACAAAGTACATTTTAGCTGTCATTAAGCTAAAATACCAATTATGTGTCATCTATTACGTAACACATACATTATCTGTAGATTATTAATGTAAGAAGAAAAGCGTCGTTTATTTGTTCCGGTTATATCTGGTTGCTACTATTCGTTCCGGTTATATCTGGTTGCTACTATTCGTTCCGGTTATATCTGGTTGCTACTATTTGTTCCGGTTATATCTGGCTGCTACTATTCGTTCCGGTTATATCTGGTTGCTACTATATTTACAGCAAATATTTAGCAATTTGCGTGGATTATTCACGATCCTCTTGGTCTGCGCACGTGTCATGTTTGGTCAACTCTACCGACCTAACACCTGGATGCATCCCAAAATACACGGACAGCAGACCCTGCCTTCTCGAGTGGTTTTGCGATAAATACGCACCTGGCTGCAAATACAGAGGACAACAGTTGCAGACCACGAGCGTGTCGTACTTGTCATTAGCAGTTTCCAGCGCACACTGCGATTTACATACGCCTGCTTCGGTCTTTATGCTGAACCCCAGTACGCGCTGCTGCGATGTTTTATTTTAGCTGTACCACACTCTGACTCAGTGTATTTTAGAGAAATTTACCGAGCTAATTCAGCCCACCAGTATACAGGACAGACAGAAAGACGTATCTAGGCCTGTAAGACCGTCAAAGCGTTTTTATAATACTTCATCCCTGTTCGTTGCAACACCAACTCCACTTCTCGTTTGATCAATCAGCCAAGCGGCAACTGCTGCGTAAAATATGTTCGTTCATATATGTCCAGGGGCGCATTCAGCGGGGCATTGGGTGATGCCCCTTTTTGGCTTTTTAAAAATGTTTTATGTAACCTGTTGCACCACTACATGGTAACTAAGCTTGGCTACCCATCTTAGCTCCTCCTTCGCGAGATCCTGCATACGTCACCCACTGCATACGTCACCCATTGTCTATGGTCATATACTTATTTATACACCAGATTGAACTCGGGCAACTTGGTGTGAACGCGACAGACAGCAACGAGATGACTCGATTGCGCGCGCGACGTTCTACAATGCTACCGTGTTCTACAACTGGTGGACAAACCACGTATCCAACGCACAGACAGCAAAACGTGCGGACAGAGAGGCATGTGTGCAGAGAAATTATCTAGCCACCCCATCTAATCAATCAGTTGCAGTTTTCATTGCTGTCAATCACGGTTGCTCGTTGAGGTCAGGAGTCCTCTCGATGTTGATTTTCCTTGAGAAAGTGAATATCATTGCTTGAAGTCTATTCGTTCGCTTGACTACATTGTCGAATCTTAGTTTGGGCGACTTCTGTCTCTTAGACTTCTCGTTTGATCAATCAGCCAAGCGGCAACTGCTACGTAAAATATGCTCGGCATGTGTGCTCTTTTGAAATTATCCTTATTGATCATCTCTCCATGAAATACCCACGTCACCTGAATGGCACCTGTATGGCACCTGTATGGCACCTGTGTGGCACCTGTGTGGCACCTATATTGCACCTGTATGACACATGTATGGAACCTGTATGGCACCTGTATGGCACCTGTATGGCACCTGTATGGCACCTGTATGGCACATGTATGACACCTGTATGGCACCTGTATGGCACCTGTATGGCACCTGTATGGCACCTGTATGGCACCTGTATGACACCTGTATGGCACCTGTATGACACCTGTATGGCACGCAACTTGTTGACTTTCTGTATAGTGTTTAGCTACACAGTGCAGCATTGGTATTATCATTGCTCTGTACGCCTGTATATATGTTATAGTAACCTCCCATAATTAATCCGTTCTGTAATTAACCCGAATCAATGTCTCATAATTGATCCGTTCTGTAATTAACCCGGAGCAATGTCTCATAATTGATCCGTTCTGTAATTAACCCGGAGCAATGTCTCATAACTGCAGCCTTACTGTTTTTTTTTTCATATATCTCAACTGTCACTATGGTGACATCGCACGGCCCCTCCTACCTTTCCTGTCAAGTGCCGTCGACGACACGGTCGCCTGAGACGGCGTCTTTCCGCCAGAGTAGCTTCGACTCCGCCTGTGCTATGCGACGGAGCGCCACCTGCCAGCGGTACCAGGTAATCCGCACTTCTCGCAACACTTGTTCGGATCTCTCCCTGGTCGCCGTCAGAGAACGCTCCAGCTCGGTCTTCTGGTTCAGTCTTTCCGCCAACTGAGACAGTTTGTGCGCCTTGCGTACCAACATCGTCGAGGTGGCTTCACAGACGTCCGGTGGAACGAAATACTTTCTAGTAGATCCCGTTCCATATTTATTCATAGCCCAACTGAGTTGTCTACGTAAACGTCTGTTCGCAATAACACACTGCCTGTTGTTCACCTGTTCGTATTCAATGTCGACCTCGATCTGGTTGTCCCAGAAATTCGCGTTCCACCATCTTATCCACATATCGGACAACAGAAATGATCGGTCGCGTCGAAGTATTTCTATCATCATAAATCCATATATATGGTGACAGCGAACAGTGTAACGACGCCAATACAGACTTCTTCATATAGGGTGAAATACTCTTGGTTGACACAAGGGGGCGGTCTGCGTGGCCTGTAGCCCCACCCTAGACATCGCAATATCGTCCGAAGCAGCAAACGCCACTCCATTTGATTCGCGTCGCGAAGGAAATGACGCGCCCAGATGCGTGTGATAGTAATGCGAACAAACAAACGTTTCATTGTTACGTTACACTTCATGATTTGAAAATCAAATACGTGTAATACTGCTATTTTATCAAAATATTTCATTCACAAATTCAGAGATTGTCGCGATACCTTCATTTTAGTGCACACAATGCATCGGGCGACATAAACCACAATTGGCCACCATCTTAAGGTTCAGAGCGCTTACGCTTCCAATCCTCTATTATAGAAGAGCAAGAGGAGACATGATTGAAACTTACAAATACCTCCTTGAAACCCTATAAAGTTGATAGAATGCCACTTGAGCAAGTCAACTTAACGGTAACCAGGGGAAATAGCTCAAGAAGGAACGCGTGACTACAAGACAACGAAGGAGTTACTTCAGGCAAAGGGTAGTGAACCGGTGGAACACCCTCACAGAGTATGTAGTTTCAGCACCCTCATTAAATACTGTCAAATCAAGACTAGACAAATTCTGGTGCGTTTACAGTTTTAAACAAAATTACAACTTCCCATCCATGCGCACAAACAATTGTCAAGACCAGCTACTAGCCTAGAAGAGCTGTAGAGGATGTATGTATGTATGTATGTATGTATGTATGTATGTATGTATGTATGTATGTATGTATGTATGTATGTGTGTATGTATGTATGTAAACCCGTTGTCAAAACATTTTACCCGTATGAAATTTCGCACAGCCCATATGAACTGAACCTTAAAAAGATTTTATTACGTATGCACCGAAATTGTTTATTGTCGTTTATTTCGACCGAATTAAAGGTGGACATGTGTGCGTGCGTGCGTGCGTGCGTGCGTGCGTGCGTGCGTGCGTGCGTGCGTGCGTGCGTGCGTGCGTGCGTGCGTGCGTAATTTTCGTGTGTGAGCCTCCATTCCGCAAAATACGAAAGTATTACGAAACCTGCACTCGGTTAGAGCAGACAGCCGTAAGCCTACCTTGAGGCGTACGCAGGTACATAGAGACCCCTTCAGCCAATTGAATTAACTAATCAACATAGGTTGTCTGCAAGTCCCATAAAAAACTGGTCGTCTGGTAGAGATTTCGTAGAACAGCAAAGATCTGACTGCTTGGAAAGGGAGTCTGTAGAAAAAAGTATCTGATTGTCTGAAAAAGGAGCATGAAGTAGCCAGGTTTGACTGACAGAGACTACGGCTAACCATAAGACTTGGTCATTTATCTTCAGCTGTGATTTGTTGTCATCGTATAACCGAAACCGCCATTTTATAAAGCAGTGCCTGGCGCTTGGTGTTTATCAGGAAGTCGAATATTAAAGGAAATCATCAAATCACATTATCATGCACCACATCAAAAGCAATACTGGAAAAATATAACCTGCGCTCTACTCATTTGGTGAATCGGACTCGCCAGTGGTTCTTGTTGACTGTCACTGGGGGGGGCATAGATACGTCACTGCGGACTGTTGTGCACGTTTGGTAGGATATATATTGGCTTTTTGTCTGTCGAACGAATTGTTTTATCTTTAGATCTGTCCAATAAAATCTATATATATATATATATATATATATATATATATATATATATATATATATATATATATATATATATATATATATATATATATATATATATATATATATATATATATATATATATATATATATACTGTTACTGTTGACAGTGACAGTGCAGAGGTCGATTCGTTCACACATCCCGCGCAATGCAAACAAGATGTTGGTCGAAACACGATAAAACACAGCCATGGACAAGATAACTTCCTATGCGAATAACACAGTAACTGTTGGCTGCAGCAACTGCACTGAATACATCTAACGTTCTCGTTGGAGCCGGAGAACTCACCAAGATAGGCAACTGGAAATATTCTTGATAATTACGAGGATACCGTTCGTAAAACATCTACAACATAGTCAACTCCTACAATTATTTCCGCCTACTTCGTTCCGCTCTACGGTCCCAGCCAGCTTTTAAGGCACTTTTCATGAAGTACGTCACGCTGTTTTTGACTTTGCAAATCAAACCCCTTCTCTTGCTTCGTAACAGCGGCCTGTACACCCCTCTAAAGCTACAAACATACACTGCGCCTACACACACTAGACGTCCTCCCATTCATGGTGCTGCCTAAGGGAATTACTGATGTCCCTGTTTGGGGAGTGCAGTGAATGTCTACGTCCTCCTTATCAAGCCACTCCAATTCAACATCACCCATGGACGCACATGAATTCTTGGTGACGTTTTCCACGGGCGCTTGGCTGGCTACCAAGCTGGTATGTTGTGGAGCTCTCTGCCGGCACACCAAACTTGCAGACTGTTCGCGCGCCACTACAGGCTTCACTGATGCACGGCCGCGTCCGCGTTCCTTTCCCGTTGGAATTCAGTTGAAATATCCCCCAAAACTAGCATTGTTTGCTGTGTTTAATACCGACAGCTAAATTACCAAAGACACCTTTTATTACCAAACGTAACGATCGCCAAGACATCCCCACCCCATGTAACGCATCGTAATGCTTACTCGGACACCTCGTCACTGATCGTGACGTATTTTATGGATGGCTAAGAGCCGCCGTCTGGGGTCGGTCGTCCGGGGCCAGGGATATTGTGGAGTTAGATATTTCATTATAGGCGTGTATCTACCTCGTGGTGAGGGGCAACTGGGGAACATAGATACGCGCAGTCAGTATTATGCATACGGACTAGCTTTCCAAAGCGCGGGATAGATATACATCACATTGTATAATTGTCCGAGTGGTGGATAATTAACGATTACACCCCGGCCCCTGGGAGTAGGTTGCATTGCAAGGGTGTTCCGGCTTGACCTGGAGTTCATCAGTAGACCCTGTTATGCAACAGGCCTACACACCACACGCACGCACGCACGCACGCACGCACACACAAACACGCACGCACGCACGCACACACATACACACACAAACACGCACGCACGCACGCACGCACGCACGCACGCACGCACACACACACACACACACACACACACACACACACACACACAAACGCACGCACACACAAACAAACACACACACGCACGCACTCACGCACGCACGCACACACATTTTTGAAACCACTGGTGACGGATCCCGGTTCATAAGCAGACTATACCTTTATAGTCGTACCCGGTTTACACACACAGCAGTGTAACCGCATTAACGCGCAAACCCAGCCCGTACGATAACCTCTCCGCGTAGCCCACTCTAATGGGCCTTATCCCACCGCGCTCGCCAACTGCCACCGCCTCGGCTCACCCGATACACTTACCATGACGTTCCCAGAAGTGGCCGAAATGTATACCTTGACCACCATGGCTGTTCACTTGGAGTGGATACGCTTATTAGAACACTAACTGATCGAGTTAAGCCTAATGCACGAGTCGACGGACGAACCGACACGAAGCGAACTCAGCGCTGAACTGGACTTGCGAAGTGGCACACGCCGATATAGGCGGGGCTAAAAATAGCCGTTCCCCGAAGTTGGGATATGAACTCCAGGTGGCCGATAGAGTTGGAGGATATGACGTCATCGTGAGCACTTAGTCCGGGAAGCTAAAACCTAGCGTCGTCCATATAGCAAGTCGCAATAGTCTAAGTTAAAAAATACACCGGGTATATCAAATACGAGTATTTAATTTAATCACAGAAATAGTCAAATGTAATCAATTGCACGTAGGCATGAGACATAGCGCAATCTAACTATAATCGAGCTAGTGTATGTTTTGTATGTGGTTATGTTAACGTTTTCCTCCTAGACGGCTTGCACATCGGGCGCCAAACTTTCAGGGATTAATCTACTACCCCACGAATGAAACGTGACTCCTTTATTTTTTATAGAAATGCAGTGTATATGAAGGGTTCTTCGTGGTTTTTATGGTAAATCAAATGTTCGGTACGTAAAGCGTTAACTTCCAACAACAGCAGAAACCATGCGCGCAGGCGACGAATACTTCGGTACGTAAACCGTTTGAAAGTACATAGCGCCATTTGGGCAGTTGATAAGTTAATTAATTAAAACATTATTACAAATAAATAAATAGTAATAATAATTAAATTATAATTAAAAAATAATCTGGAATGCCAAATACATGCTTAACTCGACATACTATTAAACAAGGTTGTAAAGTACATGAACATTCATCACAACAACGTCGTTGATGGATGATAGATGAGACGTAATCGGAAGTACGACTGAGACGACCACGAGGCGGCGCTGCATCACTTCTGTATCGTTCCGAAGAATATATATATCAGAACAAAATATTCACCAGAGGACAGTAAGTGTAAGTCTCTGATGGGGACAGTTGATCTTGGTAAGGTAACTGTAATGTGCCCAACTACAAAACAAATATTCGAAGATGGATTCCCACACGCGGATTGTATGCCACAAAATCTGACCCAGAGGTCAGTATTGTGAGAAAAAAATCCTATCCACAATCAGCACTGTGTCGTATCTAGAGAGGCGCGTTGGGTCATGGCCTCCATTTGGTTTAATTTTTGTTTTTTCTCGTCCAATAATAATTATAAATACTGTCACGGACCCCATAGATGCAGCTTCGTCAACTTCATCCAATCATTATGAATAATGTCATAGTCCCCATAAGCCGCAGCTTCATGAACTTGAACGCACCCGACGTCTTCCATCCTTCCGTCGTAGTTAGCGGATAGTGTTCGTGACGCCTTGCCGAAAGGAACGACAAGAAACAAGTATATCCACCGTTATGTTATATTCCGCTCTGTTTTTCCGTAGTTATTGTACTGTGTGAAAAAATAGGGAAATCTATATTATAATCCAATAAATTGCCATTATGTTGCGAAAGAGAGTAATTCGGCTTAAGCACAACGCAAAGGGATGCGATAGCACAATTACAATTGTTTTACAAATCGCGCATTTTAGAGTTTATTGACCTGGTACAATTTAGAACATTAGGGCCTACTATTTATGCTATAAACTAATACCAATAGCAACGAATAGTCATCTAACATTCAAAGATTATTTGTAAAGCACACGAAGACAAATAAATTTTCCGAAAAGCTGCTTTCAAGTATCTCTTTCAATATTACCTTATGAACCTACATAAACATTTCTTTTCAAACCACATGTGTCAATGATGAATATGCCCCCAATGCCAACTAATTGGGTATAATATACATTGAGTTGTCAGCACAACGGAGGAATTGAAACGTAGACACGTAGTTACGCTGCCAAAGGTCCGCTGTGGGAGCGACTGAGTTTCTGCTGCTGTCGTCACTGGCCGGTTAGCTCAGTTGGTTAGAACGTCGTGCTAATAACGCGAATGTCGTGGGTTCGATCCCCATATCGGCCATGTTTTTATTGCACGGTATGTTTGTGAAGCATCATCTTTTCATGGAAAAGCACTTTCGTTATTGACCAAAGGTTGTCGTCAAAAGTATGCCCGTTTGGGATATACTACTGTTAGAGCTTACTCTCTTGGATCACTTGGCCAACGAGGCTAATAAGCAGGATCTGCTCAGCACTAGTTGCCCATAGATGGGGATTGGAATAGTGAGCATCGCGACATATCCACTCCAACTGCCGATGGGCCCTGCAAACTGCACATTTGGGGGCCTAACCTAGCACATCAGCCTGAAGCAGCATAGTACCACGTAGGCTGTTGGTGGATGGAAGACGCTGCAGATGACGGCAGATGTTAAGGAACGTGATGTGGAGATACCTGGAGGTGGCAGAGGTTGTTAAAGAGGACGCAATGGAAACACGCACAGCGTCGCAAACAGTTGCACATAACTATTGTTCTCAGTTCCGTAACTGATGTCAAACTTCGACATTGGTTCCTTCGACCAAGTGTGGAATGTTTAATATTGTTTTATGTACTAACCATCACCATGGGCCCCGAGGCACGTCTACAAGATAACAGCCCCATACACGCGAAACTGATGGAGATATGACGGAACAGACATACAGAGTCACAAACTATTCTATATTAAAGAAGAGCTGAACCAGCTTGCAAGACACTCACTTTTGAGACAGTCTGCCACGCCTTCATGAAACTGTCGACTGTTCCCTCGACCTCCTCTCCAGTTAGTGGATCAACACACCAACATGATCGGCTGCAGTAGCAATCACGTGGGTTATCTTACACGGCCGAATGAGTGAGCGAACAAACTTTATGAACATATGATAAAAAATTATCAAAGAACCATTGTTTCTGGCCATCTCGAGAAATGGATGGAATAAAAAAATGTATGGTTTGAATAGGAATTAACCTTTTTCAAACGGAATTATGTGAGCGTGAAACGCATTACCCGGTTTATAATATAGTTTAATGTTTCATTCACAGCGAAATGGACACGTAATGCCCATTCGGCAGTAGCAAATTCATGTGTCCATTTGATATTGCATCATTTATATGTTAAAAAAGTATATTTTTACTTGTGAGACCGTAATGTTCTGTGGTCCAGTGTGTGTGACTCTGATAGACCTGAACAAATTATTACAATCCATCAAGCGGTTTTTAAAGTTATTGCCTACTTTATGTGTGAAAACTGGTATAAAATGCAAATGTCGTGTTGCACTTGCAATGTTATGTTATTTCAAAGAATGTTTTGCTCAATAAGAAATCAAAATACTTATATCCATCATGTTCTTACATTTTAAGATTTTTTTATTTAATCTGAATGTTTGCAGAATGAATATTGCATGAATCATGAACTATGTAACTGACTACCTGTTTGCTGTTGGAAAAGCTCAAAGTGTGGATATTTTGGATTCTGCTCAGAAGAAATGTATCCTTTTACATCTAGTTTTTAATTTCTATCATATATATATATATATATATATATATATATATATATATATATATATATATATATATATATATATATATATATATATATATATATATATATATATATATATATATATATATATATATATATATATATATATATATATATATATATATATATATATATATTAAGTGGTCTAAGCCATTACCATTGATCTCATTATCATGCATAGTATGTGCATTCCTTGTATATAACTATCCTTAAAAAAACTAATATAGCTGCAGTTTCTCCTGCTCCATGCCAATCCTTCAAACCAAACACATTTGGCCTTCCCTCAGATAGTCATCTTACTATAACTACAAAGACTGCCGCTAGTAGCATAGTATAAGTATAACACATACGTGTTAAGTTTCCCGGAATCGCCGGGAAACTCCCGGAAATCTATCAAATCTCTCGAACGGAAGAACAAATCTCCCGGATTTCTAATTAAACAAAATATATTTTTGTGTGGGTTAACTAAAGATGGCAGTTAAAAAAATTTTGTCAATCCCTCCTTATACTCAAGCCAACGACAACAGCAGGGGTTATTTAAATGATTTTTTTTTTGCAGACTGGACAACGGAGACTTGACTAAACAGTATCCTTGTACCTCGTATGTTGCATTGTCAAATATTCGTTAAACGAACGATCCCCCATTATCGCCCATCGATGTACAATCCGTTAATTATCCATTTAAATAATACCAATCAATATATTTACAAGAGTTCTAATTAATTCATATATGTTTGCAGATTGGCACAATCGGAGCACATTGTGAATTAAAAAACGTATTTTTTAAATAGGTGTCACCCAAAAATGCCTGTCACCTAGGCCAGGGTCACGAAAATGCTTCAGTTCTAGCCATGTTAGATGCGCGTGTAATAAAATATGTAGGCTACTGCCAGTCAGGAAAGGGGTTTATGTTGTACAGCAATATATTTTAGGATTAGAAAAAAATATTAGTAGACCGTCTCAGTAGTAGACAAGTTAGTTTACAATTACTAGTCCACAAGGAACTGTTCTACTGCCACAATGTCTATTAACATGTCAGTGTACCATTGAATAGTGAATGTGCAATGTATTGGGAACTAAAGCTACGAGATGATCTTGTGTATTTTTTATGTGTGGCGGAGGATGTGAAATACTCAAGTTTATGCAAAATTCTCTTATACACCGATACCCTCCGATTTTAACAAGATTTAACAAGATTTAACAAGATTGCCATCTCGAACAACAAGTTCCAGATGGCAAGTGGACAAGGAAGCCATTGGCTTATCGAGAGTCCAACAATTTTCTCATCTATGTGTAGCCCGCCCTTATCAGATATCTGTCAATTCTATTTTTAAACATATTCACACTACTAGCATTAACACAATCATTTGGCAGTTTGTTCCATTCATTTATCACCCTCTGTGAGAAAGAGTACTTTCTCATGTCCAACCTACACTGTTCCTTAACTAATGCTGCTTTGTGTCCTCTGGTTCTACTGCCTTCTTTAAGTTTGAAGAACATATTCCTATCAACATCCTCATAACCGTTCACTATTTTAAACACTTCTATTTGGTCTCCTCTTAGTCTCCTGGTCTCTAGTGTTGTCAAACCACATTGTAATAAGCGACTTTCGTAACTAAGGTCTCTTAATTCTGGAATCATCTTAGTTGCTCTTCGTTGTATTCTTTCTAGCTTATCTATGTCTTTTTTACGATATGGCCTCCATGCTTGAATACAATATTCCAAATGTGGTCTAACTATTGCTTTGTACAGGGGTACAATTAGATGTTTCTCCTTATACGTGATAGTTCTCCTAATTAGGCCTAGAATTTGATTTCCTTTCGAAGCAGCAATCCCACATTGCTCTGAAACTTTCATGTCAGCATTAAATGTTACTCCTAAATCCTTTTCTTGTGTGGTTCTACCTAGTACAGCGTCCCCCATTTTATATTCCTCGTCCATATTTCCATGTCCTATGTGTATACATTTACACTTCCCAAAATTGAATAACATTTGCCATTTTTCTGACCATTTAACTAATTTTTCTAGATCATCCTGTAAACTTTGTTTATCTGTATCATTAGTAACCTTTCTGAATACTTTTGTGTCATCTGCAAATTTGAGTACTTTGCTAGATATGTCATCCTCCAAATCATTTATATATATTAAAAACAGTATAGGGCCTAACACTGATCCCTGTGGTACCCCACTCAAAACAGATTTCCAATTTGAAATCTTACCATCTACTATTACTCTCTGTCTTCTGTGTGTAAGCCACTTTTCTATCCAGTTGATTACATCATTGCCTATACCATGGGCTTTTAGTTTAAGTAACAATCTTTGATGTGGCACTTTATCGAAAGCTTTCTGAAAATCTAAGTAGACAACATCCACTGGTGACCCGTGATCTACCCACTTTGTAATTTCTTCTAAAAAACATAAGAAATTGGTTAGACATGACCTTGCTTTTAGGAATCCATGTTGAGATGTATTTATTAATTTATGTTTTATGAGAAATTCCACCATGTGGTCTCTAATTAATGTTTCAAGTAATTTACATACAACTGATGTTAAACTCACTGGTCTGTAATTTTCTGGCTTCTTCCTCGATCCCTTCTTAAACAGCGGCGTAATGTTTGCTTCTTTCCATTCTGAAGGAACTATTCCTTCTTCTAGTGACAAGTTAAATAAGTTTGCAAGTGGTGTACTAATTTGATCAACAATTTCCTTTAGCAGTTTTGGTGGTATCCCATCAACTCCAGGTGATTTATTATCTTTCATCTTCTTAATTTTCTTTGCTATCATTTCAGGAGTTACAAATAACTGCCCTAAATATTCTGATGTATTGCCCTCAAATTTAGTCAATGGAACTGGAAGTGAGCTGATATCTTCTGTGGTAAAAACTGAGCTGAAATACTCCTTCAGGACCTCTGCCATTTGGAACCCATCTGAAATTATGTTTTCACTGTTGCTTTCCAGTGGTCCGACCTTATCTCGAACTTTCTGTTTACTCCTTACATAAGCATAGAAACTCTTGCTGTCATTTTTTATATTACCTGCCAATTTTTTTTCAAAGGTTCTTTTAGATTTTCTAATTTCAGTAGTAGCTAGGTTAAGTGCCTCTTTGTAGTTGGTGTAGTCGTCTACATTTCCAGTGTGTTTATAGACCTTCCACAGCATCTGTTTGTGAGCAATTTTTCTAATAGCTTCTTTTGACAGGTGTTTTTTCCTGGATCTTTTCCCTTGTTTTCTTAATGGAATAAATTTCTCAATAATGCCCTCAATCTCATATTTTAAACAAGTCCAGCATTCTGTTGCTGTCTTGTTCTTCAGCAAATTATTCCAATCTATATTTGCTAGATATGTTCTCATCACTTTATATCTGCCTTTGTTGAAATTCCTCCTCCATTGTTTTTTATATGTATTCCCTGTTTTTAATTTTATATTAAAATGGATTTGGTTATGGTCACTTGAACCCAAAGGTTCGTGTACTTTAACATTGTCAACTAATTCATTTTGAGAAGACAAAATTAAATCTAACACATTCCCACCTCTGGTTGGTTCCAAGACATGTTGAGTAAGGAAACAATCCTGTGTTAGAAGTAGAAACTGATGGTCGTCACCTCCAGCACTCTCTAATTATTCCCATTGTATATGACCATGGTTAAAATCACCCATTATAACACATTCTCCCTTGCTCACCTCCCTTATCGCCTTTTGTAATTTTACATCTTCCTCTTGTCCTATGTTAGGACTACGATAAACTACTCCTATTGTTAATGTTGAGTTCCTGGTAACTATGTTACACCAAATTGCTTCCACACTATCTGCTTCACTTTTCAGTGTAATTTCATATGCTTGGATAGATTCTTTAATATACAAAATTACTCCACCTCCCCTTCTTTCTCGTCTATCCTTCCTAAACATTACACAGCCTGTCAGTGCTAACTCAGCATCTACTATATCTTCATTTGCCCATGATTCTGTGATGCCTATTACATGAGGATCAATATCTGCTACCATAATGTCTAACTCACATTTTTTATTTACTATGCTCCTGGCATTTAAGCATACACATTTAAGTTCATTGTCTGAAATTATTGGTGAACATTTCTTTGGATGTGTATTTGTAGTAGTACTCCTTTGAGTTTTCTCTGTCAGTTCCCCCTGCGCATCTAGTTTAAATAATCTATGGTACCTGTGCCCTCGTCGACAACTCTGACAAACTCACACGCAAGAACTGCAGCGCCCTTCCCTGTCAGATGAAGTCCATCTCTCATGAAAAAGTCACCTCTTCCCACAAAGTTTAACCACATGTCTACGAAGCCTACTCCCTCCTCCATACATACCTTCTGTACCTGTGTGTTGATCGCCATCCTTCTACAGTTCCTACATTCCTCACCCCTGCCTCCCATTATTGGTAATATCCCCGACAATACGATCTGCCCAACTCGTGCCTCTCTAAGTGTTTTGATCAACCTCCTGTACTTACCAATGATGGCTGACGTTCCCTCCTTATCTGCATTGTTCGTTCCCACATGCACGAGAACAGCACCTCCCGTGCCACCACCCATGACCTGTCCTGCCTTCTCTGCTATATCCTCTACTTTTGCCCCTGGTAGGCACACTGTTATGTCATCTCCTCTATTTACAATTTTATCCACTTTCCTAATGATGGAATCCCCCATAAATACCCGGGCTTTCCTCGCTTTCCCCTGTGATACTACATCGGCAAAGCTCCTTTCTTGTTGCACACTACTAGTATGCCCCCTTTCTCTCCTATCATCAACCTTTACCGTCTTACCACCTGGCAATCCCTCTCCACTCACCCGCTTACCTCTCTTTTGTTGCATTCTTTGCCTTCTGTCATCTTTCTTCTCCTTACCAGCTTTCTCCATCACATTGCCACTGCTCTCCTTGTTCTATTCGGTCTCACCACCTCTGCTCTCCTCGGTCTCACCACCTCTGCACTCCTCGGTCTCACCACCTCTGCTCTCCTCGGTCTCACCACCTCTGCTCTCGTCATTCTCACCACCTCTGTTCACTTCTGTCTCACCCTGCCCTGTCATCATCAAAATCATACGCCTTAGCTCAATCACCTGCTCCTGCAGATGTTTCACTGTAGTACACCCCCTACACACGAAATTGAAATCATCCGCCATATCAAATTACGTTTTGCCTTTACTTGGCGTTTGCACGGCGCCATGTTAGAAATTAAATTTGTATTTGTTTATAATCCGTTTATAATCAATTTATACTAGGTAGTCTTCACAAAGACTGTTTTTGTGTTGTAATACACACTTTATAGTATGTTACTTATGTCTTAATTAAATTTACAGCTACTGCATTGCAACTTACTTTCTATGTAACAGCTGACTAACAAAACGTAATATCGCTCGCGCTAACGAAATTTCAGTGACCTTATTTAAATAACACTGAATTACTACCTACGGCTAACTTTTAACAATAGATGTTGCTAAAACAAAATATTCTATGTACTAAATTATTTACAATAATATTATGTCTCGTATTATGTACCCAATCAACTGAAAACAAAAACCCTTAATTATCGCTCGCGCTACCGAGTCCTCGGAGACCTACGATATAAACTACCCTAAATTACTTCTACAGCTCAATTTTAACAGTAACTATTGACTAAACAAGGACTCTTGTAAGTTTATGTTTAATATACACGCAATAATAATACTTATCCGATCAATATTCCACGCTTTAGACAAATATAAAATCCACCAAATTCAATCCCGTGTTCTCCTCAAGATTTCCCAAGATTTACGCACACATCTCCTGCATTTTTATTTCTGAAACTTAACATGTATGATTGATAACGTATTTGTTTATTACCATGTGTAACAAATCACTGTTACATGTAACAAATCACTGTTACATGTAACAAATCAATGTCGCTAACTTTTTATTACTCACATTTCAGGATCACAGACCTCAAGATTGGCAACTTTGTCGCAGTAAGACTCACAAGTACACAACAGGCTCGTCGCAAAGCTGTTACGATCTACATGGCAGAGCCAGAGGTTGTTAGAAAAAATTTCGCTTCCAGATAATAACTTCTGAAAATGTCATATCATGATATCAAAATATTAAAGCCAATACTACATGGAACACTTTGTACTTCACTACTTCTATCTACTTCATGCTTATCAAATTACATGTCCTAGAAGTAGATGATGTAGTCTCTACACTTGGCCAGAGACAGCTAACCAACGAACGGGAGCAATTTCGATTTTCACAACAAGATATTGACCGTGTTAGCTGTATCGTGAAAGTTGCACATTTCAAGTGCAGGAGCATGGGGCAGTGTCATCAATAATTTGACGTGTAGGAAGAGATGTCCTGTACCACACGTTTAATTTTTTGAATGTTCTACTCATTGTTCTGTTTTATTCTGTAGTGTCCGTAGTGTCCTTGAGCCAAAGTGTCCATAGTGCCCTTGAGTGCCCTTGAGCCAAAGTGATCTTTAAATATAAAGGATTGGAGAATACTTGCTACATAAACACTATAGTTGATTTGTGTTTCTATAATCAACAGGATTGTGCTCATTTAACAAACAAACACATGCAAATATATAATTAGGTATTCCAATGTGGCTGTCCATTAAACCCCACATGTAATAACCGAATATCCGGAAGTTCATAAAGAGATGTATTAATTACATTTTATTCTAAGTCGACTGATAACACTGTAATGAATATCGTGGGGGGAGGGGGCAACTGTCGGCAACCCACAATAGCATTAGTACAAGCTATACATATGAAGGAAGTATATCAGGCATGTGGTCAATTCTGTTTTGTCAATTCCAAAAAATCAGTTCTAATTCCGCCTTGCAAAAAATCAATTCCAACTGTTAAAATCCTACGCTAAAGAAAAATTCAAATCCAATTCGTTTTAACACAGTTTTATTTGTCACGTGTGCACAATCATATTTAATTAGATATGATTAAAAAATTATTGTTCGTTAAATGCACACACACGCACGCACGCACGCACGCACGCACTCACGCACGCACGCACGCACGCACGCACGCACGCACACACACACACACACACACACACACACATATATATATCAGGTTTGCCATAAAAAAACTTTAAAATGGCATCCAGCCATTTCATATGTACTTATGGACAGCCCTGGACAGTTGAGTCATTAATCTGAGTTTTGAACAGTTTCCCCTGTTTATATCAGGTCCAGGTCATTTGCCCCCCTCCCGGACATTTGCCCCTTTGTCATTTGCCCCCCAGACATTAGCCCCTTGCCTTATTAAAAATCTGGACATTTGCCACCTGTCCGTAGCTTCTGGATTATTTGTAAGTTTTTTAAGAAATGTTTTTTTAACTTATTTTTTTATTTCTGAACATGAATTCAAGATATATATTACCCTAATTGCAATTAATGTTCTTTGTGCCAGATCAGCCAAGTAAATTACTTTATGTAGTTGGAGATGATCCTGTAATCAAAGGATTATCTTTATTGCAATTGTGGAAGAAGCCAGTGAGATTAGGACCTGGACATGTTAGGACAATTGAGGATATTTGAAAGAAGCCATCTCAACAAGGTTTCTTTTGAATTGCATTTACCATGGAGAGTTGGAGTGACTCCATTTTCCTATAAAACTGGATGCACAAGCCAGAGTTGTCAGAATTCACTTATAACTTCACCATGGAAATTACTACTAGCATCTGAGGAGGTCAGAAGCTATGTTTTGAGTGTTATGCTTACACCAAGAAGGGGGACCAACAAGATTACTCTTCAATGGGAGTGAAGCCAGCGTCGATTCTGATCATGCAAGGGTGCTGTGGTCACTGATCTGATCTCCAGATCCGGAATGTGATCAACAAGACTGCCTGCAACCATGATGGTGACACGGCACAGATAGAAGCTGCCAAGGTCCGTGAGGACCTGAAAACTAAGGCAGCTAATACCAGGGGCACTCCAAACCAGCTGATCTCTGACTCGTTACTGTCCACCACTGTTTGTGGAAGCATCACCCAAGAACCCATCTTCCACCACTGATCTGACTATCAGTGATACCTGGAAGACAACTGGTGACAAGATCATCTCATACACACTCCAGGGGATAGGCCATTGCATTAGGCTAAAGTGACTTCGACTTGTCATTGAATGTTACGTTATTGTAATAATAATGATAAAACTGCAAACTGATTTTCACTTGTTAACTATCATAGAAAAAAGGGGCAGATGTCCGGGGAGGGGGGGGAGCAAATATACTAGGAGGCAGATTTATATTGCTATGAGTTGTGGTATCATTGATATTTCATCAAATTTACTGGATAGTTTGAGTCTTCAACATCCTAATCTCCAACATGTATTCTCCATGGGGACATTTTTAATTACTACAAAGGGCAAACCCTACAGCCACATGTAACAGCAATGTACAGGTGACTGGTGACATGTTTAGTATGGGAAACTTGTGGGCTGAACATTAGGCTTGGATAAACAATGGGCTGCATTTAAGTGGGGCAGGCGTCCTCTCTCACACAAAGGGAATGAGCAGGCAGGTGCCCTTAATTGGCAATCTCTGTAAATAAACCTTGTACACTGAGAAAAAAAATGAGGCCTGAATGGTCTGATTTTGGTTTTACTGTCTGTTACAGTAACTTAGTATTTCTTTTTGATGCAAATGCTTGATTATATTGTTCTTGGTCACAATGTTTCAATACCAGAGTAAACAGTGTCTATGCTGTAATTTTTGACAACTTCCTGGCTGTTACCAGATTCCGCGTGACATGCTAATAGCAGACAAATATGATTTTAAAAGTAATATAAGTAAATATAAGGGTAAATATTAACAGTATCAAATCAATAATTCCAACAAAATCAATTCCAATTCTCAAAAAAAAATGTAAAAAAAATTAATTCCAATAAAAAAAAATGTTGAAGTCAATTCCAATTCCGGAACTGGAATTGAGAGTCAGTTCCAATTCCGGAATGGAATTGACCACATGGCAGAAGTATATTCATGACAATATCTTGTCTCTGTGTACTACAGCAACAGACATGAACAGTATAATTGAATTGAAACAAGCTTATGTCTGTGGAGCTTTTGTCGGGAGGGGCTTTTGTCCATGCACCATACTATCTAGCAGATGCTTTCAGTATAATACCTAATAATTATATATATATATATTTACATATATACATATATATATATATATATATATATATATATATATATATATATATATATATATATATATATATATATATATATATATATATATATATATATATATATATATATATATATACATACATGTGGGCAGGTATGTGTGTGTGCGTGCAGCATTTATAAGGTAAAGATGTCACAAGCATAGATCTGCATTTGGTCCAATAACAGTATTCATGCATTTTGTTATCTACATCAAGTGTCAGATATAAAATAAGGAACCCCATAGAAAGTGTACCTATGGATCCATGTGTTGTTATGGAATTTGGACACCCTTATAGAATTTTGACCTCCCTGGCCCATTGAAAACAGTGCAATGTTGATTAGATAATATAATGCACTTTGGAGCTAGGATGCTACAATTTTGGTTACATGCGTTTGGTTATGTTACCAGTGGCATTCGTCAAACTGACCAAACAGGTTCATTAAAAACATTCAGAGATCAGTGAAAGACCCATTGGTTGAATTAACATGGCTCCATAGGGAAAATGCTTTTCCCTGTGGTTGATTACTTTATACATTCTATATGACACTGGCACTCTTATATTCTAAAAATAATATATACAAGAGAAAGTTTCTCACATCGTGATTCATTTTTATTATGCAAAAGATGAATTTTGTAAAATTTTCAAGTCACTGTATGTGTAATCTTTTCAGATGAAGGATTCACCATTGGTTCGTACAAGTACAGGTACTAGTTTTGAAGCATCCAGCGCTACGGGTGATGCCGTCAATCTTTACATTACGGATGTCACCTTTAGTGCCATCACTGTTACTACTGCTGTGGCACCACATACAACTGATGCTGAAATGCAAATCGATCTGTTACGATATTTCAAGTGCGACACTTCGCAAATGCTGCTGTAGTCACGGATGACATTATTGAACAAATGAACGTTAATCATGGCTACTCCTATGTGAAGCTTCCATCAGATTCAGTGAGAATAAAGACATTGGTGCAGATGATGCACACTATGTGATAACAGCGACATAACCGAGGGTGACTCAAGCAGCTCCGACACCTATGAGAAAGAGAAGAAGTTTGTAATTCGTGAGAAAAACGTATGTCACTTTTCTGCACCAGTCAGAATAAGTAGTGTATTGGTGTATATTTAGTGCCAGTAGTGTAATGGAACAGATGGTTGGTGTGCAAGTACTATCAGTCAGAACAAGTAGTGTATTGATACATATGATTGGTGTACATTTACTGTCAGTACAAGTAGTGTATTTGGTAGAGAATGAGACGCTTGGTTTACATTTGCTGTTGGTAGGAACAAGTAGTAGATTCAGTCAGAACAAGTAGTATATTGGATACACATGATTGGTGTACATTTACTGTCAGAAGAAGTAGTGAAATGGTGCAGATTCCAGAATGAGATCATTGGTGTACATTTACTGTTGGTAGGAACAAGTAGTGTATTGGTATGCATGATTGTTGTGCGTTTACTGTCAGTCAGAACAAGTAATATTGTTACACATGATTGGTGTACATTTACTGTCCAATCAAAACAAGTAGTCTAATGCCGTTGGTACAGATGATGATGGTGAAACAGTTAAAATGCCTTGGCTTTATAAAGATTAATTATTTCCTAAGCTAAACTACCAGTATATTTGATATGTTGTGGAATAATAATGATGTGTGTAACTGTGATATCCATGTTCCAGGTTGTATTTCCAGGTGGTAGAAGTCACTGTTTTTAGTCAATGTTTAGTCTTGGTTTCAGTCGTTCTAGTTAGCCTTATTTCTTTGGTAATTGTTTTTCTATGTGAATAAACTGTTGATATATTTTATGTTGGTCTCAATATAAATGAAATTGTGTGTAGTGACATGCAATATGCTGCAGGTAACATTTTGTTTAATAGAAGTGGGATATGGATAAGAAGGCATTCACATCATTCAGTTATTAATATTTTAGTGGGAATTTTTGTAGTTTTCCAGGTTGTTTTTCGACCTGCTGCATACTGTGGGTGCCTCACAATTTGTCTATATCAGACTATCAGTACACTCACCTGTGGCAGGTCAATAACCATATCTAAACTTTCCATCAATTCAATTCGGTTCAGAATAGACATCACAGATCCTTCCCACATTGCAGGATGGGATTACTTGTCTTGCCTTTCCTGAGCCTGAAATATAATTTGTCAGGGTTAGTTGATAGCACTAATTCCATAATTACCATAATAGTTGCAAAACTGTGAACATTACACATACTGTCAGTAGTTAATTATTGTTATTTAAATGATTACATTGCACCAAACAACAAGGTGTTGTGGTGTGCTACAGAGAGGTGTGATTACAAGTACGAATATTAATGTAATCGTGATTACAGTAATTATTGCAATCAAAATTACTAATGTAGTCATGATTACAATCATTATTATAATCACGATTACGGTAACATTTAAGAATATATATATATTCACATAATGAATTAAATAAACCCTCATGTTATTATTGTCATCAATGTTATTCAACACAAAATCAAACACAATATTAAAATACAGTCACGGTACACTTCATTAGATTAGATACAAAATAAAGAGAAAAGCCTGCTTGCATTACCATTGTAGCTCGGACCTCGCCCTCGGGCTAGGTAAAAGAAATATGCAGAAAAAATATGATTATTAAAAGGCAATGATTCGATAACAATTGAATTACTGACCTGCTACCTATAGGGCGAATCAATGAGTCGGCACGCAAATCATGCAATGACAGCAGACCAACATCTAGCACCGCTCTGTTTGTGCATATCACTACAAAATCATCGTCTTCGCCTTCGTACGGTGATGCAAGCACCAACGCGGTCGGGCACACGGTGCTGCATAGCCATAGCCATAGCCTAGCCCTAGGCATGGTAGCTTCCTCAGCGCAGCATGATGACTCAACGTAAACGTGCGCAGACATCAGGACGCAATTTCCACAGGTTCACCACATCACATTACCTAGTCAGGAATCGTTGACAGTCAAAGCGCTGTTGTAATTTTTCCTGAATCCAACGTCAACAAAGGCGAAGCCGACCTGGATTCTGGAGCGTGACTCGCACACTCGCGCGGTGACACTTTACGACTGTCAACGGTTGTTTCCGTGTGGCCTGTTGAACTAGACTCTTCGTCTGTGGTTTCCATTTCTCCAAAGATAGACAACTATTACGGAAGTTCAGTAAACCACTAATCGCTAGTAGCAGATCTGGTAAAACTGTCACAAGCGATGCATCCATCTTGTCAACAAGTAAAAAATAGTTCCTTTATCGCATATTCTCGTTGGTTAGCGTCTCGTGTGTTCCAGAAGTGTGGCGTTTTCCACGATTTTTTTGCGTGTTTTGTGTAATTTCTTTAACTTTTTTATTTGGAACGAACAAAAACGCTATTTTGTTGACGTGTGTAAACACTTGTATATATAACAGAGACCCATATCTTTTTTTCGCTCCAGAATGCCTATTTACGAAATAAATCGCAAAAAATCGAAAATTTACATTGATTAGATATACGCGACTCAAACCACTCGTTTCGACAACAAGATGGCGATACGCAGTGATGTATTTTGTCGATTTTTGTCTCGAACAAAATCAGTTTTTCAGTTTATCTCATAAATTAGCAGGTATCTGTCACCATTAATGCATAGTTAGATAATATATATTTAAATATACGGCATAACACAAAATTGTTTCAGTTCCCCTTTAAGCTTTAATCTGTTTATGCACCTAGACAAGTATTTGTTTGACTGTACAGGCAATTTGTTATGTTATCATACTGTAGTAATTGTATATTGATATATTATTATTTTATCATACTGTTGTAATTGTATATTGATATATTGTTATTTTACCACACTGTAGTAATTGTATATTGATATATTGTTATTTCATCACACTGTAGTAATTGTATATTGATATAGTGTTATTTTATCATACTGTAGTAATTGTATATTGGCTGATTCAGTGAATTGTAAAATAATAAACAAGTCAACTGTCACTTTACTTTATTCCGTTTCATAAGCTGCACTTCAAATCCCAAACGGAGGTTCAGGGACCGACAGGATGGCAACCAAACTGGAATGAATATTTGTGGTGTCTCAAAGTAGGCTTTTTTTCGGCTAAATTCGGATTTTGACGAAAAATGTACGTAGTTAAAAAATCGGGAAAAAAAATCATATCTCTGCTAAATATTGGTGCACAAATATAACATTTATATCACTGTGTTCAGAATCAAAAGCTCTATCAAATGGCGTAATTAAAAAATAATTTGATAGAGTTTGAAAAATCACTTTGGAATACCTAATATAATACGCTTAAAATTGTGTAGGAATATCGAGATATTTTAGTTCTAAAATATACACTGACATTGTGCCATAGTTAAGAAATCACAGCAGTCCTTATTTGAATTTTATTTAATGAACATATTATAATTTCACACAAAGCAATAGTTTGTTTTATGTTTTCTTCTGAAATATGAAGATTGTTATTGAAGATATTATGTTATGTGTTGTCCGTAGACACCTTAGCCACAAAAGCAGACGTAGATATAAGCACTGTAGATTAGAGAGAATGCTAGCTATACAAACTATACGCTTTGTTTATGTTTGTCTAATAGAGGAGTTGATACAAAGTTAAAATGCAATGAGTTAACTGTAAATATATTTGGTTATTATCCTGACGGTCTTGTTAAATCTTGTGAAATATAACAGCTTTATAGAAACGTGTGGGAATACTAAAACATTAGGGTGTTACCAAACTTGTTAATAATATTGTGTAATCATTAAAATAGCACATTGTAGTATTCCCTTACAGGTGTTTTTCATGAATAAATGATATTTTCACCAAAAAAAGTTCATTTGCCAACTTTTTCACTCCATTTAACCACAAAGAACCATGATTTATTTCTAAACCAGAACCGAATAAGAAAACCGTTTAGATCCTGATACGTGACATGTGTGGGTACAAAGTAGAACATATTTCACCTTGACACAGCATGGCCGATTTTTCACCTGTAGTGCAACACCATGTGTACACCTGGTTGTGCTGTAGCCGAATAATTATTAATTGTACCTTATTGTGGTTGAAATTGGTGACCACTGTTTAAAAAGACTTTTTAAAAATCATGTACTGAACGTGTGCACTGAGAAGGCTTCCACCATGATTTCATCAGTTTTAATCTTCATTTTGGACCTTTGCAGGACGCGATGAATTCATTGCTACACGATGCATTGGAGGTGTTCGCACTAGAATTAGCAAAAATACATGATGACTTTGAGAAATATTTCACATATCATGCTGTTTTAAAAGTGCTAATGTGATTTCGTTTATATTTCGTATGTACATTCTAGTATTCTACCGTAGTTTACACGCACGCACGCATGCACACACGCATGCACACGTGGAAATTCGGATAACTAAGCGTGTTGCCCTGGTGTTGCCCCTGGTGTCCTGTTGGGAAACGGGAAAGCCCCTTTTCCAGGGTCTGGATCCGCTCATTAAGGTATTGCAAAATATTAAATACCTTGATGAATTTTGAATGAAAATGTTCAAATCATCACATTTTGACATTTTTGGTATTCATATTTGTTGCCAGTAATAAAAGCAAAAGGGGTGTAATTCTTTATCAAATTAAGTCTGCGACAGTATATAATCAATACCGTTGTTTAAACTTAGTCATAGTAATAATTTAGAAAAAATTGCATTTTATTTTTATATACACTGTATGTCAGAAGTTATAACTGTCAGTTATGACTTCTGACAAAACATAAGATGTGGGAATATGACCTAGTAAAGGAGTGACAAGATGAAACAATGTAGCACTGTGATAAATTACCATAATCACACATATCATATATGGATGGGGGAAAAGGTAAATATTGTGTTTCAAATATCCAGGGGCCGGGCTCCCATCTTACTTTATGGAATGAAAGCTAAAAAGAGAGGTTTTGGAGTGAACAATCAGTTATTGGTATATTTTCGTCAATTATAGGGCTACAATCAAACGAATTGTATATTCTTTCTCCTGACACATATGGCCATCAGATAAGATGGTTATTTGAAACATAACATTGACCCTTTTCCCCCACCCCATATCATGTGGTGACGTCTTACAATGGGACATGGTAGTCCCTGGATCGGGATCTGACAATGTCATCAAATATGTGACAGTTTTCTCCTCCCCTACAAGATATTGGTGATTCACCTGAACATGTGGCATTGATATGGCTCAAATTGTCCTGTGTTGGTACAGGAAGGTATGAAGTCTCATCATTGAACTCATATTGACCAATCATAGTCATGACATAGCCATAGGCATAGGCCATTCTCATAGGCATAGCCATGCCCTTGGCATAGCATAGCATAGGCATAGCCATAGGCGTAGCCATAGCCATGGCATAGGCCATAACTAAGACTAAGTCGTCGACTAAGTCTAAGACAGATAACAGTTGCTGTTTGATTTAAAGCCTAACAAAGGTACTCTCTTATACAGCGCGGTATCCAGTCCCTATTATTATATTATTAGTATTACTGTTGAAAGCGCTTTATACTACATGCCCTAGCAGACCTGTTCATTCAAACGCCATATCGACTTCGAAATTTCACATCGACTGCTTGACCAATTAGTACTATGCTATAGCCTAGTGACGTCTTATTTGCAAGAGCGATAGCGTAACGATTTTTAGCGTCTGACGAAATTGGCTCTGTTGTGTATATCTATATTAATTTATTCGTATAATGATTATTTTAATAAAAAATTACCAAACACTAAAATCTACCTGTACTGTCTGTTTCACGGTGTTCAAGTTTATTTGGCAGAACATGGCAATGGCCGTTAGCGAGAAAGCCGACGAACAGCAGACTAACGTTTGCCAGAGTAAACGATAACGACGCCATCTTCCACTTCGGCAGCAACATGAGCAACAATCTTTAAATGTTGTTGTATTCCGCAACTTATTTTATCAGCAAACTATTATTAGCACCTGCATGATCATGTACCGGCCAGATGGAATATACAGCATTAACACTTAGTTAGACAGAGTCGTCGATATTTCAGACAACGCACGCCACCCCAACTATCCAATTTGGCGTCGGACGCGCAACGTTTGGTATCACGAAGTTGTCCGTTTACTAGATCCTGTGAGCCACAATATTAATGTTTTGTATCTAAGTGGGGGGGGGCGATGTTTACAGTTGCATTGTACGCCAGTGTGATCGTCCGAGAATTCATATTATATATATATATTTATGTATATATATATATATATATATATATATATATATATATATATATATATATATATATATATATATATATATATATATATATATATATATATATATATATAGATATATATATATATATATCAGAGCGCAGAATCAGTAAGCGTAATCGTAAACAGGGACGCGCAAAAGTCAGTATCAGAACGAGGGACAACCGAACATTTATGGTGGGAATGCAAGTTGGAATAGATATGTCTTGAGTTTTTTTTCGGAAAATAGCAATAGTTTCTGATGTTTTCAAAGTGATAGGGAGTTCATTCCAGACCCTAGGCGCAGCGACAGAGAAAGCACGTTTACCCAAGTTAAGTTTTGTTTTAGGTACAATAAGTTGTTGTGAAGTTGATGATCTTAGCTGCCTAGGGATATTTTAAAGATGCAGGAGACTAGCCAAGTAGGATGGTTGTTGTGTAGATAGAGCACGATATGCAAGAGTGGACAGCTTAAAATTAATTCGGTAAGAAACTGGAAGCCAGTGTAACTGTTTAAGTAGTGGTAGTGACGGTGAAAACCGAGGCGCCCTGAGAACCACACGTGCCAGACAATTTTGTACTCGTTGGAGTTTAGCCAAGTCTCTTTTAGCAATGTTATTTAGTAGTGAATTGCAATAGTCAAGGCGGCTGCTAATTAGTGCCGTTGATATTGTTTTAGCAGTAGATATAGATATGTGACGCCGAATTCGACGAAGATCACGAATATGATAGAAACGGGATTTACATACTTGAGATATATATATATATATATATATATATATATATATATATATATATATATATATATGTAATACCTTTACAATTGTAATACCTTATTAGTTGCATACCTGCCACCAATATATATATATATATATATATATATATATATATAATTCATAGGTATATATATATATATATATATATATATATATATATATATATATATATATATATATATATATATATATATATATATATATATATATATATATATATATATATATATATATATATATATATATTTTTATGTATATATTTACATACACCATATACATAAAATTATAATATATATATATATATATATATATATATATATATATATATATATCCTGGCGGGATTTATAGCGTGAATCTAAATTTATTCCAAAGACTGGACGACCAGGATATGTACGTACAGGAGGAACGTTGATTTTATCCTTATAGGGCCACCTTTGACGTCGAATATTTCTACGACGTTTTTTCCTTACCGGCGAGTTGTCCAAAGGTCGACTGGTGGGATTGACACGAATTGTTAACTGTAAGCATTTCTTCCAACGTTACCGGGTACACCGACCCTCAATGTTTTCTAAATGGCGGTGACCCGAGCCAACTAGTCGACCGTTTCCTGAACAAATTTAACGAAATCAGTAAAAGGCTGAGGAAATTTTGGACAGTAAATACCAAGACGTTTTTGAGAAAACGTAAGCAAGAAAACACGGAAACAATGTGACGAACTTAGTAATTTGATTCGCGTTCTCAAAAACTTCACTAAACTATTACCGGTTATTGGTTTCAACTCGGGACAGAATGATTTAAGCGAATCGGGTGGATAGATGCGCTGGGCGACAACAGACGTTTTTAACACGCCAAATATAGGAAATCACGTTGCGCATGTGCAACTGGAAGGTCTGCCAGGTGTTTTGAGGGGCTGTTTAAAAAAGGTTATTCACTGGCCGCTAGGGGCGTCACTAGCAGCCACCTGCAGTTGCGCGACCTTGTGGATTGAGAAAGCTGCAGCCACCGGTGGCACCGGGCATCGCATTGCACATTCCGTCAATCCAATACCTCCTGTCTACTACTCACACTGTACCCACCAAAGAGATCCAGGAGAACAACATGGCATTCTCCTGACGGGAAGACACACGACCAGATCGACTACATCTTGACATCTCAACGATTCAAGTCTAGCATCAACAAGCCAAAAACAAGAAGTTTTCCCTGCGCTGATGTAGGAAGTGATCTTGATATGATGACAATAAATCTGAGGTTGCAGAAGAATCGGAAAAAAAAACAAGAACCCTTGGATAAGATTTGTCATAGAGAAACTGCAAAATCCAAACATAGCAACAGTTGAAGGACGATTTGCAGCGCGTAACCTCTTGGAGCCGGATATCAACAACATTGTCAACTCGACCTGCACATCAATGCGCGACACCGTTAAGGAAGACCTAGCCAAACCAAAGATCAAGCGACAGCCATGGGTACCTGAGGATGTATTGAAGCTTTGCGACCAGAGAAGAGAGCTGAAAAAGAAAAGAACTATAAAAGAAGACGCGCACAAACAGTACCGAGAACTAAATAAAAACATCAGAAAAAGAATGAGAAAAGCTGGCTAAACGAAGGTTGTTGCACTGAAAGAGACACTGGGATGAGGGAAACAACACCAGACAGGCTTATTCCACCTTGAAAGCCCTCTCCAAAAAAGATCAAGCCGATCGTCAAACATCGAAGACAAAAAAAGGCAACTTCCTTACTGAAAAAGGCATTACTTAGAAGATGAACCGAGTACTGCGAAGAACTCTACAACTACGAACTGAACACAGATGACAACATCCTCGGAACAACGCCTCAAAATAAAAATGCTGATACGCCGATTCTCCGAACAGAAGTAGAAGAGCCAATCCGAATGCTGAAGACACAACAATCTCCCGGCGTGAGGAGGCAATAATAGACGCATTCGTGATCATATACCAAACGATTTGGGAAACCAAGACTTGGCCAGAAGAGTGATACCAAAGAAAGGGAACTTACGCTGCTTTGAAAACTACAGAACTATAAGTTTGATCAGCCATCCCAGCAAAATAAGAATCATACTCAACCGACTCAAAGGCAAAGCAGAAAAACTGTTAACAGAAGAACAAGCAGGCTTCTGGTCGAAAAGAAGCACAACCGAACAAATGTTCAACATAAGACTGTTAATCGAAAAACACGTTGATCATCATCAAGATCTATATCACAATCGAGGAAATAAAATTGAAATTGTCATTTGATCTTGTGATGCACAAAAGATTCTTGACGAAGGACATGTGACACTACTTGATTCGCTATATGGACCATCAACGAGTGCAATGCTACACGTAGGAGAAATTGGACAATCGTTTTGAACATCTGTAGGAGTACGCCACGGATGCCTTTAGTCACCAGTGCTGTTCAACTTATACCTTGACAATATCATGCAAGAAGCTCTACACAATTTCAATGGCATGATATCGATAAACGGTAGAGAGATCAAAGCTCCGACTCGCAGATGACATTCACCTAATCGCTGGAATAGAGGAGCTACAACAACACTGGAAAGGAGGACGCGTGTTTACGGAATGGAAATAAGTGCAGAAAGAGCAAGATCATGGTCAACAGCAATATAGTGCCAAGAACTGCTACATTAATTATATAAAAATAAATTGTAAATATTATTCTGAACGGATATTTAACGGAGATCTCAATATGTCACATAGTGTTTTTGGTACAAATATATCTTAAGTCACGCAGTTTGAATGCAAATTTCGAAAAAAATTGTACTTACTTAGAATCACTAAATCTTGTTTTCGACATCATTGCTATTTCTGAAACGTGGGCTTAACCCGATGAAACTTCCCGGTGTCAACTACCAGGTTATTCGTCTATTTACATTGTAAGGGATTACAAACAGGGTCGCATGGGACACAGTGCTTAGTCACACAGATATTAATGAAGCATACAACGGTTTTCTTAACGATTTCATAGAATTGTATAATCATTATTGTCAGTTTCGCCGCGTTAATAATAATAATAATAAGAGTGAACAAATAACCCTAGGTTCAAGAATGGTCTCAAAAATGCATGTCGGAAAAAAGTTATAGAAACATGTTCTTTCGAATAAAAACAACAATAACGTAATAAGGTATAAATCGTACAAGAATAAACTTACAACCGTTATACGATTTGTTAAATGGGATTATTATAGCAAGTTATTTTCAGAGCACTGGGTCAACTTATCTGGGACTTGGAAAATGTTGCGTAAAATCATTTGGAAATCTCGACTTGAGTGCAATTATCCTACACAATTTGATAACAATGATATTATTATCGGTGAGAGGACTACTATAGGAAACACGTGTAATAAGTATTTTACAAGTATTGGATCAGAGCTAGCTAAACATATTGAAACTCCACCAGTCATCTCCGTTCTTGATTACTTGGGCAAACGTAATGAACGTTCTATGTTTTTGACACCAACCGATAAGGAAGAGGTTATACGCTCCGTTGATAGTTGTGGTAATAAATATTCGGCCGATTGTGATGGCAATACGATGAGTCTCGTTAAAAAATGTAATTGAATGTATTTCCGAACCTATGACGCATATATGTAACATGTCATTTAAATGTGGCGTTTTTCCGCACAAGATGAAAACAGCTAAAGTAATACCTTTATAGAAATCTGGTGAAAAATAGTTATTTACCAACTACAAGCCGATTTCACTTTCTACCACAGTAAGATACTAGAGAAACTGTTTAATTCTCGACTTCAAAGCTTCATAAATTCAAACTTATATACTCTATCTTAAACTCGTGCCAATATGGATTTAGAGAAGGCAGGTCATGATCATAGTTATTATAGTATGTAGCGCAACATTAATGCCAGTAAAAGAACATTGACACTAGATTCAACAGTTAAAACTGGAATAGTACATATTTTAGTATGCATTTGTTGAATGTCCTAGTTTAATTGGCATTTGAATTTTTTTTATTTTAATTAATTAAACAATTACGATTTACAATATACTGTATCATCATTGGTGATACATCATTAACTGGATACTGTCCTGCTTTGTGCTAACATGTGTTTTATGTAAAGCAAATTAACGTCCACATTCCTGCTGTACATTATTTATGGCGTACAGAATGTACAAAATTAAGTCCGTAAAAACCCTCTTTATTCTCAGTTGTACTCGGGTTTGTATTAATCATGTTTATTGTAAATTGAAATAGTTCGAAACCTATAACTATACATTGCATAATATTTTTATGGATACCCTTTATTTCCAACTTGCGTCCGACTCCTTGGATCAGAGTTCATGCTCTGGGCATGTCTTCGGTTACTGTTAAGTTTTGTAATATGTACTATACTTGTAAATGACAAGGTGAACGAAGTTAGTCTAGGCAACTCAACCACAGTCTATATACAATAACTATTCTTCGTGGATTTTGTAAATAATGCTGATGTTCATATTTCAACAAGCTAGTGTTTTATATATAGTATAACACATTAGATTTACAATATGTGCTAAGTAAACGATGCGAACGCAATTAATATTAGCCACGGATTTAAAATATGTTCACGTTTTATGGCCAGTTACTGAGCTACCGCTGAAAACGTGAAACGATCTGACACAACAAAGCTAAACATGGCAATTTAAACATTTTTGAGAGATCGTCAGGATTCCTACGGATCAACATATGTGCTTAGTTATGAATCGCATATGATAATTACGTGATAAATATACGTACATTAGCTTCTTGCCGTGACAGATGGTTGGGTGGAATTGCTGGAACGAGACCAGACGCGAAGCAGCTGACAAAGCGAGATGGCGGAGATGCACTTCGGCCTTATGGGCCACCGGGCCCTAAGAGCATAGGTGAAGTGATATAAGAATTGTATATTTCTATACGTTTTGTGTCCCTCTTGATCAGCCACGGCAATCGTCTTTTTGTGTGTAAGCGTATTAATTATCACATACAATTTATGTGTAATAAAATTAACTATAATAAAATGTATTTCTTCTGTTTATTATACTGGATCACTGTAATATCACAATAACAAGACAAACAGTTTAACATGCTCAAACACTACAATTATTGATAGTACACTTCCATTTATTGGCTTAACATACATTCCCGTATGGAATCCCACCAAGCATCTTGCCGCAACTGTGGGAAATTGTGTTATCACCACAAGAGACAACTGACGCTATTGATGATGGTCACACTGGGGACTGTGTTGTCCACCGAAGTCAGCGGACCGTAACAACTGATGCTACTGATGATGGTCACACTGGGGACTGTGTTGTCCACCCAAGTCAGCAGACCGTAACAACTGATGCTACTGATGATGGTCACACTGGGGACTGTGTTGTCCACCGAAGTCAGCGGACAGTAACAACTGACGCTACTGATGATGGTCACACTGGGGACTGTGTTGTCCACCCAAGTCAGCAGACCGTAACAACTGCAAAATGCTGAAGTGAACATCTATGAATGTCGAAGGAACGTTGTGTGTGAAGCTGTCCAACTGCGTTTTGCAGTCTCTGTAAGTCCAATTTGAACAATACCGGGAACCATTCTCAGACAGCACGCTGAGACGACAGACGGCGTTTGCAGAGATGCTACTCTGAAATATTAACGTGTTTACATTTGTGGTTATATGTCTATATGTTTTGTGTATGACAGATATGCCTGTCAGTAAGCTATCATTCTGGTATAGAACGCTAACAATTTAGTACTAAAGAGTAATGGAAGTAAGATAACGGTGTTTTTCGACTTCACATAAACACAACGTGGCTCCAAAAGAAGACAAAGAACTGGCCACCCTGCCAACCTTCCTCTAAATTGAATTATCAATAGTTATCGTTGATAGTACATTGAACTATTGATAGCAACGATAGTGAGCAAAACAATTCAGTAGGTCTATTTGTGTTACTGTAATAATGTAAATAAACATGTTTTTTTAAACTACCATCAACAATCGTCCATTAGAACAGCATTCACCGATTCAGCATAGTTTATCAAGGACCTTCAAAGGTACGCGATAGTACGGGACTGTTTTCACTACACCGTGATACTATCATAATATTATCGCGATAGTTATGAAACTATCCCCGATAAGCAGCAGATATTCCAAACATAAGACAAGGTACATGAGAAATCTAACAGATTCAGATGTTTATGAAAGGAAACTCATCATACTTACTGCGATCTATAGTTTCAGGGGCAGCTGTCTCAAGTTGGTAAAAATCTTTCGGTACAGTCATCGGTGGTGCAATGCGTAAGTTACGTTTTTGACGAGATCTGCCTGAAATGTATTTATTATGAGTAAGCAAGCAAGTATTATGTATGTACTTACTTATTTTGTGTAAGGTATACGTATGGCCCAACCTCGGCACATATTTGTCGGACTGGTATTCTTTTTAACTGTATATGCTTCTAAAATGTATTGATACTCACGGACGGAGTGTTTTTAACATTTTAACTTACTCTGCCTCAAGGGCTTTAACCATACCACTGTTCTTGTGATGGAAGATATTATCATCCAACGTCAAAAAAATATAAATATTTTATATGACGATTCTGCACTCAGATATTACATAATTTAGATTTTCGTTAATCACAACTATGAAGTTTGCTCACTATAATGACGCTTCGACAACCGGCTTCCTTTTTAGGAACTATATGAGTGGCAAAATGTAAAGGGGTACACATCAAATCTTTTTGCGTATTATGTGCCGATTCAGCTTGCAAGGCACTTACGGTTGTTGCAATCTATTAGGCCTTCGTGAAACTGTCGACTTGTTCCCTCGATCTCCTCTCCAGTTATTGAATCAACACACCAACACGATCGGCTGCAGAAACAATCACAATCTTGTTTGATTATCTCACATCAACGACTAGAATGTGAAATGGTCAAACACTGAAATTATCATGCTGAATAACTCATCATTGCTTAGTGCAGTTATCCTTTGGAATGAAACTGTTTGTCACGAATATTTGCTAGAACCATATCAGACACCCAAATTCACAATCCTTTTTTACGACGTTCTTCATAACTAAGTTCTCTCAGTTGTGAAATCATTTATGTTGCTCTCCTCTTTATTCGTTCTAGCGCATATATATATATATATATATATATATATATATATATATATATATATATATATATATATATATATATATATATATGTCCTTCTTACGATATGGTCTCCAGGTTTGTATAGACTACTCTAAGTAAGGTCTAACTTTTTACAGAGTTCTTCTTCTTTGTGTATTATATTTATCCTATCAACCCAAGAATATGGTTACAATTTGAAACTACAATACCACATTGCTCCAAAACAAATCAGCAGGACGAATAAATGAAAAATAAAATGAATATACAGACAATACAATACTATTTCTTTTACACAAACAAAAAACTGTATTGTTTTCTGGCTACGCATATATTCTTAATGTTATTTATGAAACCGTAGGGTTTATGACTTAACCGCGCCTGCCCTTCCCCTGATGTTTTTTTAACAGAAACAACTAAAAAGTTCTTCATTACACCACACATGGTGAGATTATGCACGTACCAATCTAAAAAGTATGTGTGTATCGGTCAAAGGTGCAAAACTATGGAATTCACTTAACAGTTATTTAAATTGTTGGGTTAGAATAAATATCGAGTTAAAACATTCTCATTATACTAGCTATTCATAATCAATACTGTAACTCATGTATGCTACTGTATGCTATATACTATCATTATACTAGCCATGCATAATCAATACTGTAACTCATGTATGCTACTGTATGCTATATACTATCATTATACTAGCCATGCATAATCAATACTGTAACTCATGTATGCTACTGTATGCTATATACTATCATTATACTAGCCATGCATAATCAATACTGTAACTCATGTATGCTACTGTATGCTATATACTATCATTGCGTCTTATCATTTGTATTGCAATAGGGCAAGTATTATAAGTAATATAATTTATTATTGCGCTTTTTTAACATCTTAGTTATAGTATGACATTACTAACTCAATTGTAATGTTCTGCTTTATTTGTCGTTGTGTTGAAAACAAACTTCATTCATTCATTCGTAGCCAAAGACCAAACAACGTAGCAATGCAAGAAATCAACAATTGGCGAACATTATGATATTGGTGACTAACGTGAACATTTGGCATTGTTGTAGCTCAAATTGTCCTGTATTGGTACAGGAAGGTATGAAGGCATCTGTCCATCCGTCAGCAGCCTTCTCGGCCGCCCAGCAAGGAGTGAGTCTCTCAAATAATACGTTATCTGTGAACATAATAATACTGCGTATTTGCTTGGTAATACTAATTATTCGACAACAGTGGGAAGTGACATAAAATGTATTATGATTATTAACATCATCTTCATCACTCTTAAATGGGCTCCAATCATCAATGTCGTCAGTTTCGTGAATATTTGGCCTCCTTGGACTATACTTGGATACACGACAATGACGGCCCTTCTTGGCTTTCAGGACCTAAGTTGCAACAGCTACTTTTGGGTCAACAGCTAAATTGGCTGATTTTCGATTTTCACTCTTATCATGTCGCAGTCGAGATGGCCAGTCTTTTTCACTCGCTTCATCTCATTCGGGTCTGGACGATTCATACAGGAATGACCAAATTGAGTGCCAAAAACTCGGAAATCCGCATTTTTGCGGATATCTCACATCATGCCTGACCAGAAGTCGGTGTATGAAAATAACGCGAGATGTCAAGGGTAACTATTTTAGCGCATCAAGCCCGTCGCACACTACACGACGCAACGGCGACACAACACAATACGTGGAACAATCATGAAGAGTCTTGAAGAATTTTGTTTCGCCGTGAGCTGCAGCACATATCACGAGAATTCATCGTGGAACTAACACGACCCGGGCCTAACGGTTTTACCTTACTCATCCAAGAAAAACGGAAAAATAAAAAAGTATTGCGTTGATTGAAAGCTTGTGTATTATTGCCAATTCAATTGCCTTGGCCCTTGGGCTTGGGTAATAGTGTACGATCGTCGCCACTACTACAAGACGATGTCAAAGTGATAAAGTCGAATCGTCGTAGATACGGAACATGTTCAATTTCTACGACGATCCATGACACGACGAAAAACCCGTCCACGACGGTCGTAGACCTGTCTTAAAGTACTGCACACCACACGACGATACCTCGGCGATGTCCGATGATCGTACATACCGGTACTGTCTGTTTGACGTTGTCCACGCTTGCTTGGCACCACAGCGCACTTGCCAACTGCGAAACAGACGATCAACAGCAGTCGAACGTTTGCCAGAATCTACGACGCCATCTTCACTTCAGTTCAGTAGCAATATATGCTACAATCTTCGATTTGTATTCCGCAACTTGTTTTATGGGCAAACTGTTATTAATACCTACCTGCCCGCGTAGCGGTCAGATAGAACAGTTGACCTCAACAAGTATCCGGGCAAAAGCGTCGTTATTTAAAACAATGCACCCTACACTAAATAATTAATGTGGCGTAGGCGGTCGCACGAGCAACGTTTGAAATCACGAAGTTGTCCGTTTACTAGATTCTGTGAGCCACAATATTATTGTTTTGTATCTCGACAGTAGGCGACGAAGTTTACAATAAATGGGATCTGTGTGAGTATGGCATTTACTTAAAGTAACCGGATGTGACCATGTGAATATTATATATTTATTGTATGGTTATACTATAGTCGTAATGAATATTATACATTTATTTTATTGTTACACCGCCATTATCTATGTAAAAGGGTTATATAGTTATTGTCGAGCCAGACTAGGCGGTAGTCCTAGCAAGTGGCATTATGTTAGGTAACAGGACGGCAATGTTTACTGAAGTATTACTGACTGGTGGAATTTATATATATATATATATATATATATATATATATATATATATATATATATATATATATATATATATATATATATATATATATATATATATATATATATATATATATATATATATATATATATATATATATATATATATATATATATATATATATACGGCGACTGTTCTAACAGAGGTCGGTCGATTGTAGTTCGCGAGGAGGCGGCTGCAGTAGTTAAGAGACGGCCAGTGATAAGTTGTGAGAAGGCACATATACTGCGATTCATAAAACATGCTTGTAGTCCGCGAGAAAGCGATTATACTGAAATTGTGTGTCAGTAGAAAGCTGCGTGAAGCTAAAAAAAATTACAAGAAAATAACTCGGTTGGAAGCGTGCAAGGAAGCAGATATAACAAATGGTGAGACTCAGCACCATTTGAACAATGCCAGAAGCGATTGGCAACCAGCTTGGGCTGAATAGCTAAGAGACATATACGCAGCAGAGGGCGAACTGGAGCGTCGTGTGATGACGTGGTCGGTTGAGCGGCAGGAAAAGATGGACTGTCTGGGACCCAGTGGCACAAGTAGTGTGCGGACGGTGTTCAAGTGATAGGTGAATCGTTATCGAGCGATATGTGAACTGCGCTCGAGAGATAATTTGAATTGTTTTCATTGTTATTTTATCTTAATTCGAGTTAAACTCGAAGTGTAGCGAGGCATTGGTTACTATTTTTTTCTGTGTTTTTGGTAATTATGAAATTTTATATGGATGTATTGTATATGATATACATTCAGTAATGGAATGTAAATTAAACACGTTAACTGGCTATTATAGTCCAATGATATTATTTATTTACACGACCATTGCGCGACAGTGTCACACCGGAATCAAATTCGAGCCACTCCAAGATTCGCTCTATTATACGTCGTTAGAGTGTGCACGTCTAATAAAGTTAATTTCTTCGAAAAAATGCTGCAAACAGTTTTTTTTAGAAATATTTTGGTAATTCATAAGGACGATGATAGCTAGATAATATATAGCTGTCCTATCGCGCCACATTGGTGACGTTAGATGTACGCGACTATTTATAAAAATCACCACAGGAAAGTTAACATACCCGGGCCGTGGTGTTTGTACAGTTGATCCGTTGCGTCGTACCGCACAGAAACGCTTTTTCGAACATGTGGAGTATTTAGAACGAATTTAAATGATAGCCTCATTTCGCGGGACCTGCTTTCAGAGTTCGTGAACAATAAGACTGATCTCTGTCTCTTGCGCAAACGTGAAAACGGCATATTCTAATAAGTAGCTCGAATTTAACTCCGATCGGTATACTTCGGGAGTTGACTGTGGTCGCTAAAGACAGGTGGTCTCTTAATTCAGGTAGTCGCTTGAGAAGGTTCGGTTGTACCACAATTTATGTCGGGGAGAATGAGATAATTATGCGTTATAAATTATATTGTCAATGATTAGACATGTTTAAGTTTATCTAAGATGCCATGTTTTATTGATTTTATGTGTTGTTTATATGGCTGTCCCAATTTTAATGGTTATTTATAGTGATAACTTTTGATAATCCTAAAAACCAGGGTAGCGTAGCGGTTGGAACATCGGACTCTTAATCGAGAGGACCTAGATTCGAATCCTCTTGCCGCCGTTTTGAAACTTTGGCAATTGCGTTCGTCCCAAGTTGCCACAGTGTAATTGAAGCGTGGCTGAATGCTTCCCAGAGAAGTTGAGGTGGCGTTGGAATGAACAGGTCTGCCATGGGGTGAAGTGTAAAGCGCTGTGAGCAGTCCCGAGAATGAGATACTGCGCTATAAAATTATAAGAACGTACCTTTTTACTTTATTTTAGTGTTACTTTCTTCCAGATGGCTGCTGATGTTATTGATCCATTGTAACCTGGATCGTCATCTTGGTTTCTTTCCAGTAATCTTCATGCTTTAATGACATAATCATCTTCCCTTCTAACGTCAACAATTCGGGTGATATTCTTGTCCCTGCATACATGATTAGTTCGCTGATTGTTCCATTTGATCATTTGTATGGTTTTCATGTATGCTAAAGCGATTCGAATAATACAAAACAGTTTACAATATATTCTTCGGTAGAACAATTCTATTTATTGGATTAGCTTTGGCATACATTCTTGTTTCCATTTCCAGCTGACACTAAGATAAACTTTGGTGGAATCCTACCAATCATCATCACACCTGTGTAGGGAATTCTGTCGTCATTACAGTTCTAGTGAGTCATAAGACGGCTGATGACGGTGAGCACACTGGGGACAATATGTTGTTCACTAAAATCACGAATGCCAAAGGAGTGTTGCGAGGAAGTCGTCCAACTTGCAGCCTTTTGAAGTCTCTGTAAGTCCAATATGAAAATTACCGGATACCCTTCTTTTGGCTGGGAATCCCTTTTGGCACCGGAAAGGCAGCGTGTTGAGACGACATAGGGCAGTGTTGTTACTCTGAAATGTTAAAATGTTTACATTTGTGGTTATATGTGTTGTGTGTGTAAGGTGGGCCTGTCAGCAAGTTATCTTTCTGGACTCTCGATGCAACGTTTCAAGGAGTTGTGGATAACGACAAACGAAGTAACTCTAGGACATAAGAAGACGCAACATAAGCCGTTGTTGTCAGCAGAATAGTATACATAATAGTATATATAATAGTATACATAATAGTATACATTTCAGAAGAGACAAAGAAGGAGATACGCAGCAACAGTCGCATACGGAAAAAGGAAGTCGGAGCAAGTGTCAGAAGAGACGAGAGAAACTACAGAGATCTTGGCAAAACTAGTGAGAGAGGCTGCATCTAAAAGGAACATCAACCATTGTCCAGTTAAACTGCTTGGCAGTGATACATTCCAATCAGATACTGTTCGTAATCTAGGTGTTGTCTTTGATAGTGACTTCACCTTTCGCCAGCATATTTCTCAAATATGTAAATCCTGTTTCTATCATATACGTGATCGCCGTCGAATTCGGCGTCACACATCTATATCTACTGCTAAAACAGCATTAAATAGTAGCCGCTTTGACCATTCTAATTCATTACTAAATAACACTGCTAAAAGAGACTTGGCTAAACTCCAACGAGTACAAAATTGTCTGGCACGTGTGGTTCTCATGGCGCCTCGGTTTTCACAATCACTACCACTACTTAAACAGTTACACTGGCTTCCAGTTTCTTATCGAATTAATTTTAAGCTGTCCACGCTTACATATCATGCTCTATCTACACAACAACTATCCTACTTGGCTAATCTCCTGCATCTTTCAAATTTCCCTAGGCAGCTCAGATCATCAATTTCACAACAACTTATTGTGTCTAAAACAAAACTTAACTTCTTTGTCGCTGCGCCTAGGGTCTGGAATGAATTCCCATCACTTTGAAAACATCAGAAACTATTGCTATTTTCCGAATAAACTCAAGACATATCTATTCCAAATTGCATTTCCACCATAAATCTTCGGTTTTCCTTGTTTTTATAATGATTTTTGTGCGTCCCTGTTCAAGATTATGATTCTGTTTTGTTGCGCTGAGGATATAGGCGCCACAGAAGTTTATTATTATTATTATTATTATTACACCGTTAGCTACAAAGCACGAACAAGACAACAAGCCTACAACAGAAAAGCTATTAATGAGACATTACGGAATTCCTGTTCATCTCAATAATCAAAACCACCTACAAGGGAATGCTCCGCTGAGTCGTACACGAAGGGACGACCACATACAAATGTTACGTAGAGGCAGGCATGAGACAGGCCTGCATACAGGCATGAGACAGGCCTGCATACAGACATGAGACATACAATGGGAACAGTTATAGAAGGAAAGCAAAATTACATACAATGAACCCAATGGGAACAGTTAGACGATCATGACTTTGGTAATCATATGGCTCTTCCTTCACCAAACCAGAAGCAAATGCAAGACAAAACACCACTAATAGAGTACGAGTAGTTGATTGTTTATGTTCCTCCGAGGAGTGAGATGGCTTAAGCCAAGTAAGTCATCAAGAATAATACGATGTCTTGGCAACCACATCCTTCTTTATCACCTGAATTCTGGGACGATTTAGTTCTTCTTCTGCTCAGCAGATTGTAAGTTGTCTTCGGTCATGTCCTCACTTTCCTTGGTCGTTCCCTTCTCACTTCGCTGTTCTGACATATGTTCTAACATAATAGTCCAATTTCGGTACCCACATAGTGATAGAGCCTTGGTGATGTGCTCCAACTCTTTCTTCTTGTTTTCTATTTCTGATACGATATTGCTACATCTGTCTAGTAATGCTTGATGACACCCAGTTTCTGATGAAGCAGATAGTGAAAACTGAGAACTAAAGTAGAGATACTGTCAATATGGGATGTTTTCCGATAGGAACTACACTGTCCATCCTCTTTTCGTACCATTGGCGCTTACAGGAAAGGCAAAGCGTGAACTATACGCTGCCTGCTGTGTCTGTGCTGTTCAGATTATACGTAAGTTCATGTTGGCATACCTTCCTCACTATTTCCATCACATCGTCCATATACAATTTGAAGAATAAGAATTTAATTACAATTCTGTTATTTCATTACCTACATTACCAGGTACTACAGGTAAAAAAAGATAATTGTTCAATAGACGAGAACACTAACTAAGTGAAAATGTCCCGGTTTCAATGCATTGCTTTTAAATCACACATATAATACTATGCAACATATTTCTTAAATACCTATTTAAACGATAAATTCTACAGGAATATAAATGATATATTTCCATATTATGAGATGATTTAACCTGCAAGAAACTCACGTTTCTTACAGTTTACCATGCCTTCGTGGTACTGTCGTCTTGTACCCTGGATCTCCACTCCAGTTTTCGGATCAACACACCAACATGACAGGCTGCAGTAACAAGCAATTACAGCCATGTCGATTATCATGTGTGGCTAAACGAACTTACATTCAGAGTGTTAATATCATACAGAATAAGCTTTAATGCTATTATCCTTCGGAGCCAAACTGCTACGAATCGCTCATTTGTATAATTTATATATATAGCGGTCCGTTTTGTTTGGTGGTCTGTTTTTCATGTACTGGACATGTTTTTAGACTCTCACATATACTGTTTATTTGTTGAAGGCAAACTGCAAGTAAGAAACAAAAACAACAAGTAGTATTTTAAGAATATCGCCCCATCTGAACAACTCACGGGAACATGTAGCATTGCTTTCGCTCAAACTCTCCAGTACTGGAACAGGAAGGTACGAAGGCATCCGCCAATCCAGCTGCAGCCTGCTGGGCCGCCAGGCAAGGGGAGAGAGAAGGTCTTCCGTTCCCATTGTTATGTTCTGTGGATAAGAGAACAAATTGGAGACATAACTTATTTATCGATAAGAAGCTAGGACTAATATTCTTTAGTTATATGCTTTTCTATCATATATGTGCTAATTACTGCATACGCTTACACTCACATTTGAAACAAATAGGAATGTAATCATCGTGGTTTGGGTTAATTAAAAAAACTCACGCGATTTGCTAAAAATGCGTACTTGATTGAAACACAACAGCCTGTCCAACCATTTCTGTCACCAAACTTCTTTAATGCAAGGCAACTGCACCAGCTAGGATGGGAATTGCATTATTCCAACTGGTGGCTATAATAACTCTGTTAGTGCGTCGAAGTTCACTTGAATAAGACGAGAAACACAAAACGTGAAACACAAATGCTCAGACGTTTGGTATCAATAAATGTTTCTATATGCTGCAGTCAAATTACACCACTTATATTCCACTTGATGATATTAAAAAAAAATGTGTTCAGCACATTCCACTGCAAACAATGCACTGATTAGACTCGCTATGACACTCACCTTTGTTACAGACTACCATATCATAAAATTGTTGTCTTGTTCCTTTGATCTCCACTCCAGTTCTCGGATCAACACACCAACATGATCGGCTGCAGCAACAATCACATACAGCTATGTTGATTATTATAAATGAGCGACTAAATTAACATACATTCAGGGTGTTAATAATCTACAGTGCCGGGTTAAACATGGTGCACTCTTACCAGGCTCCCACAAAATCATTCATAATCCATCTGATTAGTCGTCATTCGAATAGGGCTCTGATCTTTGTTCAACTTCTGCGCTGCAGTCGTGAATTTAAAACCGCCTCAGGCTCACAGAAGTGTAAGGCGAACAGGATAAAGAGAAGGTAGAAAATACGGACGTGAAGTTTGCGAAAGATCTATACACGTTAAGCCATCTAGTTCCATGTTAATCTTGACACTTCTAGCCCATACAGTTAGCGCGCCCTGCAATGTGTTTTCTTGTATGTTCACGTGTATGTTCACGTGTATGCCGTCATCGACAACTCTCTGTGGATGGTTATACTCAGACATAGTTGAATACACGTTACGGTGTGGGGTTATCCCCATAGTCAATATCAAGCGTCTTTCTCGCACTCGATAAGGTCCCCACAAATCTTTTGTACAAGGCCCACACGTTGTTAATCCGGCACTGATATTATACATATTAAGACATTACAGCTCGGTACAATTACACATAGGAGCAAAACGGTTACATATCACTTATTTGCATCATGTATTTCTCTAAGTTTCCTTTTTGTTTAGCGATTTGCTTTTCCAGAATTGATAGTAAACTCACTCATCAAGTGTTTAACAATACCTGTTATCTTGGCTTATTACTTGCAGCATGCAAGTAATAAGCCAAGATAACAGGTAGCATGTTAAGACGTCACCACATCTGAACAACTCACGGGAACATGTAGCATTGCTTTCGCTCAAACTCTCCTGTACTGGAACAGGAAGGTACGAAGGCATCCGCCCATCCAGCTGCAGCCTGCTGGGCCGCCAAGCAAGGGGAGAGAGAAGGTCTTCCGTTCCCATTGTTATGTTCTGTGGGTAAAAGAACAAATTGGAGACATAACTTATTTATCGATAAGAAGCTAGGACTAATATTCTTTAGTTATATGCTTTTCGATCATATAATATGTGCTAATTACTGCATACGCTTACACTCACATTTGAAACAAATAGGAATGTAATCATCGTGGTTTGGGTTAATTAAAAAAACTCACGCGACTTGCTAAACATGCGTACTTGATTGAAACACAACAGCCTGTCCAACCATTTCTGTCACCAAACTTCTTTAATGCAAGGCAACTGCACCAGCTAGGATGGGAATTGCATTATTCCAACTGGTGGCTATAATAACTCTGTTAGTGCGTCGAAGTTCACTTGAACAAGACGAGAAACACAAAACGTGAAACACAAATGCTCAGACGTTTGGTATCAATAAATGTTTCTATATGTTGCAGTCAAATTACACCACTTATATTACACTTGATGATATTAAAAAAAATGTGTTCAGCACATTCCCTTGCAAACAAGTCCCGATTTTCGACTGCTGTACAATGCACTGATTAGACTCGCTATGACACTCACTTTTGTTACAGACTACCATATCATAAAATTGTTGTCTTGTTCCTTTGATCTCCACTCCAGTTCTCGGATCAACACACCAACATGATCGGCTGCAGCAACAATCACATACAGCTATGTTGATTATTATAAATGAGCGACTAAATTAACATACATTCAGGGTGTTAATAATCTACAGTGCCGGGTTAAACATGGTGCACTCTTACCAGGCTCCCACAAAATCATTCATAATCCATCTGATTAATCGATTAGAATCTCTCTTCGCGTCATTCGAATAGGGCTCTGATCTTTGTTCAACTTCTGCGCTGCAGTCGTGAATTTGAAACCGCCTCAGGCTCACAGAAGTGTAAGGCGAACAGGATAAAGAGAAGGTAGAATATACGGACGTGAAGTTTGCGAAAGATCTATACACGTTAAGCCATCTAGTTCCATGTTAATCTTGACACTTCTAGCCCATACAGTTAGCGCGCCCTGCAATGTGTTTTCTTGTATGTTCACGTGTCTGTTCAAGTGTATGTTCACGTGTATGTTCAAGTGTATGTTCACGTGTATGCCGTCGTTGACAACTCCTTGTGGATGGTTATACTCAGACATAGTTGAATACACGTTACGGTGTGGGGTTATCCCCATTGTCAATATCAAGCGTCTTTCTCGCACTCGATAAGGTCCACACAAATCTTTTGTACAAGGCCCACACGTTGTTAATCCGGCACTGATATTATACATATTAAGACATTACAGCTCGGTACAATTACACTTAGGAGCCAAACGGTTACATATCACTTATTTGCATCATGTATTTCTCTAACTTTCCTTTTTGTTTGGCTATTTGCTTTTCCAGAATTGATAGTAAACTCACTCATCAAGTGTTTAACAATACCTGTTATCTTGGCTTATTACTTGCAGCATGCAAGTAATAAGCCAAGATAACAGGTAGCATGTTAAGACGTCACCACATCTGAACAACTCACGGGAACATGTACATTGCTTTCGCTCAAACTCTCCTGTACTGGAACAGGAAGGTACGAAGGCATCCGCCCATCCAGCTGCAGCCTGCTGGGCCGCCAAGCAAGGGGAGAGAGAAGGTCTTCCGTTCCCATTGTTATGTTCTGTGGGTAAGAGAACAAATTGGAGACATAACTTATTTATCGATAAGAAGCTAGGACTAATATTCTTTAGTTACATGCAGTACTGGAACAGGAAGGTACGAAGGCATCCGCCCATCCAGCTGCAGCCTGCTGGGCCGCCAGGCAAGGGGAGAGAGAAGGTCTTCCGTTCCCATTGTTATGTTCTGTGGGTAAGAGAACAAATTGGAGACATAACTTATTTATCGATAAGAAGCTAGGACTAATATTCTTTAGTTATATGCTTTTCGATCATATAATATGTGCTAATTACTGCATACGCTTACACTCACATTTGAAACAAATAGGAATGTAGTCATCGGGGTTTGGGTTAATTAAAAAAACTCACGCGACTTGCTAAAAATGCGTACTTGATTGAAACACAAAAGCCTGTTCAACCATTTCTGCCACCAAACTTCTTTAATGCAAGGCAACTGCACTAGCTAGGATGGAAATTGCATTATTCCAACTGGTGGCTATAATAACTATGTTAGTGCGTCGAAGTTCACTTGAATAAGACGAGAAACACAAATGCTCAGATGTTTGGTATCAATAAATGTTTCTATATGTTGCAGTCAAATTACACCACTTATATTCCACTTGATGATATTAAAAAAAATGTGTTCAACACATTCCACTGCAAACAAGTCCCGATGTTCGACTGCTGCACAATGCACTGATTAGACTCGCTATGACACTCACGTTTGTTACAGACTACCATATCATAAAATTGTTGTCTTGTTCTTTTGATCTCCACTCCAGTTCTCGGATCAACACACCAACATGATCGGCTGCAGCAACAATCACATACAGCCATGTTGATTATTATAAATGAGCGACTAAATTAACATACATTCAGGGTGTTAATAATCTACAGTGCCGGGTTAAACATGGTGCACTCTTACCAGGCTCCCACAAAATCATTCATAATCCATCTGATTAGTCGATTAGAATCTCTCTTCGCGTCATTCGAATAGGGCTCTGATCTTTATTCAACTTCTGCGCTGCAGTCGTGAATTTGAAACCGCGTCAGGCTCACAGAGATGTAAGGCGAACAGGATAAAGAGAAGGTAGAAAATACGCACGTGAAGTTTGCGAAAGATCTATACACGTTAAGCCATCTAGTTCCATGTTAATCTGTACACTTCTAGCCCATAGAGTTAGCGCGCCCTGCAATGTGTTTTCTTGTATGTTCACGTGTCTGTTCAAGTGTATGTTCACGTGTATGTTCACGTGTATGCCGTCATCGACAACTCTCTGTGGATGGTTATGCTCAGGCATAGTTGAATACACGTTACGGTGTGGGGTTACCCCCATAGTCAATATCAAGCGTCTTTCACGCACTCGATAAGGGCCCCACAAATCTTTTGTACAAGGCCCACACGTTGTTAATCCGGCACTGATATTATACATATTAAGATATTACAGCTCGATACAATTACACTTAGGAGCCAAACGGTTACATATCACTTATTTGCATCATGTATTTCTCTAACTTTCCTTTTTGTTTGGCGATATTATCTAATTTATCAAGATGGCGGCAAGTAATGTAGGGCAGTCGAGAGCTGACACGAGAAAGAATAGAAAAAGAAATGCGAATCGCTTCGAGAACCTTGTAGAAACTGATACAGAAGTTCACGAAATATCCGTACACGCACAGGTGGAGAAAGCTGTTAGTGACGCATTGAAAAACGTCAAGACAAGCGACGCAACGAAAGGCACCAAATCAAAATCGAATGGCGATAACCTTCCGCTCGACATCGGCCGCATTATCGCCCAGGTGATCTCTGCCATAGAGCCGCTGTTGGTGAAAGCGGTCGTTAACGCGACGGAAACCGCAGTGGCACAGATCTGCGAATCAAATGCGAAACAAAGTGAAGTGAACAATTTGAGGAATGAGGTCCAACTATTGAAATTCGAGTTAGACCGCCAGAATCAATATAGCCGTAGAGATTCCGTCAGAATTTCCGGCATACCAGAGTCAGAAGACGAAAACACGAACGACATTGTCAAGCAACTGGCTGCGGATATCGGCGTTACTCTAACGCCGAATGACATCAGTGTCAGCCACCGACTTCCAGGACGACAGGGAACTGCCAAACCCATCATAGTCAAATTTGTTCGGCGCGACATGAAGACTGCATTCATGAAAAACAAGAGACGACTGAGGGATCTCAACCGAAAGGGCGTGTTCCTGAACGATGATCTAACACCCTTCCGCGCGAAGCTGACAAGAGTGTTAAGAAATGATCCGACCATTGGAAACGTGTGGACTATCGACGGCAGGATCTTCTGCATCACAACAGAGAACGGCAAGGAGATGAAGAGAATCGTGGAAACACCGGACGACCTCTTCAATCTGGGCTGGAGTGAGGAGAAGATAAAGGGACTGAACTTGTACATTTAAATGGACTGTGCTTGATAGCAGTCACAATTGAACATCTTTAACCTAGTGTCATGGATTACCCATGCAGTGTGTGCTTAAAAAAGGTACGTTCAAATGCAATATTCTGTAATGTGTGTAAAAATTGGATTCATCGGAAATGTGCAAATTTAACTGTTGTAGAACTCGACCATTATTCACATATTGAAAACGAATGGTTTTGTGTTAAATGTACTTCCGACATGTTTCCGTTTAGTCAAACTAATGACGATGAACTAAATTATCTCACATTAGGTATTGATGATAACCTAGGTGATTTGTTTGACAACTGCTCTAGTCTAAACTTTAAACCATTTACATTTACTGATAATAAGGAATATTTTCTGACTGACAAAGCCGATCCAGATGACAATTTTTATAAACATGTGTCTCCGAACAGTTTATATTATACAGATGAACAATTCAAGCACAAGTTTGCATTAACATCAGAAGGAGTTGCTAACTTCTCTATAATACATTTCAATTGTCGTAGTTTAGCAAGTAACTTTAATAAGTTGAAAGACAGCATTAAAGCCTTGGGATTGCAATTTGATGTAATTGCCATATCTGAAACCTGGCTGAGCGATAATGACAGTGATAACTTTAACATAGATGGTTACACAACTTTTACCTGCTCAAGAATTTATAAAAAGGGAGGTGGAGTTGCATTATATATTAACAACTCGCTGCAACAAAAGCACCTATCAAATAAGTCTAAATGCATTGATAATTGTGCAGAGGCAGTATCTGTAGAAATCACTCTTAAAAATGGCAGAAAAGTAATAATATGTTGTATATATCGGGCACCAAACACTGAACTTGATCAATTGAGCGAGTTCATAAATAATGTTTGTAGAAACATTCGTAATAAGACGGTCTACATGTGTGGTGATTTTAATGTTGATCTCCTACAGTATGATAAACACAATGCTACAAACAATTTCATTGACCAGTTGTACAGTCTTGGTTTACACCCTTTAATAACAAGACCTACTAGGATCACAAGTCACTCGAAAACTCTGATAGATAATATATTCACAACAAACTTATCATCAATTATACAGTGTGGTTTAATAATAAATGATATGAGTGATCATTTGCCCATCTTCCAAATAACTGAATGCACCCATTTCAAATGCAGCAAAGTAGTTTACAACAGAAGGAGAATAGTGAATGAGCAAAAGTTAAATGTGCTAATGAACAAGCTTAAAGAATCTAACTGGAACAAAATACTGTGTAGTGAAGATGTAAATGAAATGTATAATACTTTTACTGACAACTTGACAAAGATATACAATACAGTATGTCCCATCGTTAATCAGAAAACCATTAACAAACAGACAGACAAGCCATGGATGACCAGTTCATTAAAACAAGCATGCAAGAAAAAAAATCTGCTGTACAGACAGTTCTTGAAGAGAAGATCAACTGCTAGTGAAGAAAAATACAAAAGATATAAGAACAAATTGACAGGCATACTAAGGTATTGTGAGAAACAACATTACACAGAACTTTTGAAAAAACAAGGGAAACATCAAAGAAACATGGAAAATAATAAATAGTCTCATAAACAAAAACTAAGGGAACTATTTACCCTACAGAATTTAGAAGCAATGGAACCACAATTACTGGCAGCAAAAATATTGCAAATTGTTTCAACCATTTTTTTGTAAATATAGGGCCATCCTTGGCTAATAAAATCCCGAGAAGCAACAATGTTTTTACAAGATACTTATCTGATAAGGTTGAGGACACATTGTTTCTAAAGCCTGTAACCAAAGAAGAAATCATAAATCTGGTGAAAAACACAAAAAGCAAAAATCTAAAGATCATGATGATATTGATATGTGCCTAGTTAAGAAAATATTACCTCACATAGTAACACCCCTAGAACATATATTTAATATCTCGTTACAGAAAGGTGTTTTCCCAGATGGTATGAAATTGGCCTGAGTTATACCACTATTTAAAAATGGTGAAATGAATGATTTTAGTAATTACAGGCCTATATCTATACTATCTCAGTTTTCAAAAATTCTAGAAAAGATCTTCCACAACAGGATGATGTCATTTATTGATGACAAACAAATACTGTACAAAAGCCAATATGGGTTTAGAAAAACATGTCTACATCACTAGCAATAATTGAGCTTGTTGAGGAAATTACTACTTCTATTGATGATTGTAAGTCTACTATTGGTGTATTCATTGACTTGAAAAAGGCGTTTGATACAGTTGACCACAGCATTCTTGTAAAAAAACTTGAGCATTATGGAATAAGAGGACGTGCAAATATGTGGATCTGCAGCTATCTCGAGAATAGAAGCCAGTATGTTTGTATTAATGACACACATTCTGAGTGCATGAAGGTAACATGTGGAGTTCCGCAAGGATCTATACTGGGTCCTGCTTTGTTTATCCTATATATTAACGATATGTGCAATGTGTCTTCATTGATGAAATCAATTGTATTTGCTGATGATACAAATTTCTTCTATTCAGGAGATGATTTGACAGAAACATGTAATACAGTATCAGAAGAACTGGACAAACTATGCAGTTGGTTTCAAGTTAATAAGCTTTCTTTAAATATTGCCAAAACAAACTTTATGATATTCAGTAACAAAAAGTGTGATGGTAATCATTTGGTCAGTATAAATGGTGTGGACATTAATAGAGTGCATGTTACAAAATTTCTTGGTGTACACATTGACTGCCACTTGAATTGGAGTGATCACATCAACCTCACCAAAAATAAAATTTCAAAGAATGTATCTGTAATGTACAGGGTGAAACATTTATTGAATAGTTCTGCTTTGTTCTCATTATATTGTACTCTTATCATGCCATATTTAAATTACTGTTGTGAAATTTGGGGCAATACTTATAAGAGCCGAATACATCCTTTGCATATTATTCAGAAAAGAGCTATTAGAATATGTCAACAAGCTGACTATATGTCTCACACTAAACCAATTTTTTTTCAACTGAAAACTTTAGCAGTACAGGACATGGTGAATTTTAATAGCATGGTATTTATGTACAAGGTATATAACAGTCTATTACCTGCTAACATTCTGCTGTACTTCCAGAAAGTTAATGCTAGCCACAATCACAACATCCGTAAGAAAAATTGTAATTTTAAAATAAGATATAGTAGGACTACGAAAAAATCTGACTGTATTAGTGTAAAAGGACCAAAGATATGGAATGATCTGTGTGATGATATTAAGTTGTGCAATTCAATTTATCAATTCAAGAAAAATTATAAAGCTTTACTCTTGCTTAGGTATGAATAATATCTTGTTTTCATGTTGTGTATATATTTAATATATACATATATATATATATATATATATATATATATATATATATATATATATATATATATATATATATATATATATATTTCTTATTATTATATCTTGTCGATATGCCAACTACCATTACTTTTGGATAGTTTAAGCTTAGCTTAGTTAAATCATTTGTCTTATATGTATGGAATCAGTGCAATATAGTATTTTTTTAGGGGGAATGCGATATATAAGTTTTTAACTTCTTGCATTTCCTTTCAACATTTTCTAATTGTCTATCTATAATTATGTGTTCATTGTTCCACATTTGTGGTAGTTTTGTTTACAACTATGTATGATTGAAAATGTACATGTATCGATTATGTTGAATAAAATTCAAATTCAAATTCAATTCAATATGCTTTTCCAGAATTGATAGTAAACTCACTCATCAAGTGTTTAACAATGCTGGATACAGTCAGTCAGTATGACCTAATGAGGGCATTCTGCAAGTAATAAGCCAAGATAACAGGTAGCATGTTAAGACGTCACCCCATCTGAACAACTCACGGGAACATGTAGCATTGCTTTCGCTCAAACTCTCCTGTACTGGAACAGGAAGGTACGAAGGCATCCGCCAATCCGGCTGCAGCCTGCTGGGCCGCCAGGCAAGGGGAGAGAGAAGGTCTTCCATTCCCATTGTTATGTTCTGTGGGTAAGAGGTGCCAACAACATACTCTCGATATATAACAATAACATTCTCACATATACACACGCACGCATGCACGCACGCACGCACACACACACGCATATATATATATATATATATATATTGAGAAATACCCCTGCACCTGTTATGCATACATTTATTTTTAATATTCTTTGCATGTCTACATTGATTCATAGTTCATAGGTAGAATATATATATATATATATATATATATATATATATATATATATATATATATATATATATATATATATATATATATATATATATATATATATATATATATATATATATATATATATATATATATATATATATATATATATATACATATATATATATATATATATATATATATATATATATATATATATATATATATATATATACATATATATATATATATATATATATATATATATATATATATATATATATATATATATATATATATATATATATATATATATATATATATATATATATATATATTCTACTCAACTTGAGAAACTGAGATATGAATGTCTTCAAGACGCTCAAAAACCAGGTATGACAATATATGAAGTTTATGTATTTTTTATTATTCAGTACACATCATCTCCATTATGTCATGCCTGATATTGACTGTTCAGTTTTGAAATTGTAATCATAGTTAAATTGCTACGCAATTATATTTCACCTTGAAACCATGTAACCCTGCATATTTTACTATCTAAATATATCAAAGTGACATTTCGCCCGCGTACACAGTACTTCTAACATCCGGGGAATCTTGTGAACTGTAGGTTTACTCAACATTGTCAACGCCATCAGCAACTTCACCGTCCTCCCTTGAATAGAAATTTGAGTAGAAAGTTACCTGATCTGGTAACTCGACATGTGCCAGCAGGTTTTTATTTACATTTTTCAGTTTTGGTGCTTTTATTGGCAAGAAGTCGGGAACAACGTGATGGATACCAGTAAGATTTGTCAGTTTGATTCCCCTTTTCAAACAGCTCATGTTTTTTTTCTGAACACATCCTGTCATTGTTTGACGACCAATAGGAGCATGGCCCCCTATTAACCAGCATGCCCACAGTAAGGGCAATAGACGTGGGGCCCTGATCACTTTATCTAGAGCACGCTTGTAGTCCAGAACTTGGACAACAGGTGTCCCATCACCATTCTTGTCATCTGTCAGAAGGCACTGAACATATACGATACTGAAGGTTTTCTTCTGATTAACGTTTCTGATCAGTTTTACCAACTCAGATGGTCTGACTACTAGATCACGTCTCCGTTTTTTTCTTTTCAGTGCGACCGAAATCTCGATCATATGGCACACTACTATGTCCAGGAATTGCATAGTGGATGTCAACCTCCTGCGACTTGATGTTAGCTAAGCATTTTAGGTACGCGACCATGTACCTGTTTTTGCGTTGCGAGAAATAGTTATCTGCAAATATGTGAAGTTGCTTCACTGATGCAGGTAGCTGGAACACATAGTGAGTTAAGCAGTATATAACCTCAGTTGGGTCCTTTTCCTGCAAAGTGTTCGGCATAGAGGTACATTGTAGCCTTTTCCGGAACAGTATCATGGATGCAAACATTGTGAAGCCAGAGCTGCCATTTGGCCTCTTATTTCCATAATTTTCAGCTCTCAAATTGCCAACTTCAACATTGTCTGCATAATCCATTTTGAACAAGCAGGTTTCATGTGACCATACATTTTTTTATTATCAAGTTGATTGGCCCGATTAGGTACATTTTCATTTGGCAGCCGATATTTAGGAACATTTTGAAATGGATCAGAAAACTCACTATGACAGCACTGGACTTAGAAACGTCTGTTATGGCCAATGACTCAATGGACGTGGAATAAATAGCATTGCATGCTGGTATGCTTAACTCAGTTTGAGCCGAAATGTGACTTAGGTACATTTCCCACTAGGGTCTTCAATTGCACATGTAGGGAAAGTGAGGGTAAAGTGGGCCCTGTAAGCCAATATTCACCTACATCTGAATTATATTTTACAAAAACAGTTATTTTATGTTATGCATAATCGCGATACTATATATTAATAACTGCTGTGAGCAAAATGTTTTTTTTACAGAAAAGATCCATTTTTTATGAACAACAAATGGAGCCTAACTGGCATGTACGACGTTGGTTGGTGTCTCCATGCCGTTGGTTCACTGCAGTGTATGCCCAGTTATATAGGGTGGCGGGGGCCCATATTACCCCTCTTTCCCCTATATTCATCACGGATTGGGTTAATTGTAAAATGAAAACACGACACTTGCACACAATTGGTACCCGGTGGATGTATAGCATCATATCAAACTCATCCACCAAGCTTACCTCTAGTACAAGTAACTCACCTGATTGGATGGAAATTGAAATCATTTATAATACAATTTACAAGTGTTACATGTGTGCGTGCGGGCGTGCGGGCGTGTGCAAGTTAGCATACACGTGTGTATGCAAAATAGTAGGCCTACAACATATCAATTTATTCATATAATGCAAAAAAAATTACAAAAACTAAAACATACCGGTTTTGTGTGCTACACGTTTCTCTCGCAGCACAGCGCAATGGCCGACAGCGAGAGAAACGATCAACAGGAGACGACCGTTTGCCAGAGTCAATGACGCCATTTTGATAGCAAAAAAAGCTTCAACTGTTGTTGTATGCCGTATTGTTAACGTTGGTTGGCATGGCGAAGTAATTGTTATTGCCAACGTGTTACGTCATAGTATGAGTGCCATTTTCGTGAAATTTAACATTTATTGACATAATCCGGCAGCACAGGGGTAAGACCTGGAAGTAGCATATATAATTTTTATGTGGTTTCTGCATGATGCCACTTTGTCTTTGCCTTTGGCATCATTGAGCAATTGTTATAACCATTTCTAAAATAGCCTGTCTCATCGTCTGAGCCAAAACAATTAACGCCTTTGTCATCGAGTATCGCATTTACGAAGCACAGCAAGTGCTTTTGAAGTTCTGTGAATAGCATCTGCCATATTTATCATTATTGCTAAATAGGGATAAACCACAAGTAATAATATTTGTTCTCATCATTTCTTCATTAGTAAATAATCTTGCATCGTAAAAGAATCTTCGCTTTGTTTGTCCATCTTGCAATGCATCGTCCATGCTTTGTTATTATATTTGTGCGTTGTCAACCCCAGCGCATTTGCATTGGTGTTTCTACCATGCAACATTAAACAGCCAATATATTCCAGCCTCATCAAAAGACAGCATTCCCGGTGTATTCAGAAATATATCTACACATTATAATTAATAAAATGTATATTCATCCGGGCATGTAAACACCACTGTCCAGCTACTCCCCCTTATTTCCGTTTATTTTTCTTGATATTTTGACGTACATTTAATTAGTACCAGAGAATAGATGCTCAATATTACGTCCGTGTCTAGAAGAATAGCAACAGCCAATAATTAACCAGTGCACGATAATTATGCACCATGACGGTTTCAGACCGGATCAGTTTTGCATTTGCGTTTCTGTTCTACTCACAGTAATTGCCTCCATATTCTTCTCAAATACGAAAAGTTTCAAGGCCGCTGTATTACATAAACCCGACGAAAGGAGTGATATAGGAGCCAATGCAATAAGGATCCGTCTCCTTGGTGCCACATATATGACTTCCACCACACAGACTGTTACAGTCTGGAACCCTGGAACGAAATGTAGCCCTCCAAATGATTTGGATGAAAGTCACTAACATTTGATCGACTTAATGACTAATGAAACCGGTCACATATGATCGTCTGTCGAATTACACAAACCGGAATCTGTGCTGATACAATAACCCGAAAATAGTTTATTGCAAAATTGCGACATCAACTTGGAGACCGTCTTGACCCGTTTGAAATCGGGTGAACTAGTCTTCTCTGCGTCAGGGACCAGCTGTCTGACCACTCACAACTAGTGAATGCAGATGACATCGAGACGACTATAATGGGGAAGATTATATCAGATGGACAAGTGTCAGAGTGTCAATCTTTCCCTCGGTCTTGTGACTATAATATAAGCCAGTTTAGGAACTCCAGGGTCATAGAAAGAACCTGTCCCACTCTCCTAGACGTTTAATACCGTCGCCCACTACGACACAGTAACAAGTATGTATTGTTTAACATAGTGAACGGGCAGATAGCAGATGAAAAGTTTAATGTCCACAATGCAGTGGTCATTGGATATAGTATGGCAACATAATTCAAGGTAAAACTACCCATGCCAAGGTGGTCACATTGGAGACCATGACAAAATGGTTGAACGTATTAAAACAGGAAACAAATATGTTTATGACATGGAACAATTCTATGAAAGATTACTCACGCCACTTCCACCATCCTCTTTGTCTTTGATGAAAAAGCACGTTTTAACTATTGCACAAACATGCAGTTTGAAGTGAGATATCAATATATATATATATATATATATATATATATATATATATATATATATATATATATATATATATATATATATATATATATATATATATATATATATATATATATATCCACAATCAGAGAGAAAACTGTGAGTACAAACATGAAGAAGCTGTTTGTGTATGTCCACAGACGTCCATATCATGTGACCCTGGCCTTAGACTTAGCGTTTAGCTGCATTCTTGTCTCATCACCATGGCCATGCCCGGGCCATGGTCCATGGATGTTGCTAAATTAGTTAGCAAGGTAGCACATAATAATATAGCTAAGTCTCGGTGAATGGCTTTAGATGATGACATTTCAGATACAATTGTAGGAAACCCATAGTACCAGTGATATGCCACAAACTACTATTCTACTTCTAGGCCCGCTCTAACTATTTTTATTAAATTTTTAACCGAGATTTGTTAAGCTGCCGATTTTTCGCGCACTGGTAGGTCTTATTTATTTATCCTTTTTTTGCGTCCGAAGTTACCATTTCCGCCTCAAAACAGATGCACCTCCGACACAACATCTCTACCTACTGTCAAGATACGAAACACTATTATTGTGGCTAAGCACACTGATCAGTGAACCGAAGACATTCCACATTCATTGTAAGATCTTTGGTAAAAAAAACCAGCCAACTATTTGTACTTCTTAAGATAACATCACGTGATTCATCGTCATTGAATAAATTATAGTTCGCGTCACGTGGTAATAGAGGCTTATTAGAGCGACGATTATGTCTGAATTGTTAACGTCATATATATATATATATATATATATATATATATATATATATATATATATATATATATATATATATATATATATATATATATATATATATTCTGACCGTTACGCAAGCAGGCAGGTATTTATAATAGTTCGCCCAGAAAACAACTTGCAGAATACAACACCATTTTAGTATTGTCGTTCATTTTCCTACTGAAGCCGAATATAGTGTCGTTTATTCTGGGAAACGGTCGTCTGCTGTTGATTGCTTTTTTGCAGTCGGCCAAAACGCTGTGCTGCCAGAGTCTGAGAAGCGGGAAGCAATACTTCAACGTCACGCAGACAGCATCGGTATGGCTTAGTTCTGGATTATTGCTAAGGTAGCCCGTAGCTCTTGCGGGACCCGAGCCGGGCCAGTAACTATACTTTCCGTCACGAATGTTATAATAGTCTGATTTGTTAACTTAAGTAAAACAGGCATGCCACATGACACATATAAATGGTTTTGTACTGCAGACCTTCCTGAATTTTTCTCAGATAACAACGGACGTGAGAGCCTGACTCCTTGCCTAGCAGCCAAGAAGGCGGATGTATTCGTATTTTCCTGTACCAAGACAGGACAATATGAGGCACGTCAATGCCAAATGTTCATGTGAGTCACCAGTACCAATATGGTGTGCAATTGAGGTTTGGTATTGCTATGCCTTCATTAGGTCTTATTCCCACATCTTGTTAAAACATTTCGGTGTTTTACACTTGTATTTGTGTAGTGCTGATTGTCTCATGCGTAAAACAGAATGCATAGAAACATTACAAATATTGTTAAAAAACAAATCATCAACATTGAAACTGCGCTCCCTTCAAAGTGAATTGTCTATTTTGATGTTTGACTCTGCTTTAAGCAAATGTAAGCTTCAGGCCAACATATACTTGCACTAAGCAATGACAAGTTATTCCACATCATTTTAACATTCATACAGTTTGTTCGCTCACTCATTTATCCATGTAAGATAATCGACGTGGCTATACATGTGATTGTTGCCTCAACAGGTCATGTTGGTGTGTTGATCCGACAACTGGAGTAGAGATCCCGGGTACAAGACGACAGTTCCATAAAGGCGGAGTTGAATGTAGCAGACGTGAGTGTCAAACCAAGCTGAAACAGCTCATTATGTGGAACATGGTGGTTATTCCCCCGACCATTTTGCCAGAACCTGTTGCATACATGTATATATGCCTAATTATGATTTGACTATTACTGCATAGCTCAACCTTATACTAATGTATACACATGAGTGTTGTAAAAGTTCAGACTATTAATACTTCTCAATATATACCTCCTAGGCTGTATTGGGTTTTTGACATGGAACGACAACACCCGGCACTGTATTTAATAACAGTATTCTTTGAGTATCTACATGTGAGCAAAATGTAATTTGTAGTTGTTTAAATACATCTCTGAGTGCACAATCTTCTGTTGAAGTATCACTGTTTTTGGACTTCTTTTTTTAAAGAAAAATAGTATAATTAAAGCGCTTGAAACATTATTAATCAACTGGTAGTTAAAATGTTACAAAACATCCCCTCCACCATAAAATAAAATGGTTGCAACAAACTACCCGCTGACTGTGTAAATGTTATTAGTATGAATGCATTTGAAAACAATGCCAGATAGACATGTATGCCGACGTTGGAGATAACATGCATCTTAGACACATAATATATACCTATGTGATTACTCAAATAAATATATTTAACTTCATTGACCTGAAAATGTTGATGTTTTAGAAATTGCAAAATGATGGTTTTATTGAATGGTTTTAATTTAATTTATTTATTTATCTATGTATTTATAATTTCTTATAATTTGCAATTTGTTTAAGGATTTGTAAATATAATGGTGAACATTTTTAACTTGACAGGCTTGCAAATGTTGTTGTTCTAGAAATTATTTATGTTTTTGTTTAATGGTTTTATTAAATTTATATATCATTTTATAATTTGTGTTTTTTTATTGTACAATTTGTAAATTGATATTGACGTTCTTAGAATTGTAAATACATGTTTTATGTAGTATCGATTTAAGTTGTATTTTCTTTGTTGCTTGTTTTGGCTTGTATATTTTATCTTAAGTTATGTGGCTGTGGTTGTAAGTGTGTGTGTGTGATCGATGGCCAGTTGAAAATAAACCTATAAACATGACATGGTCACCATGTAAAATAAAGCTGCTGCTGCTGCTGCTGCTGCTGCTGCTGCTGCTGCTGCTGCTGCTGCTGCTGCTGCTGCTGCTGCTGCTGCTGCTGCTGCTGCTGCTGCTGCTGCTGCTGCTGCTGCTGCTGCTGCTGCTGCTGCTGCTGCTGCTGCTGCTGCTGCTGCTGCTGCTGCTGCTGCTTCTGTACAAATCTCAGGTAGAAGTCGTCAAAAGCGTCACTTGACCTGGGAACCTGTATGGTAACCGAGTGGTCTCTATGGACCCGTCCTTGGATGAGACTGCCACCACTGCACCTAAACGCCGCAGTAAGTAGTGTGTGACTAGTTTTAGTATTATCCGCAGTCGTGTTAATAAAAAGGTGCATACTTTTGTTGAAATCGTCGAAAGCATTTACTTTGGGCGTTAGATCGGGTTACATGGCATACTCCATAGCTGGGCCGACATTTAGCCTTTAACCCGTGAACTTGTCGGTCACGTGTTTTTTCGCCAGATCGTGGAAAGTGCGTCAATATAAACAGAGGAGCAATAATTATTATAATATATAATAACGATTACGTAGGCAGTTATAGTGACAGGTACACGTACGTAAGGCACCGCCACCGGCAACTGCAAGAGCCACATTATTTATCATTGCCAATGCCTACACTCGACCGCTTTGATAAACACTGTTTGCTATACATGTAAATAAAATAACACTAGTTATTGCTATATTACATATTCATACTAGATGTGAAGTCATGTGAAGAAATGACGAAAGATAAAAGTTGGTTTGCTTGTAGCAGTCTACGCCTAGCGCCTTACTGAGCGCCTTATTTATTACCAATAAATATGGTTTAGACTGTTTTTTATTATTAGTGTTGAATGTTGCTGATTTTAAGCATACTTACATTATGCCAAATATATTTTATGACGACCAAGATTCATTTGAATTGACACAAGTTTGCTAGTAGTGTGCATTCACCTGAACACGTGGCTGTTGTGCATTGTTTTCACAGTTTAGGAACTGCATTTTGTTTTCGTGTACAAACCCAAAAGGATGTTTATGTGTAAATGTATTAAGTTGAGAAAGATGGCATTTTACATGTTTTGATCTTAATAGATGCCACCCCACACTCCACGTATGAGAGGAGGTAGTCAGCGACATGATAGGGATAGATGTGGTCAGGTGAGCCAGGCGGATACAGCTGGAATATGGAACCTGCAGAAGGCCTGCATGTGATCGATCCAGGTAGTTTCACACAGTATCTAAATAAATAATATATAACAAATATTTATTGTGGACACTTCAATTTGGTTTCACACACAAACATGACATTGTAATAATAACATATCCGAGAATAGAAAACTGGGTAGACATATTTGATGGCGGTGGCTTCAACAAACAAGGCATGTTGTGGTACAGAAACGTTTGTTCAAAACAAACTTCTTTCCCAAAGAAATTCACCCAGAATTCAACACTAAGATAATTGCACTGTCAACACTCAACATTTGTATTTTTGCACTGTTGTCTTAATTCATCTCCACACTATCTCATGGCACATAAAGACAGTTAATTCATATACACCTGAAGTATACAGTATAGCAAAGAACTCTCAGTGTATTTGTTTGGGCGACCTGTACAATGCTAGTAGAAAAACTTATTCAGTGTCATTTGGTGCTATGGTAGAAAATTACTATTTGTCTGTGCTCAACACGGCCCCTAATATGTGCATTCTGTAAGTGCAGATGAAATCATGAGAATATGGCTAAAATGTATTATTGGAGATATAATTTAATTACAGTACATTATACATAATACACTATATGACAACGATTATTCGCTACGACTATACATACACTGGTTAAATTCAGGAGACAATAAAAGTTTTCTGTTTAAAGGGCTATGGCATCACAACAACAACGACATATACAATGGGCATTACAACATTCGTTGAAACTTGAAGCATCATCTTAAAATGTCAAACACGAGTGGAGGTGGATATGAACAAGAAAACATGTCACCGGGATGCTCTGCATAGATTTGTAGAAATGTAATCAATCTGTAGTATTGACTAAGCCTGATTATTTTCGGAAAACAGGTTTGTCCTTATAGAAATGTGAAACTTGACACGCTGCCTATAGACAGTTTGTTCTTTGGTGTCATGATAGGCTGGGCGTAAACATTAGGGGGGCTATCCCCATATGCATTGTCTTTCAGATTCGGGACTGGTTCCCCAGTACCACTGTGTTCCAAATAAAGTCAGTTCACTGGCTACACTGACACAGGCTTCTTCACGCATACTGCATAACCAATTGGTTGATTTCTTACTGTACATCCTCTTGTACCTACACAGCAGACGAACTAAAACTTGTATCACGGCTCTGGCTCGATTAATGGTTTTAAATGTGATGACACATTCTTTCAACAGTAAATACTACATAAAGTTTTATTCCTGATCAAACTTAACTGGCATTATATATGTGATGTCATTATATATGTGATGGCATTATATATTTGATGTCATTATATATGTGATGGCATTATATATGTAATGTCATTATATATGTGATGCCATTATATATGTGATGTCATTATATGTGTGATGTCATTATATGTGTGATGTCATTATATGTGTGATGTCGACGTAAACTGACTAGTTTTTTACTAGTTTAAATTTTGTATGAATATTATTATGACATGATTTATATTTATTTTGTCAAGTAATGTATTTTTTACATTATCATTCACTGGTTTCCATTTGTTTACAATCACATTTTCAGTTTGTATGTTGCACTTTTAATTCTTAAGTGCATGTTGTTATTGTCTAGTCACTTGTATCACAACAGAATGTTTCAATAAAATATTATTTATTTTTCACCTGAATTTACAATGTTTACTTCACCAGTTTCGCGCACGCGCGCGCACTCACACACACGCTCAGAAATATGGAGTTTACTTTCTAGGAGGGTGAAACTTCTCTACAGATTCAGCCGCTCCGTGTTGGCAGACTTCAGGTTGACCTCCCTTTTGTCTACAGCTACTGTAGAAACGATGCTGTGGAAGTCGCAGTCCATAAACGTGTATGAGCAGTACTGGGCACAATAGCCTGGACTGTCATTGCGTCCATCACCTAAAAAAATGTATCGGGAGTTGTATGATATACAATTTGAAAGTCGAACTATATGCCATGGCTGCTTTTCGATGTTATGAACAGATATAGGATAATAGTAATATGTAATATCGATCGGAAAATCTGATATACTGCGACAGTAATAATGCCCAAGTAACATTAATATATTATGTGATAATAATAATACATTCAGATCATTGTAATACTAACAATAGCAGCAAGAAGTAATAATTATATATTTCCTGTATCTGGTTATGAAAAAAATTAATAAAAGATGTGCCTTAGCTGAAAATACACAAGCCATATGTAGTAACATACACGTTTCGTAAAACTGTATAATTAACACTTTTTTTCACATCCAGCAACCCTCAATCAGAACAAATGCATCACTCATGAAACATGCAGCACACAGTACCTTTCATGGAAAACTACATTGTATACGATAGGCTGGCTCAATTCAATTGAACGTCTGCAGTTTCTTTGCCATAAATGGCTGCTCGACAGTCGACACAATTTTATCTGTAAATCAGTATTCATTAATACTGTTTGCTCCAGTTTATGATACTACAACAATGAATGAAGCCACATGCTTCATGCCACCAAATACCTGCAAGAACGAGAGCTCTGTCCTGTAGTTGCTGGATGGTGGCCATTCGTAGTTTCTCCCAGTACTCCATGACAGCTGGGACTGCATACAATGACTGTATGCGGTCAAACTGTGCACAGCTGATCATCCGTCGCCGCATGAACCGGAAGAGCAATGCCGCTTTCGCAAAGTTGTTGCCTGACAACCAGATGTTTGCCAGGAGAAAGTCTCCAGTGTAAACCCTACGCTTACGAAACCATGGTTGAGAGACCCACCTACGCCCCTTGTGTCCAGTTGGGCAGGTCTGAAAACATACATAATTTAACAAGATTTAACAAGATTTGCCATCCAAGCCAAACGCCTAGATGGCAAGTGGACAAGGAAGCCATTGGCTTATCGAGAGTCCAACAATGTTCACCTACTTATAACCCGCCTTCCTGATATATGTGTCAACCTTGTTTTTAAACATATTCACGCTGCTAGCAGTTACACAATCTGTAGACAGTTTGTTCCATTCATTTATTGTCCTCTGTGAGAACGAGTGCTTCCTGATGTCCAATCTACATTGATCCTTTACTAATGTTACCTCATGTCCTCTAGTTCTGCTATCCTTCTTGAGTGAGAAAAACATATTTCTATCAATATTTTCATACCCATTCAATATCTTAAAAACTTCAATCTGATCTCCTCTTAACCTCCTTGTCTCTAAAGTTGTTAAACCACATTCTTTCAGGCGTTCTTCATAACTAAGGTCTCTAAGTTCTGGAATCATTTTAGTTGCTCTCCTTTGTATGCGTTCAAGCGTATCTATATCCTTCTTACGATATGGCCTCCATGCTTGTATACAGTATTCTAAATGAGGTCTAACTATTGCTTTATAAAGAGGTATAATTAACTTTTTTCCCTTGTATGTTATGTTTCTTCTAATCAATCCAAGAATTTGATTACCCTTTGAAGCTGCAATACCACACTGCTCTGAAACTTTCATATCAGCGCTTATTGTAACTCCTAAGTCCTTTTCTTTTACAGTAGTACTAAGAACAGTAGCTCCCAAGGAAGCCATTGGCTTATCGAGAGTCCAACAATGTTCACCTACTTATAACCCGCCCTCCTTTATAGTTTACATTCAAGTTCCCATGTCCTGTATGTAGGCATTTACATTTCCCAAAATTGAACAGCATCTGCCATTTCTCAGACCATTTCACTAATCTGTCTAGATCGTTTTGTAAATGTTGTTTATCACCATCAGTATTAACCTTTCTAAACAGTTTTGTGTCGTCCGCAAATTCCAGTACGTTACTTGTTATACTCTCGTCCAAGTCATTGATATAAATTAAGAATAATATAGGTCCTAATACTGATCCTTGAGGTACCCCACTCAAAACCGACTTCCAATTTGAAACTTCGCCATCTACTACAACTCGTTGTCTTCTGTCAGTCAGCCTTTGTTCTTTCCAGTCAGTTATGCCATCCCCGATACCATGGGCTTTTAATTTAAGTAGCAATCTTTGATGTGGCACGTTGTCAAAAGCTTTCTGAAAATCTAAGTAGATAATATCTACTGGCGATCCCACGTCTATCCACTTAGTGATTTCTTCCAAAAAACATAACATATTTGTTAAACATGACCTCGCTTTAAGGAATCCATGTTGAGATAAATTTAATAATTTATGCTTAACGAGGAAGTCCACCATATGGTCTTTAATTAACCTTTCTAATAATTTACAAATCACTGACGTTAAACTCACTGGTCTGTAATTCTCTGACTTATTTCTCCATAATAATCGTGGTACGTAAAGCAAGTGACATTTGTGCCCTGGTTCTTTATACAGAGCACAATATGACAGTCTCTTGTTGATCAGATGCATATTAATTAACTTTTACCTTTTTGTAGGGCAGTTGCGGATATGATTATAATTCATATCATGTGTTTTTTATGTTGAAATACTAGAGGTAGGATTAAACATTTACAGGCTTCACTGATAAAGCAGTTTACCTGGCTGCAAAGCGCAGTAATTATATTGCACATGCCAAAGACTGTCCACCTACGACATGGATTGCAACAATCAGAAAAGGAACAGAACCAATTAATGCAAATAATTTATGTTACTTATCCAAAGAAATAAAGCAGTATTTCCAACTTGTTTCAGTTGTATATCATATGCAAGCCTGCAACCTTTCACCAGATCCTGTAATAAAATGTCTTGACACCGACAAAGATTGTTTTGGAAAAAACACTACCAGAGGCTACCAGAGTAAAAAAAAATTGCTATTTATATTGCTTTTTGCCATGACATGAAATCTGTTCCTGTTGAGATTATATAAATCAGTACTTACAATGTTATAATCTATTCGTGGTACATGTTATGTTTTGCTTCTCGGAGGTCCTATTCCACATCATAAGATTGTTCTTTTTATAATTTATTGAATCGATAAATAAGTTGGATGTTATGTGAGTTGTGTATGACCACATTTTGCAGAAACGTCCCCTCATAATGTATGTTAACTTCTGCACGTGTCTTGATATCACGAACATTGGAAGGATACAGTTGTGTGGCATTGCTTATTTTACTGATATCAGCATAATATTTTACGCTGATAAAATACCAGTGAATTACTGAATACCGTCATTGTTGTAAGCTCCAGCAGACAGTCTTCATATGTAATGCAGCAATGTTTCCTCATCCTCCTTTACCATCGTTGTCTCTTCTTCGTTTGAACAGGATACATCACAGGGAATCATCCTGTCTAAATAGTCAATGTTTATGCGATATCTGAAATGTAACAAACGAAAGCAATGCACTGAAGAACAGGTGTTTCCATTTCTCTTTTCTCGCAGGTCTTCCTTTGATTCTAATTCATCATGTTTATCTTTAAGCCCTTGCACCAGTTTGACACTTTTGCTTTAGAGTTGCATGGTTTACAAAACCAATGCAGTTGTTTTCCGTGATTATCAATAAATCCATATTCCGCCTCAGTGACACCTTCACTATGAAACCATAACCCGCAATATTCGCGTCTAAAACTCTTGTCAAATGTTGCCACATTTCCTTTACATAATATATATATATATATATATATATATATATATATATATATATGTGTGTGTGTGTGTGTGTGTATGTGTACATGCATGCATACATACATACCAATAAAATAGAAAAACAGATCAATATAAATGTAAACATTTCTATATTTTAGAATAAAGCGCCGCTTCGACACGCTGTCTAAGTTTCCAGCGCCAACGGAAACGTCGCCGATAACGTTAGACATTGGACCTACAACGACTGCAACAGGCTTCAAGTTGGACGGTTTCACTCACAGTACATATCAGTCCGCTGACCTCAGTGGACAACATACTGCCCGGTGTGGCCACCGTAGCATCAGCGCTTTTGTGTTGCTAAAGCTTTAATGATGCCAGAATTTCCCACACAACTGGCACGATAATATGTAGGTTTCTAGAACTGCATGCAAGAATGTATGTCCAAGATATATGAATAAATGGACATACAATGTCGACGGCTGTATTGTTGATGCATTTTGAGCTTTTTGTTTTTTATTAGAGCTTTGACGGGAGTGGGAGGGGAGTGAACGAGGGTGAGGGATGGGCGGATTGGAGACGGTTGTTGAACTTTAAGGAGAACGAGGAGAGCAACAACAACAATAAATGTGATAACCAGATATCACACAACAATCATCATTGACCTTATAGTCAGATACTTGTACAAGAGGGTAACTTCTAAAATCTAAAGAGATGGATTGCTATTAATCAAAAAGACATAACCACCAGAATGACAAAAGCCTGGTTAGAATGCAACAGCTTAGGAAAGATATAGAAGACGAGTTTAATTGACAAACTGATAAATTTCAAGGACGTTTTCTTTCCAACAGTTGAAACAGTCGAGGTTTATGACGTAGAAACAACATCGACGATCACTAACATGCAGAACCGATTAGATGGATGTGGTAGACATTATTACTACGTAAAATACTCTCACCATCTGGACACAACACATAATTATGACAAATAGAGAATTGTACATAGAAAGACCAAATATATCCGAACGAATCAGACAGAGGCCAGCCTAGTTTACCAGTCACCACAATATATAAGTGGCGAGAGAGCTGGTACTTGGCAAGCAAAGCATAGCTGAAGGAGACCATCCCTAAGTAATCCAAAACTACTCGCGTCTGAATTAGGGACCCAACCGATGATGATTGTTATTATTTTCCTCAGTGAGTATTAGTACTGTCTCTTATCAAGCCCACACACATGTTTTATTAACACTTGTGTGCGACCTCTAGTTCTACCACTCTTCTTGGGTTTGAAGATAATAATTCTATCAATATCTCCATAACCATTCAGTGTTAGAATTTAATAATTGTTTGCAGCATTTTAATATCCACGCTTTTTAACATGTGTTCATGTGTTTCACTAAAGTACTCACAAAATCCATCATTGGCTAATACTTAATATGAACAACATTTCGATCGCAAGTCACATAATGGGCACAATGAATTTATCATAAAATATTATTGAAAAAATATTATTCAAAATCAAAAGAAAGATTAGGGCTTTGGTCAATGTACATGCAACGACAAATCGCTATTTAGAAATACAAGTTATTATTATTAATTTGTTAATGCTCAGGGACCTTCGCACTGATCGCTACTTAAGTCGCGGGTCATGAGTGCGCAGCACTGACTTCCCCTTGAGGGCACAGCCAGTTCATCAATCGAAAGCTTTTCAACTGGCATAATACTTCGTTCTCAGCAACATCAGCGAGAAGTCGAATCTTGTATATGCGGTCTTCACAGTCATCCATTCGGCTAGCGTTGTCGTTGACGTGCATCAACATCCGTTTTATCGTTTTAAAACGAACATATCATTAATCAGCAATCTTTGCATAGCACATCTCTACACCCCATGTACATGTCAGCACGTGTCATGCGAACTACACTCATGTAGAATAAAATGCCGATGAATTGTTTAAGTTGTGGCACCGTCAGTGCGAGTGGTTTGTTTGGGTGGTGGATATATTCGACTGGATAAGGAAATTCGCTTTCATTGCCTCATCCAAATGTTGGTCGAATTAGTCGATGAGGTCTCGTACCGGGATGCGTGTGAAGGCTTCCACCAGAAATACAGGCATCCCACGCCACTCTTCTAACTGTTAAAACAATCCATCCATGTATATGGGAGAAAGAGAAAGAGAATGGGAGAAAGTATTGCTCCCTGTTTGACTCCTTTACAAGGGGTAAACTGGGATGACATACTAGAGCCCCATCTTACTTGAAGTTTTTGTTTAGTATACATATTCAGCAGTAATCTTAATACCAGGGGTGATACCTTACGTTTTAGAAGTACTCTAAAGAGCTTACAATAATTGACCCTGTCGAATGCTTTGCTGGCATCTAACATGAGTGCATACACATTACTGCCATTTGCATTATAATATCTGATTGTCTCCATTATAACATATGTGCAGTGAGTAGTGCACATATTTTGTTTAAAACCAAATTGTAAATGCGATGTTGCAAGAGTAATTTGTTCCTTAGATAGTATAACAACATCAAACAGTTTGGCAACAATGCTGCCAAGAGTAATAACTCTAAAATTGTCGGATATACATAATAATTGTTATTATAGGAATTATAGTTCCCACTAACATTGAGTCGGGGCTAAAACCATGTACCAACATACTGTTAAAAATTAATGCTAACATCACAAATAGCATGTATGATATGATTAGAATTGAGACCGTCTTCACCATCCGACTTACCCAGCTTCAGTTGCTGGACACCTTCAATAACCTCATCAACTGATATATCATACGCAACATTTTCTTTAATCTGCTTGTTAATCTCCATATTTATAACATTCATCTCACCAACATCATATGACACACTGTTGTAGAGGTGATTATATTTGTCAGAAAAAAGTTGTGCTATTTCTTCATCACCCACCACACCATCAATACTTGAAGGCAAGAATTTATGTCTGCCCTTTATCCGGCGCACCTCAGACCACAAGTCCCGGTTTCTATTTTCGCTAATGGCTTCAGCCATCTCATTATTACGAATTCTGTCATCCACTCTCGTAATATGTCTAACAGCCCTATGATACCGAGCTCTTGTTATACGTCTCATTTTTATAATGTCACCCTGATGAGGCTTACCCACAGCTCGCCACTGTCGATGCCAGAATATAGCCTCCTGCTTCAGGTGTTCAACTTCTTTAAACCACCCAGGAAGTTTCCTCCTGTCACCACCTGAATCAAGGTTGTTTTTAGGACAGGTGTTAAGTATACCTTCTGACGATTCTATGCACATATTTAGTATATCATTGTATACTCTAGATAATTCGTTATCATGTTTTTTACACATTACATTCTTACACAGCAAAGCCTCTTCGTCGTATTGTAACATGGAGAGTTTATACTAAAGATCACTACTGTATTGGTTAATGAGTTCAGTACTGGTTTTACGCCATCCTAGTTTGCGACAATAATTCCTTTCGTACATGTGGTCTACATTTATATCCAACCTAACTTTAAGTGGTACATGGTCAGAAAACAACAAGTTGTCGAGTACCTTCTGTCCTAAATTTGCCGTGGTTAAAAAATGATCAATTCTGGATGTCAAACCGTTTGGACTTACATAAGTATACGGCACTTGCGCATGTGGAGCATCAGTACATACCATAAGATTAAAATGCGATATAAAATTCCTTAATGCATATGCGTGAGACGTATTCCTAGTTAAATCTGTATTCATGTCACCCCCGTATATGACATGAGCGGGGTTGTACGTGTGTATGACGTCAGCTGGGTTGTACGTGTGTATGACGTGAGCGGGGTTGTACGTGTGTATGACGTGAGCGGGGTTGTACGTGTGTATGACGTGAGCGGGGTTGTACGTGTGTATGACGTGAGCGGGGTTGTACGTGTGTATTAACTGCTGTATTTCACCTAACACATCCATATATTCCGCAAACTTATCGCCTTCCGACCAGCCATCGCACGGCATGTATACCTTAAGGCATATGATTTCACAGTTGTTAATTTGAATCATAATCCGACACAACCTCACGTGATTGCATTTAAGCTCTTTCGCTGCAGACTTAAGTGATAATAAATTATGAAGTTAATGTCAAATAACGAGTAGGTGCAAAACAATACGGCGACGATGGGTGCGATGACCTGGAACCGGCTGGCATGTATCTCAACAAAACAATACGGCGACGACGGGTGCGATGACCTGGAACCGGCTGGCATGTATCTCAACAAAACAATACGGCGACGACGGGTGCGATGACCTGGAACCGGCTGGCATGTATCTCAACAAAACAATACGGCGACGACGGGAGTAGTTATAGTGCAGGAATGGGACCTCAAAAGAGTGGTCCAGTAGGGAGGGGACCATTGACTTCCGGTATAGAGGCTTCTGGGTAACCCCAGCGCCCCCTAGCGGTGACCTATATATCCACCACGAGCGCCCCCTAGCGACTGGAGTTAACATTGTTTTTTTATATAGGAGTGTTAACCCTAACGTTTTCGTCGACTGCTGGAGTTAACCCTAACAATCCTAACCCTAACGGAGTGACGATTCATACGTAGCAATTAAGAATAGGGTCATTAGTTATCATCAAAGCAAATGGTAATTAATAATAGGGTCGTTAATTATATCAACTATCAAAGGGACTAATGGAGACGAGAAATCAACGCAACACGGTATGGTACGAGTGCACACGTATTTTATTGAGTAACACAAGCAGCATGACGATACATCAAGGGTAGCGTGTAATATCACTACTACAACTACGATGAATATGTGACGAATACTACGATGATGATTCGACTTGCGGATGTTGACCATCGCGCCAGAGGTCGCGAGCTTAGGGGTGTTTCCACCTCGCCAGAGGCTCGAGGATGATCGATGACGAGGCGACTTGCGGATGTTTACCATCACGCCAGAGGTCGCGAGCTTACGGGTGGTGCACCACCTCGCCAGAGGCTCGAACGATGTGTACTGCTACGAGCGATAATGCAGTCTACCATATCGCAGCTGTTTTAAGCCAATCAAATACGCGGCAATCAATAGCTACTGAATCGGTGCCGAATAGGTTGTTTACCATCAGTCTATGTAAGATATACCATAGTAGGGTATACCCTTTTTCAGTAGTCTCATCCAATCGAACACTTGACAATCGTTATTGACCAGATTAGTGTGGAACATGTTTACGAAAGTCTTCATAGAAGAACCTTTACAACGAAACATTACATAAGCAACACAATATTGTCCGCAAACGTTAGACAGAGGACTCTGAAGCCTCTGGGTATTATGAGTCCACTCGGAACAGTGTTTGTTCAGGAAGGTGCGGAACGCCGCGTGACGAGGCGGCAGACCATACAAGCAGAAGTATTCGCCGCGTCCGTTGGCGTCCAGGTACAGCGCTATCCAATGTTCGCCTGGTTCGTCGCCGTCGTCGGTGTTGCACACGAAGGCTGCGGGCAGAGCGCCGTCTATCGTAGTGGGTAGTCCGTCTCTGGGTACGACGCCGCGAAATATCGTTCTGGTGCGTGGGTCCACCGCCAGTAGTCTAGCAATCTGCAGGGTGTCCATCTCAGTAGTCGTAGATGATGTTGCGATTCTTGTCGATTTCCAGCACGGACTCGAGCTCGGCGTAGACGACGACGTTCACGGTGTTCAGCAGCGCGTTGCGGAAATGAACTTCTATGCGCAGGTTGCCCTTTTGTACCAGATGGAAGCAGGGACCGTCGCACTGATCGGGGGTCAGATCGAAACCGAAGAAGGTGTAGCCGTATCGGTAGTCGCTGCGAGTCAGTCCGTTCCCTTCGTCCTGCCACAACTTACCGGTCGACGAGAAGAGACTCATGTAGCTCCTGACAAAGAGGTCGTCTTCGAAATTCGGCTGGAAAGGTTTGGAGGGTATCTGTCGTCCATCGACGTACACCGCGAGGAAGTTGATGGTGTTGTTCTTGGCGTGAAACGGATTCTTGTCGTACGCTCCGTTGTAGGCATCGTTATCGATGCAGCACAGCACCAGACGTTTCGGCAGGGTACCGAGAAACAGGTTCTCGTACGTGTGCGAGCGAGTGCCGGCAGGAATGGAGTACACCTTGCACTCGACGGATCGCATCGGATACTTGACAGTACTCTTCTCCATAGCCTTGACGTGTGCTATCTGCACGCTGGGATTCAGGGTGACTTTCTTTGCAAACAAGGTGGCATTGACTATTTGTATCTTGTAATCGGGGTTGACCCCACCAGCCATGAGTGCAAAAGCAGGTTTACTACGCACCAGTCGTATCTTGACATCGACGCCGTTGATGAGGAATTTATCCTGCAGAAAGAGGTCCACGTGGAGACGGCCCATCATATCGACAACACGGCTCCTCAGGCTCTCGTCGAGTCACGAACCCAGCGTTAGCTGCGGGTCCGTCGGCTATCTCGCAGGCGTCCATGCGAGTGGCCGTGTCCTTGTGCCACAGTTGACTCGTCAGTTGCTTGTCCTTGGCATCGGGACCGTAGCTGAGCAGCGTCTCTATGTAGGAGCGATACGCATACGTGTTGGTCGAAGAGGTCACGAGCGTACCGTTCAGGGAGACGTCGGCTTGACTGAACAGTGCATGCAGCCAGTTATTCACCGGTCCCACGGGATCGGCCAAGTCGATATCGTCCCCGTTGGCTCGTGTCACCTTCGCCTGCACGTGCAGCATCGTGTTGGCGAGATCCAGGTAATCGTCGCCCGATCCAGGTATGAGGAATTATATCGGTCCACCCGAATCCAGAGAGGACATGGGCTGATGTTCCACTACGTGACTGTCGATGATGCTGGTCTGAGTGGGGGGTACGGTAAAGAGATCCAGCTCGCTCTTGACCCCTTCGCACGACTGTTTATGTACGAATGCCATCGTCGTCGAATATGTCGGCCTCGCGTTTCGTGGACGTCTGTCTCTTGCGTCGTCTCTTTGCTAAAGTGACTCCTTTCTTTGCCGGCGCGCGTTTTATACGTTTACGAGGTCGCACGCCAGGAACCAGAAGACCACGCATCAGATTCCTACCGGCATCTGTGCCGCGTCGTTTGGTTGCCTTTTTATGCTCTGTCCAGACATGACATCGTCGGCTATGCGCACGCCGGTCTTCAATGCCCCCTTTCCCAACGCCACGGCACCTCTCTTGATGAGTGGCATGGCGCTGCGCAGCAGACCGGTGAACAGACTGCCTAGTCCGTGACCCCGCTGGTATTGAGCACCGGTGAAGTAGGGCAGTGCACCACCTGCCTGACGCGCGTAATACTCGTTGTAATTCATCTTCAGAACAGTCCGGTCCTGCGCCGTCGAAAATGAAGCGTCACGGTCACTCTACCGTACTCGAATGGCACGCGTCGTCCGGTGTCGTCCCTTATATCGATTTCTATCGACTTGAAGTGCGAGTACAACAGTGGCACGTAGTGAATGTTAGTGAACCTATCGGATACCGTTTTGCCGTGACTTCCGCCAACCGGGAGGGCTCGCAACAAAGGTGCGACACTGTCACCTACTATACGAGACTCCACGACGTCCGTGTAAACGTATATGGTATCGAACCCTTTGCACCACGTGGTCGCTTCTTTACGATAGGTATACGGACCATCGGGAGTCTCTTTGGGTGGCAAAAACACGGTGGCCGACTGTGTGAGACCGAGATTCCTTCCACCTTCTCTCGAGTTCTCCTCCGTTCTTATCGTCTCTGCTGTTGTTGCCGCTGCTGACATGATCGATCCTAGTAGCGATGGTGGTGGTGCTGGGGCTGCTGTCGATGGCGGACTGCTGACCACCGGTGATTCGGAACCTAACATTCTTCCCAACGCACTGCGGCGAGGTACAGTGAACTCGGTGCCTGGTGTCATGTGCATCGTCATTTTTTGAGTGATGGAGCTGTAGGTCAACTTTGCTCGCATCTTATCCGTCGCCATACTGTTCAGTCCCTTGTTGACGTGATTCATCAATGTCATGGGAGACTTGTAATATCCAGCACTGATCCTTGCACTCGGGGTTAGACCCATAGCAATAGTCTCGTTAAGGAAGAACCAGGTGTCGTACCTTCCTATGTTGTACCACGTATGCGGGTACTGTATTTCTGCCACCCCGCATTCCCACTCGCCAGTCAGATCGATAAGTCGAGGTAAGTCTGTGATGTAATGAGCCAACGTATTGTTGGGATACATCTTCATGGAAGCGTTGCTAGGCAGTGTCAGGTAGAAATCAGTCGCCATTACGTCTCAACGTGGGATTGGGGAGCAGGTAACCCAAAGAACTACTCAACAGAGCCGTCCACAGATTAGAATTCTCGTGACCTGTGGTCAGATTGTAAACGCTTATGAGAATGACCGTAAACAAGACGAGCACCTGACACAGAAAGACTATTTCCTCTTTAGGACACACGGTACCGAACAGATGCCAAGGAGTGCTGTCCTCTGCGTTCTGCGCGTCAGTACTGTCCTCTGCTGCTACTACGTCCTCTTGTTCCTCCTGTTCGACGACGGTGGTGGTGGTGAAGTCTCGTGTTGTCGTGTCTTGTGTCATTTCTCGACTGAAGTCTTACCGAACGCGTGGCTAGTCTTTATAGTAGAGTGCACCAGTGCCTTGGCATCTATCCAGCTGTTGAATTTGGAGGGGTAGCCGAACCATTTCACGAAAACTTGATTTCGTCCACCTACCTTGCGACGGTCCAGGACCTCTTGCACGTAGAACAGTTTATCGGGGGGTACCAACACCTTCTGCAACTCCAATTCGTAGAAGGTGCCTTCCAGCACTTCACCGAGATCGTCCTTCAATCGATACACGGGTGGATCGGAGGGATGAACCTCGTGTATCGTGAAAATCTCTTCGCTCCAATTCGCCGTGTACCCTTTTTCGAACTTACCTTTGTACTTGCTGATACGCACGCGATCCGACACGCGCAACTTGGGCACGCCCTTACCGTCGTGACCGTACAGACGCTGCCACACCTCTTCTTGATTACGGTAACTCACCTGTGACGGAGCCATGCCGATAATGCGGTGGTAGGTGTTGTTGTACGAATGCACCAGGTCCTGAAGGATGTCGAGGTATCGCCACGTCTGATGTTTCGTGAAGTATCGCCACATGCGTGACTTCAAGTTTCTGTTGAAACTTTCCACGACGGCCGCCTTCGTCTCCGCGTTGTACGTGGAGAAGTGATGGATGTTGTGCTTCTTCAATAGAGCCTGAACGGATCTATTCAGAAATTCCTTTCCTTGGTCTGTCTGCAACATCTTTGGCCAGCCTCTGCTGAACGTGCTGTCAAGCGCCGCTACCAACGACGCCGAGGACTTGTTCTTCATGGGAACACACCAGGCCACTCTCGAGAAGACGTCGATCACCGTGAGGAGAAAGGTCATACCGTCGTTGTGCTTTTTCACATGCGACATATCGACGAGATCGGCCTGCCACTGCTGATGCAGACCGCTCACGATGACACATCGTCTCTTGAAACGACGTCTAGCCGGCTTGTGTAGGGTATAGGCGTCCTGTTCCGACAACCATTCCGCGACCTTTTTTCTTGATATGCGCTTGACGCGTCGCAAGGCATCGGGTCCGCCGTAACTACCTACCCTTTTCGGATCGAAGTAGACCGTCCTAAGGGGTTGTTCTTTCCTCGGTGCCATTACAACAGGAGGTCGAATGCGTTGGCGGTGATGTTGACTCCGGAGTACCAATGCTGATGAAGGACGAGGAGCACGCTGACGTGTAGCAGGACACACGTTACCGCGCCCACAACGATAGCGGTGTAATAGCAACAGTCTACAAGCGAAACCATTGAATAACTTCTAAAATGGACCGGTGGTTGTGGCGTTTACCGCGCAGCACGGTTCTTGACGAGCGAGGAGGAGTACGCTGACGTATACCAGAACACCCACTACCATACCCACGACGATGACGAATGATCGATAATCTAGTACTGTACCCATACCCTGCAGAGCGACTGTTGTGTAAGATTTCGAACTATAGCGTCAACAATCAAGTAAAGTCCAACGCAAAATGCTGTAACGACGACGGAACGGTAGTACGTGTCTTGTGAATCGCTCGACATTGCAGTGCACACTGAGCTGTGGACACGTGTTGCAACGACTTAAATGTCTTCCCAACTAGCCAATGACGCCAGTGCCTTTCGTTGACGTTCTGGAGGTGGGGTGAGCATGGAATGTTCCATTTGACTGCGTCGACGAGCGAGGGTTGTCCAACTGAGCGATCTTCTTGCGCTACTACCAGAGCGAGGAGTAGTCGGTATTCGACGACGACCTGGAGTGGATGCCGTTGGCGTCGGTGCCTGACGTATGTAGTCTCTCCTGGCGAAGTTACCGACCAACTAAATAGGCAGGTTCATGGCACGGAGTTGTCTTGCAAACGGTTGCCATCCCGTTGGATTGGTCTTTCTCTTACGCAACACATAATTCACGAGATCCACCACGTTACTTCCGGCAATCGGCACACCCTCGTGGATCAGTTCGCCACGGGCGGTCCAAGACATGTTTCTTTTCATACGCTCCATCAAACGTCTGGCTCTGCCTTGCATGGTCTTGGGGACGGTATCCACGACGTCGGCCTCTATCTCGCTAGCAGGAGCAGGAGCTTCCTCCGCCCCCGCCCCCGCCCCCGCCCCCGCCCCCGCCCCCGCTCCAGACTCGTTCACTGCGATCACTCGTGTCGGTTCCTTGGCGTGTTTATCAGACAAGACGTTATACCGTTGCAACACCTGATTATATAATGTTACCTTGGTCCTGTCGTCGAGGTCCTTTCTGTCGAGGATGGTCGTCATCTCGTCGTCGAGAGCTCGCACCTTCTTACCTAAGGTATCCGTCGGGGATGGGGGTGGAGGTGACCGAAACGCGTCCAACATTCGTGGATCTACCAAGGCCATCTTGCGTGCGTGTTCCATGTATCTAGCCTCCCGAACGAAGGTGGCGCGACCTGGTTGACCTCGGGAGCAGCACCTCTCGAATCAAGGGTAGAAACACCGAACTTGCCAACGGTGCTAGGAAGGCTGATAGGAAACCTCCGCTCTGTCCCTCACCAACCTGTCGTTGCAGCAAGAGGCGTCTTCTTCTGCCAGCCGACGTTCGACTGTGAGCCAACTCGCGTAACTTCTTCCTGTATTTACTCAAACGACGCCTCTGTAATGCGGACAATGGAATGTTCTGTTTTAATATATTATAGGCACACTCGGCTAGCGCACACAACAGATCGGCGTCAGCGTTTTCGATGATGGCTCTTTTCAGTTTGTTGTTCTTGATCCTGTTCAGAGCCTGTATGCATATAATGTGTCTCCTCACCAGGGCAGATATGGTGGAAATGAAGAGACTATCCACGCGTGCAGGCTTTTTATACCTTCGGTAAGTACACGTACTGAACACCGTCGTCTGGAAAGATGGCCGTGCGCAGACGCATGTCCTCGGGCGTGTCCTGTTTGAGATCGACCAATAGATACCGAAGTGGCGTCTTTAAAAGCCTCTTGAACGAATTTGGCACGCCCCGGATAGATCTGTCGAGCCAAGTGCGACATCTGCGATGCGTCACGAGGATTCTTGAACACCACCATGTACTGAGAATTCAGACTGATGGTACGACTCTCTTTGTTTTTGGGGAACAGGTTCTGTACGAGATACAGCACGGACGTGTTCCTGTGGTGACTCTTTTTAGTGAACAAGGTCGTGACCCGTTCGTCCATTTCTGCCATGAGATCGTCTATGACGATGAGGTTCCTCGTCGACGAAGCGAACATGCTAGCACTCGGCAACCCTTCCTCGAACCGCACGTCCATCAAGTCCATCGTTGCATAAGCCTCTTGCCATTCTCCGTAACACCACGTGATCCGTTCGGGAGGTGGATCGATCATCGCAGCAGCGTGACGTAGCATACGCGTCACGAAAGTACGTTTACCGCATCCCGTCGGCCCGGCGACAATGCACGTGAAAGGATGTTTCCACCGCGCGTCCATGGTCGCTTATGAAAGACGACCGCAGTGCATCGCTCTTTTCTACACGTCCACCGGATCCGTGCTCACCCCGTCCTCGTGCACCACTCGTTTGGCGTAGAAGTAGGTGAGAGCCGCGCGTTCCTGCACGTACGTCAACACGGTCGAGTGAAGCACCCGGAACCCGCGGTTCTTTCCACTTCCGCTCCGACGGTTGGTGAGCACCTCCAGGAACGCGTTCTTGTTGATGTCGTTGTGACGTTTGCTCAGTCCTTTGGTGCTGTATTTGCCGGTGGGTCCGAAACAATAGTACGTCTTGCTACACAACCCCACGAACCCATCGCCGGACCACTCCACCTTGAACAGACCAGGTGTCCTCTTGTCGTACGCCCTACGCGCTATACAGCACGCCTCGTCGCCGACCCACGGTCTATTGGCGAGTCGACAGCGCACGTACTCGTTCCGATGGTCGTCGCAACATTCGGACGGCAACCATTCGGAGCGGTGCCGGGAGTAATGTTCTCGTAGTTCCGGGGTCACGAGGGCGTCGACGGACTCGCCGGCCAAGGCCAAATAGGCAGAATCTGTATCTGTCTCGCAGTACTGAAAAAGAGGGCGCTCCAGGTACCTGTCGATGAAGTCGTAATATAACTGCAACATGCGCATCTTGGCGTACTGCAGAACGAAGAATCCCACGTGTACGGGCAGGGTGTACGTGACGGTCTTCTTGTTCATCTCTATCTCGTACGCATCGTCCACGACGACATCGAGTTGTCGGAATCTTCTATCGTTGACCAAGAGCGATGCCGCCTTCTCCTTGCAATAATTGACGTCGCGATGTCGGTCCACGTTGGTTATGGTCTTTCCGTAACCCGAGTTCCCCAGCAACTTCATGGTGTCTGCGATGATAGCTTTGTGCGAGTGGACGTCTCCTTCGCGTCGCGCCGTGGACACTGCGTCGCCGAACCGTCTGAAACACGGGACGGGATCGTACTCGACGACCTGATACACGTGCGTCACCTCGAGACCGTGGTCCATGTACCATCGCAGCAGAGGCGTGGCAAGGAGGATCTTATCCCCTCGATAACTACCCACGAGCATGCGTCTCGGTGTCGTCATGATGTTGTGCTCCTCGGCTTATCGGCGCATGAACGGTCCGAGATCGTCGCGTGTCAGACGGATGTTCTTGAACACGGGCTGCATCTCGGCAAAGTGTTTTCGCAATGCTTCCGGTACGCGAAGGTCACACTCGATCAGACCGAACACGGTTCCGGCACGCACGCCGCTCAAGATCTGTTGTGACGCCATCGTCCATCGTGCGTGACGTCGTCGCGGAAATGTAGCATCCAGAAGCTTTTTCACGACAGGATCTCGTCTCGCCTTTTTCCACTCGCATTCCCACATCTCTACGACTTTGACAAAGTGACGGAGGTAGACGGTGTTCTTTCGGGTCTCGGCGAGCAGTTCAGCCATGGGTTTCCCGTTGACCTCGTTGACCTCTTTGCCAGTGCACGAGTGACCATGGAAAAAACATCCGTGGTACTGATAAGCCGTTTTCGTCTCGCTGCACCACCCATCCACCGGCAGTTTGCCTATTCTCTTCTCTCTACCGTTGATCTGGTGTCGTATGACGCGTCCCGTGCGTTCGGATTCCCAAGTCCACCATTCCGCACCCATCTGACTGTACAGCTGCGCCGATTCCGGTCGGAAATCTTTCTCTTCCCGTCGTCGCGTGTACCATCCCATAGGCATGTCTTGCATGAGTGACCACAAGTACAGGGCATTGGCATCGTATCCGACGATGGACCTACAAGGACGAGCGGTCTCTCCGTACTCGTTCTGACGTAGCGTGGTGACCCCTTTCTCGTGATAGCGATGAAAAATGAACGAAGCCCCACCAACCACGTGATCTTTGACGAGGTGATGAAGATCTTTATTCTTCTCGTTGAAGATGGTAAAGTAGATCTTCTCGGGAAGGTCGTTGAACAGGTAGAGCAAGGTCAGACCAGGTACGCTGATACCTTGTTTGAACATGTCTATGCCACGTTGGTCGTAGAAGGCAAACTGTCTATCGATGGCCTGCAGAAAGGGAACCACGTCTCTGTTGTTGTACCAGACGAGAAAGTCTCGCAAAGTCGTCATGGAATTGTCGCACCAGGCCTCTTGACAACTGGCATAATCCTCGTCGGAAATACCTTCGTTCTTCAGTCGACTGAAGAAGGCAGTGTCGTCGAGTCTCTCCAGGCGGTCCATGTATTCGTACGGGAAATGACCTTTTGTCACCTCGCATCCGTACGCCTTCAGATACTTGTCGTAACTGAACCCGGGAGCTATGTAGTTGGTCATGTCTAGGAATTTCAGCTGATCCGTCGAAAGACACATGAAAGTGTTATTGCGTTTGATGACGAAAAAAGTCCCGACACCCTCATTCTCTTCATCTTTGTCGTCTTGTTCTTCTTGCTCTTCTTGTTCTTCTTGTTCCTTTGACGCGGTGGATAAGAAGTAGGGTATGAGGAACTGTTTGATGGCATTGAGATCATACTTACCCGAATTGAACCCGATGACAGGTAACTGATGCATCCATCCATAGAGTTGTCCCATCAGCTTTTTGTATGGATTGGTCGTCGGACGAGATTTCTTCTTACCAACGGCTGATCGTGCAGCCTTCTCCCTTTCGTCCCAGTTCGTCAGTTCCTCTGCGAGTTGATCCAAGACATCTTCGTACGAGTGTTTGATCTTGTCGTACGCGGTGTCACTCATCGCTTGTAAGATATTCATCATTCTACTCACCAACTTGTTGGTGTCTCCATCCGTGACGAGACATTGCACTCGCTCGTGGCCGGGTACGTTGGATGCTACGCTGACGCTCAGTGGAACGTGACGCGCTACCCAGTGGACCTTGTCACTGTCCGACGGAAGTTGTTCCGTGTCGAACCAACACTCGAAATCAAAGGTGGCTCGATACGGATAGTAGCGCAACGATTCAGCCACGCGAATGTTCTCGTCGTCCAGACGTTCGAACACCGATGGTGTGGAATGGTACACGCCACCAGGATAGACTCGACGCACACCTCCCGTACACGTGCGCTCGTGTCGATACAGCATAGATGCCTCTTTCCATAACGAGTCACCGCACTTCCGACATCGATACGAGTTGCAGTACATGTGGACATCTTGGATGAATGAAAAATGTGTCTCGTGAAGGTTGAAATACATTGTTTCGGGGTACTTGCATAACGATCGACGAACCAGTTCGGCAGTCGACTTACCGTCCTCCTCATCCGGTTTGACCAGTTGGTACACGCACACGTTCGTTTGGAACGTGGTCTCTACGCGATAGAGGTCATCCAGCGTGACCCCTGCAAATTCTTCCATGGGTACGTGATCTCGATCGTATGTCTCGTACAGCGTCTTCACCGCCGGTTCCAATCGACGTAGATCGCATCCTCGATGTAGGGCCAGACATCGTAACAGACACAAGTTATCTTTGTACCTCTTGTTATGGATGGGATCCGTTTCCAGTCCGATGATGCTTTTCTTCCTCTTGATGTAGGGTGGTAGAGGGATCATGCTTACACATCCTATAGGATGATCGATGATGCGATTAACGAAAAAAGTGACATTCGTCATGAGTTCGCACACCCAAGCAGAATCCGGTCTTTGATTGATGGCCCATTGCAAGACGTCGGGTTCTCGGATGCGTTCGAGAAAGTCATCAAAGTCCTTGCTGTTGGTGACGAGACTGGGTTCGTCTAGGTAGCGTCCACATCAATTACAAGAGGTATGATAGTACTTGTATTGACCCGTGTTCTTGTTTCTCAGAACGAATCCGTAATTGAGGTTAATCTTGAACGCAGTGGTCTGTTCCTGGAACATGATCTTCAAAGACGGTTCTAAGACGGTCGTGTCTAGCGTGGTTAATCTGTAATCGTACCTGCATTGAAGAGGACCTCTCGTCACGTGGGTCCGTATAGCGGACCAGTGCGCACGAACGACATCTAGCAACTCCGTCGATAGAGTGTCGGCGAAGGGAAGTCGATCAGGTGGGTCTAACGGCCTTCCTCGGTAACGAGTGGGTGGGATGGGGTAGTGTCTTTTCTTATTGATCTCTTTGGTGCTGGTGGCTCGGTGACGTCGGCACACGCGGTTCGTGCGTGTATGGTCAGATGCTCACGTCTTTCGAACTTCCGTCCACATTTCTTACACGCGTAGACGGTGTTTCTTCTATTACTACTACTACTACTACTACTTCTACCTCTACATACCGACCTTACGTGATGCTGTAGGTTGTCATATCTCCCGAAGGTGACACCGCATTTCTCGCATGCGTATTTCGCTCTCTTTGCATAGTCGCTGCATGGCGCCACCATAGGTGGTGCCAGCGAGTATGAATGTAAGTCGCATGATGGCGTCGAGTGAGTATTCTGCACGTGACGTTGTAGTTCTGCGCACGTGTTGAAGGCGACCCCACAGTGACGACACTGATGTCTTTTCATGACTGCATCTACAACTGAGAGGGAATGGACTCTCAGTGCATCTATATAGTACGTGCAGGGTGGATAAGATGTCAATGTATGATAAGACGCGTTCCTAACATGGATACTATGACGTCGGTTTTTGGGTGTTTTACTACCGCGACAGTGACCACTAGCTTGCGAACGTTTACCGTCGCGCCAGAGGCTAGTATGATGGAACTGACTTGTGGATTTTTACACCACGACAGAGGTCACGTGTGTGAATAATTGTATATATAGAAGTCGATCTCTTCATACATAAAGAATAATATATATGTATTTCATAGACAAAAAATACAAGAGGATAAAGACAATTACACGCAAAAGAATAAACAATAAAGACAATAATGAAATATAACATTTAAAGACACTATTACTAATATAAATAAAGACACTATTACTAATATAATTAAAGACAAAAGATTCAAGTCAATAACGATATATAACAATTACTAAAGACGTTAAACAATATAAGATTAAAGTCAATTACTAACTAATCAATAATGGATCTCCTCCGACAGTAGCCGCGCGCACCCTTCCGCGCATACGTTCACAGTAGCTTCGGCTACTGTCAGAGGAGTGTAGAATGATCTATGCATGATTAAATGTGTCACTGCCTCAGTGATCATAATGTTTGCTGCATAAGGGTTCATAATGTTCGGATTGCTTGGGGATGATTCTTCGGTGGTAATGTTTTCATCGCAGCAGCGGTTGCATGTGCATGGCGTCGATGGCTGCTGCATGTCGGAGGGTGGTGGTGGTGGTGTAAACAATGGCTTGTTTAATTCGTCGAATGATGGCGACGGCAGCGGTGACGCCGGAGTGAATTCGAAGGTGTCCTGCGCACCTAGTAGAAACGACGGCGGCGGGGGTGGTGGTGTCATTGGCGCTGCTGTTGTCACCGCCGTTGCCGTTGCTGCTGCTGCTGCTGGTGCGGGTGAAGCAAAGCGCCGTTTCCGGTTTAGCTTCACCCGCAGATCGTTTGCAGCCAACGGCGGCATCCGACGTTTGCGCTGTGGCGACGGTTTCTCATCATCATCGATGTCATTGCTTTCGTACGCCTCGCGTAGTTGGCGTAGACCGTTATGAATCTATAGACGGGACAACAAAAGACACACCTGTTTAATCACTGTCACCAACTTCGTTCTTACCTCCATATCGACTGGCTATGGTCGCTCTGACCGTGTCTGCCATATCGACACACCATTGCATTTTCCCAACCCTCTCCTCCACCGCTATGAAAACCCAACGCAAGATGTGCATGATCAGACCGGAAGACAGTACGTAATATTCATCTTCCGATAAATCTAATATACGAACAACCTCGTTACATGCATAACGAACAAAAGCTGGTCTACCGATGCGTTGAAGCTGTTTTGATTCATCATGGCTTCTGCATGATTCCATATTCTGTCTATGTTCATTGCCGTCACCTGCATATCATTATCGTTGCCACTGTTACTACCGCTGCTGCTGCTGCTGCTGCTACAGCTTATGACCACAGCTGCTTCGCTGCTACTTACGCTAATAACCATATCGTTACTTTCCTCGTCTGCTATACACAGAGTCGGTTCGGTAGAGGAAGTGATTGATGGTGAGGATGGTAACAGATTACGATCTTCATATGAGTCTAACCACTCCTGTACCTTTTTATTCATGGCGTTTTCATCGCTGGGACCTGTGCTGCTGCTGTCGGCGGGACCTGTGCTGCTGTCAGCGCTGGCGTCGACGACGGCATTCTCTTTGTCTTCCTACAAAGAGAATGCCTCGTCAAGTACTTCCAGCTCTGACGCAGTGTAGTTTACGTATTCCTTGTTGATGTGTATTTTAATGGTCGCTCTGACACGGACCCCCCTCAACACAGACAGGGCAGCCACCCGCTCGTCGTCTGACTTCATAGCGACGTAGTCGTTCGCGGTAAAGCCAAGGACTTTAACTGCCAGCGTATCGAATACGCTAACCCAACTTTCACTTCCTATACTGTCCTGCAGGAGGACACGCAGGTTGAATCTGTACGTAGGAGGTCGCTGCCATTGGTGTAATGGACAATGGTACCCCTGCTTACGACGCTGGACGCCATTGGGACACTGCGAGCATGCCAAATATACAACATATTTTTCCTGCCGTACGGTAGAGACTATGGTTAACGGTCTTGGAAATTTGTACGTTCCAGCACTTACCTGCGTCTGCAAACGAGTCAAATTCATCATGCGGTCGTCATCGTCAACGAGTTGCTGCGCGGCCATCATGTTGTTTCAGATGAGAGAGTCGTCGAGAGAGTCGCAAGAATTGTGTTATGACAGTTGCAGCTACGAGTCCCTTATATAGCGGGGCCGGTTGCATGGCGCGTCTGTGTTATCTTTACCAGCTGGCCCTCTGGTATGTATTGCGCAATCACCGCGCATTCCTATCGCTGAGTTGTTGACGGAGGGCCAGACTTGCTGCCGCCTGGTTTTTTCGAATGAACTCGCAACAATTCACGAGTATCTGACCCAACACGTTCTGTCCACGCTGTCCAGTGTAGGTGGACATGCTCCAGTATCCCTCCCTACTTCTCACGCATTCCATTAACGGCGCTGGATATGTGTCTAATAATAGTTTGCGTAATGTCGTGTCGCGAAATTTAATCGCAACTAACGCGATCATTACAGATCGTCTCTGTTTGTCCCACTGCGCGCGTAAATCCTGTTTCTCTCGGATGGTCTTGCTTAGGTATTTCGCCTGTAGTCCGGTTCTTGTGGCAAGCATTTTCTGTGCCGTCTCGACATCTCCATAAAAGATGCATTTCCTGTACTGGTATGCAGCTTCAACTGTGTTAAAAACATGACCCCATGCATGTATCCTACACGCGTAGAAGTTAGATAGAAAATTGTTTCGTTGTCGGAAGTATATAGGATGATTCATTCTGATTTTATGTTGTTTAAAGTTACATGCGCTGTATTTATATACATAAATGCATGCATATATACATATATTAATGCATATGCATATGTCCACCAGTTTCCATCCAGCAATAACTTCCATAAGCGCATGTGGTGTTTTTATGCGTGATAAATGGGTTTTCGGATTCAGCGTTGCTAAGTTGATACTCTTATCGATGGGAGGAGTTGTTTACTGTTTCACGCAGAATGTCTGGAATCGATACAACGTTGGTTTAGAACTGGTTGACTTTGTTTTTTACACGTGATAAATGAGATTTTGCTTTCTCTGACAGGCTTATCGAACATATTTTTCGTTGTGAAGGATGGCTTATTGTTCTAGTAGGTTTGGGAGTTGATTATTAGCATTCCAGTTTAATAATAATTTTATTATGGGTGTTTTCTAACATAACTTTCTGACTTTGATGGATTTGTTATTGTGTTATAGCAGCTTATGTCAGCTGTCTGCATTGTTTAGCGTTTCCTATATAAAGCCGTCCTCAGACAAGGTATTTCTTTATACACTTACCGCCATTCTGCAACCGTCGTTCTGCTGCCGTCGACGTCATCACCATGCTGTCTAGCGTTGCTTTATTTTCCGACTTGATGCAAGTCTATGTCGAGATTGGCATCGCGTTGAGTCTGATACTGTATCGATCGTAAGTACATATTGTCCGTGGTTGTTTGCTGATACATACTCCTGTGTTTTTAAAAGCTTTTAAAAGTGTCTACATAACACACACAGTTTAACTTTAAGAGACATCTTTTATGCGTCTGTGACCTAGTTACAATGCCTCTTGCTAGGCAGTCGGTAGTCTGATTATAAATAGCACGCGCATCGAGTCAGGCCGAGCAAGGTCGCCGGGTCAGTGTTATCAGCTTTACGTGACCTAGTTTCTACGCGCTTGCTGCTGGCTGGCGGTGTAGCAATACATAAGCTAGCTGGTTCCAAAGTACGCCTTTCGTCGCTCTCGGGTTTACTCATAGCTTATTATTAACATATGCTTGTGCTATTTAATAAATGTATATACGATACTTTTAAACAAAGTCCTTTACCAATGGCTCAATTTTTATGTGTCTTTCACTCTGGTTTTTCAGCTTCCACAGAAACCACTGGCCAGCCGTGATGCAGGAGTTATGTACTCGCACGCCGCGCATAGACGACGATGACAACGCCGACGATGGTTATCAAACAGAGAGTTGGGACGATGAGTGTGATGCGTACGCTTCCTTTCTCGATCATAAAAATTATGGGATGCCGTTATGACGGAGCTCGAGATGATGCGACCAATCGAGCGGGTTAACATGGAAATTGCCATGGGCTGCAATGCTATGGGCAAAGCGATAAAACAACCTGCTAACGTTTATGCCGCGTTGGTAAAACACAGAGAAATGTGGCCAGCTGTTATGAAAGAGGTCCAGCTGTTCAAATGACGTTCCGTGCTCGAAATGGAAATGTTGTGGGGGTGCAATGATCAAGGCGAGGTAGTAAGACCACGTTCCGTGGTCGAAATGGAAATGTTGTGTGGGGGGTGCAATGATCAAGACAAGGTGGTAAAACGACCAGTACAACGACCTACAAAACTGATCGATAGACGAGTGAAATCACTGCCGCGACTGAACTTGTATTGAAATGGAAAACACGATGAACACAATGTTTCAATATATGACTTTATATGCTTTAATATGGCTATTTTTAAATGAACTAATGAAAGATATTTATATGCTTTAATATGATTAAATATATGGCTATTTTTTTAAATAATTAATATGATTTTATGTGTTTTAATATGATTTGATATATATGGCTATTTTTTAAATAATGATATTACTATATTTATATGATTTTATGTGCTTTAATATGATTTGATATATAACTATTTTTAAATAATTATATTACTATATTTATATGATTTTATGTGCTTTAATATAATGTATCGTTATATGTGTTTTAATATGATTTGATATATATGGCTATTTTTTAAATAATTATATTACTATATTTATATGATTTTATGTGCTTTAATATGATTTGATATATAACTATTTTTAAATAATTATATTACTATATTTATATGATTTTATGTGCTTTAATATGATGTATCGTTATTAAATATTAAAGTTTCTTGGTGATTTCATTCAATGAGGTGTTGTGTCGATTAGCAATAGGGTAACGCGGGCCACAATGAACCAACAGTTAGGGTATCGCGGACTACATCGAACCAGGGATTAAATGTCTTGGAATAAAATCACTCCTCAAGGATCGGGGTAGCGGTCACGTTATAGGATAGCGGTCACTACGTTAGGGTAGCGGTCACTACTGAGGTCGAGGGTCACCACACATGAGATCAACAGGTCGGGATCATGTCAACATGTTGGGGTTATGATCGTTAGGGTTAACTCCAGTCGCTAGGGGGCGCTCGTGGTGGATGTAGGTCACCGCTAGGGGGCGCTGGGGTTACCCAGAAGCCTCTATACCGGAAGTCAATGGTCCCCTCCCTACTGGACCATTCTTTTGAGGTCGCATTCCTGCACGTATACTACTGACGGGTGCGATGACCTCGAACCGGCTGGCATGTATCTCAACAAAATGAATATTTTTACACTTGAAAAAAATAGTATTTATATAATGTGAGGCGAGAATCTACTTTGCCATGTTTGTTGCGGTCCGCAACACGAGAAACAGTCCGGAGTACGCGAAATGGTTTTAGTCCAAAAACGTCATGTGACCACGTGACAAGTTAAACCCTGTCCCTTTGTTTTGCAAACTTCGCTGACGCAAGTCGTGTTTTCGTGAAGCAACACATTGGACGTTTTTCCTCTGAAGATTTCAAGGTTAGTATCACTTCAACTTAGTATATTCTGTTATAGGCTTTGTGCCTACATTATATCTAAATTAAACGCCTTGTTTTCGTTATATTGATGTGATTATCCTTGAGTTATCGTACAATTTATGTCTTCGGCCTTTGTTTAACTCTGCGCCGCCATTTTGTGTTCCGATTTCGGCTGTATTTTCGTTGTAAATTGTTCAGCTATGGACGGCAACTCCGACCTTTTAATTCTTGGTCATAGTTTTGTTCGTCGTCTGCAGGAATACGTGTTTCGTCGTAACGATACTAATAAAGTGGTTGGTGCAGACTTGGGTATTTCCGAACAATTTTCAAACGTATTTTACCGTGGCATAGGGGGCCTCACCCTGGACGGTTTAATGCTTGAATTACCACTGGTCCGCGATCTTGCTGTACGGGGAGTCATACCTGACATAGGAACTAATGATTTATCGGCTTCTCATGTTGATCCAGTCAATCTTGCCAAGCGGATCGTTGATTTCGCCAAGCTTGTTGCGGCTGTAGACTCGGTTGCAGAGGTGGTTGTTTGTCAGGTCCTCCCGCGTGTAATGGTGCGGCCGACTGGGCGGTCACGATTTCAAACTCGTGCCGATTTTAACAGCGCTCGTTTCGTGGTCAGTCGCACGCTGGATGCTTTGACCACAGACCTGCCCCATGTTCACTATTGGCGTCATCGTGGTATGCATGCCAACTGGCCTCAGTATTTTGACCGGTTTGGGGTACATCTGAAATTGAATGATGCTGGTATGCGCAAATATGTGCGAAGCGTGCGGGGGGCTGCCATGTTTGTTTCTCATCAATTTTAATATCTGCAATCATTTGCCATTGTGCATGTATACTGTGTTACCTCCATTTATTTTCTGCCCTGTTGTTTCACAATGAAATAAATTGTTGTGTTTTTGTCATTTCGTTCTTGCCAACAATGACTTGTCATGGTCCAGGGTCAATGTCCTGTGAACTCTGTACTTTTTGGTTTTGTTCTTGCAAACTTGACAGGTTGCAGAGATGTGTCTCTGTCATGTGAGCATTTTCTTTTCTTTGTCCGGGTAAACATTGACAGGTTGCAGAAATGTGTCCCTGTCATGTGAGCGTTTTATTTTCTGTGTTCACGCGAACATTGACAGGTTGCAGAAATGTGTCTCTGTCATGTGAGCATTTTACTTTGTGTTCATGCAAACATTGTCAGGTTGCAGAAATGTGTCTCTGTCATGTGAGCATTTTACTTTCTGTGTTCATTCGAACATTGACAGGTTGCAGAAATGTGTCTCTGTCATGTGAGCATTTTTCTTTCTGTGTTCATTCTAACATTGACAAGTTGCAGAAATGTGTCTCTGTCATGTGAGCATTTTACTTTCTGTGTTCATTCGAACATTGACAGGTTGCAGAAATGTGTCTCTGTCATGTGAGCATTTTACTTTCTGTGTCATGCAAACACTGACAGGTTGCAGAAATGTGTCTCTGTCATGTGAGCAGTTTCCTTTCTGTGTTCATGCAAACACTGACAGGTTGCAGAAATGTGTCTCTGTTTGATGAGCATTTTACTTTCTGTGTTCATGTGAACACTGACAGGTTGCAGAAATGTGTCTCTGTCATGTGATCGTTTTACTTTGCGTTCGTGCAAACATAGACAGGTTGCATAGCTGTGTCTCTGTCATGATGCTGTTTGTACTATGGTTCCATTATATGTGCCTGTACCAGCACAATACATGGTCTAGTCATAATTACAAATTTTATTTTTGGTATTTGACCGTGTAAGCAGTCACTCTTCTGTAGTCCAGTACTACCCACTCACCATAATGGCATCGTTATTGCAGTGTTTATGCATGCAGTGCCTGGCCTTCCGTTGCCTTGTTGTAGTATGCCACGTGGACGTACATCCACAACGAGAGGGGCTGCGGTAAGACAGCCGTCACAACGCCGAGCAGCCATCAGGAAACGTGCTGCCGAGACTGCTCCACCCATGCCTGCACCGCCCGTTAGACGACGTCGTCCTGTCAGCGCTGCTGCTGGCAGACCCGATGAGAGTGTCATCCCTGATGGGGGCCCGCCGACGGTCTCGACCAGCACAGCGGAGATGGTGGCAATCGTCACGAAAGAAGTTTTGAAGCAGCTGCGTGACAATCGTGCTGCAGTGCCGGTTCCCGTTCCTGCTACGCCTGTAGATGTCCCTGCTGCACCGATAGCTGTTCCAGACCTCATGATGCCGCCAGTGGCGGGTAATCCACCCGACGCTGCGGACCAGGTGGACTATACGGTTGCAGGAGCGATTGACGCCCTGCTGCGTGGCGAACAGGGTGAACCGACCTTGCCGCAAACTTTGCCACTGCATACAACTGAATTGGGGGCCGATTTATCAGATAAAGTAAAGGCTAAGATATGGGAAAACGAGTATGTCGATATCTATGAGTTAGTCAACACTAGTAAGCGACACCAGATGCCAGACTATGCCCATCCTCTCCTTTCCCTCATACCACAGGGTAAAGTAAGGCAGATCTCTTCTATTGAGCAGTGGACATCTGCCTTCTTGGTGTTCGGTGCTGTGTATACACAGCGATTTCCTGACAAAGCGCCTGGCTTGTTTAAATACTGCGAGGTTGTTCGCGATATTGCCAATACAGGTCCGCCATTTGCCTGGCGGCAATATGACGAACAATTCCGAGCTTTCAGGCATTCCAACCCACCAAATTTCCCCTGGGACCAGCCCAGGTGGGACTTGTTTTTCAAGTGCATGTATGCAAAACAGGTCCAGGGGGGACCCAGTCGTGCTCCACCTACTGTCTCTCGCAACCCATCCCGTCGCCCTCAGCCCTTTCCGGCCGGCTACTGCTGGGTGTACCAGCGAGGGGGCAAATGTGTCTCCAAAACATGCAGGTTCAAACATGTCTGTGCCAAATGTCAAGCACCTCACCCTTCCACTTCCTGTCCCAAGCACAGCACTCCCCACACAAGTAAACCCTAAATGTTTACAACATGCCCTACAAGGCTATGACCAAACGGAAACTAATTTCCTCATACAAGGCTTTACCCATGGATTTCATATCAATTACCTTGGCACACCATCTCTTCGCTTCTCCAAAAACCATCCATCTGTTTCACATCATAAGGATGTAGTGGAAAGGAAACTTGCGAAGGAACTTGCCCTTGGACGTATTGTTGTCCTTTCCTTTCACCTCCATTTGTTAATTACCAGTCTTCCCCGCTTGGTATAGTGCCAAAGAAAGAGCCTAATGAATTTCGCATTATTCATGACCTGTCATACCCAGACGGAAATTCCATTAACGACTACATCCCAAAGCATTTCACCACAGTTCGCTATGAAACACTAGACCATGTCATTACTCTGCTGAGTCAATTTGGTCGAGGAGCATTGATAGGCAAGACTGATATTGAGGATGCATTTCGCATCATACCCCTCCACCCGTCGTGTTACCATTTATTTGGTTTCACTTGGGAGAATCACTTCTATTACGACCGAGCTTTGCCGATGGGGTGTGCGGAATCATGTCGTATCTTCGAAAGGTTGACTTGTGCTCTACAGTGGGTCATTAAGACAAGGAGTACTTTGGCCGTGTCACACATTTTAGATGATTTCATCTTCATTGGCCCTCCTAATTCCGTGAGTTGCTTGCAGGATCTTAATCGATTTATAGCACTTGCGGATGAGCTCTGTTTTCCAATCAAACATAAGAAAACGTGCTTACCATCAACAATCATCAATGTACATGGCATTGAACTGGACAATGTCAAATGGGAGGCACGCCTCCCTGCTGATAAAATTCAGAAGCTTCAGTCATCAATTGCTAACATGCACAAATGTCGTTCAGTTACCTTGCAGCAACTCCAGTCTGTTATTGGCCTGTTAAATTTTGCTTGCAGAGTCATATCTCCCGGGAGGGCTTTTCTACGTCGCCTCATCAATCTGACTATTGGTGTTTCTAGACCTGGCCATCATATCAGGCTGAATGCCGAAGCACGGGCAGATCTAGCTGCTTGGCACTGCTTTATTTCCTCTTTCAATGGCGTCACCATGATCATCAACAGTAACTGGATTTCATCCGATGCAATAAAGCTGTACACAGATGCTGCTTCATCACAGGGATTTGCAGCAGTATTCGGTTCCCGATGGTTTCAGGGTAGATTCCCACAAATATGGCAGAGTTACAACATTGCGGTATTGGAGCTATACTCCATTGTAGCTGCTTTGGAACTGTGGGGAAAATATATGGCTAATCATTCTGTCTTGTTTCTCACTGACAATCAAGCTGTTGTAGAGGTAATCAATAAGCGGTCGGCTAAGAATTCCCACTTGATGCGCTTAGTAAGAAGATTGGTGATTACTGCACTGAAATTTAATGTTTATTTTAAATCGAAGCACATACCAGGAAAGACAAATGTCATTGCTGACAAACTTTTGCGATTTCAGGAGGGCGCAGCACGGCAGATGGCGCCATGGCTACAAGTGCAGCCAACACTAATACCAGCAGCGTTGCAACCTTGGCACCAGTAATGGCGCAGCTTCTGGACGCAGCCTTATCCGACGACACTAAACGGGCTTACAGAAGAGCAATACTATCATATGTGGAATTCAGTAAAACAAATTTTCCCACCTGTCAAACTTTCCCGGCTCCAGCAGGTGTCCTTGCTGCCTTTATAGCAAGCCTGTACTCTAGGCATTACGCTCCAGCTACTCTGATGACATATGTGTCTGCCCTGTCATATATCCATACATTAGCTGGTCAAGTGGACCCAACCCAGCTTTTTGTTATATTATATTACTATCTGGGGCTCACAAACTGTCGGGTAAACCCGACACACGTCTTCCAATTACCCCTACAGTCCTTCATAAGATTGTTGACGCAACAAAATATATTGTCTCTTCTGCCTATTTGCGAAACATGTCGCAAAGCATGTTTTTATTGGCCTTTCATGCTTTTCTACGAATAGGGGAAATAACCGTTCATTCTCGTAACAGGGGTGACTTAGTCATACAGTTAGGAGACGTGACCATTTCTAGCACAGGCATTATATTAGTCATGTCTCATTTTAAGCACAACACTTCTGGACGACCAATCACTTTATCCATTTCCCATACTAATGATGGGTACTGTCCAGTACAAGGTTTGTCTCGATTCCTGAAGGACCGTGGCCCGTTTAAAGGGCCACTGTTTGCATTTGCGAATGCATCCCCTGTCTCTCGAAATTACTTCTGCCAATACATAGGCAAATCTTTGCAATGGGCAGGAATAGATCCAACAAAATATAAAGCACACAGTTTTCGAATCGGTGCTGCTACCACAGCAGCTGATATGGGGATGAGTGAACCACAGATCCAAGCAATGGGAAGGTGGAAGTCTGCAGCTTTTAAACGGTATATTCGAATCCCTATGTTGCAGATGAACAAACCATGATCTATCGTAGGTGGAAATATGCCTATTTCTGCAATATCATACAATTTCCTTAGTCTGGAATGTTTAATTCCAAATGTCCCTAACATCAGGTTGTTGCTGTGTGCAGTGAATGTTGCAGTATGACTGGCTTTCATTACATACACCACTGTGCCTATTTGGGCAATGGTACACACTTTTCCTTGGTGAGGAATGGTTGATTTTGTTTTTACATAGTCTCGGGCTGTTGCTGTGTGCGGTGAATGCTGCAGTATGACTGGCATTCCTCGTATGCATCAATTTGTCTATTTGTGCAATATTGCGCAATTTGCTTTGTTATGGAATGGCTGATTTTACTTCTCCATACTATCAGGCCGTTGCTGTGTGCAGTGAGTGTTGCAGTATGACTGGCATCCATCGTATGCAGTATAATACTTGGGAGCACGACTGGCAACTGCTTCATAATGATTGGTCCATATTAATCGGCTGTTTTGTAGGATGGCTGTTACAGTATGACTGACAGTGACATCCATATTACAGCGTGTCTGGGACAGTTAATACCAGTGGTTGGCTGTTAAGCAATCACACTAACCATGTTGTAAAGCACATTTATGTGTTATTATGTAGTGAATGACGTTCATTGCCATCTAGCCTGTCTGTTTGCATTGCGTAATATTGATTGTAAAATTGTTAGGGGGACTTATTTCGTAATTGGTTGATTCTTTGGCAGAATCCTGGGGTGGGGGTTGGGGCCTCCCGTATTGGAGGCCTGGTGGGATAAATGATCGCCCCACCTTTGCTACTTTTACATGTCATTTAATAATTGCTTTTCTCGATGAGCTAGTTTGTATTGATGATTAAGCTATATCTCATCGATTTACACAAATATGATATTTTTCTCGATGAACATATTTGTACCAGCTATTTTCTCATCGATACATGTCTTTTATTATCACGATGCATTTATTAAATGACCTTTAGCAACAGTTACTCTTTGTGTGTTCCTGTAGCAAACAAGCTCAGGTTTCTGCCATTACGCATCTGCAAGGTATCAACATTAAGCATCAGCAGGGTATAAACAATGTTAATGCCAGTTCAACGAATGCACAGCAGATATTCCGTATCTTTGATATGAAATTATGCATAAAACCGTATAACATGTTTCTTTGGTTAATCGACCTATAATCGTTCAGATTCCGATCGAGTGTCGCCACCTATCAGGCTACGTCAAACGAAATCCGTCGAGTGTCACGGTTGAAGGTATCGCCATCTAGCGAACAGGCTCAAACATTTCTAAGTTAGACCGCAGTCAATGAAAGGGTCAATGTCTCAAAATGTGTACAATTGATCACAATCCTGTTTTTTGTCTCTCAGAACGTGATATATAATAATAATAAATAAAATATAATATATAAAATACTTCTATTGCGCTAATATCGTCGGGAGACCCAAGCTCGGCAGCGCACTAAAATAAAAGAGGTTAAGCAGTTCATAATCGATAATCAGTTCCAGTTGTAAACAGATGGATTGGTACGCCGGGGAGCAATGGAGGATAAGCAAGTTTAAACAAGTCGGTTTTTGTTAACGGCGAAATGTTGTTATATTTCCTACAGACTTAACACTAACATGGATTGAGTTCCACAGAGTCGGCGCAGCAACTGAACAAGCTCTAGTTCCGACATATGTCTTAACACTGGAAACAAAACGTCGATTAGATTTAGATGATCGAATCTGTTTGGGCTGTCTTGCAGGAGTGAGCAGTGAATGTAAATATGTTGGTTGCTTGGATGAAAGTGCTTGCACAGATTTTAAAAATAATACGATATCGGACAGTAAGCCAATGCACTGATTTAAGAAGTGGTAATGAGTGAGAGAAACGAGGAGATTAGTAACTAACATTGCCAAACAATTTTGCACACGTGGGAGTTTCAAGATGTCCTTGAGAGCAATATTATGATAAAGAGAATTGCAACAATCACGTATACCGCTAACAAGAGCAGTTGGGATAGTTTTGGCGACAGCAAATGACATATACCAGTAAATACAACGAATGTCACGAATAAAATAAAAGCAGCAACGACAAATTTGTTAAATATGCTGTCTGAAATTCAAATCATTATCAAAGGTGACTCCTAAATTCCGTACTGAGACGTCCGGTGTGAAATTCTGGCTCAGTTTACAATCAAGTTTACCACGCGTGTACCAATAATAAGTATGTTAAAGTTCAAACTTATGATATATATATACAACTGCGGAAACGACTTTAGGGCGTATCCAGCGTCAATGAGTGTGCAGCGTTCCTGGGGGAAAACTAACACCGTAGAAAGCACAAAATACAGTGACTCATGGGAACTACAGTAGTCAGATACATGTTGCACTTCCTTTACATGGAAGCAATTCACACACTTTTGTTAGAGAAAATATTCTCCAAACAAAACGTGGTGACGCTGTACACTTGCAGATTACTGACAAAAAAGAAATCTTCTTTAGGACCTATATTTGTTTCGTAAGAGCTCTCAGTTTACATCGTAAAAACAAGATAAGGAGGTTAGCACAATATTATAATGCAATTTCGGAGAAATAGGAAGGTATATTTCGGGAAACGTGGCCTTCAAACTCAATAGTGACGCTGGACATGTGGTGACAGTAACGGATGACATGCAATTACGTGAAAGTGTGTCCATGTATTGTGAAATGTACCCATACCTTTACATTACAAGACATACAAGACAAGACAAATTTATAGACCGTAATTTCAAGTACATTTTTCCTTGCCTATTTCCTTCCTAAAACCTCGTCGTGAAGACTGACCTACCTCAACTACATACACCAGTAGCACTACGGTCATGTGCTGCCGCTACAGATATCACACCGACTGCTGACTCCATAAGAAAAGGATATAATATGCCTCAAATCTGGTCAGTGGTTTGAGGAAGGCGATGAAGAGGCTCTATAACAACATGTCTGGCTTTTCGAGAAATAGCTACAGGGCAAAACAGACAAACAAGAAGAAGGAGCATGATTCTACCAAAGTCAGTAAAATCAGGAAGAAGGAGCATGACAGACAGGACCGACATTACTCCCACTAACAACGTTTTACCAACGTAATATTGAGGAAGGTCGGACAGAGCCCTGTAGAAAACGAATTGAGAAATGGCACACGAATAACTCGTGATAGAGGTGCAGCTGTCGCTACCTGCATGCCACCTGCATGCTTAATTCGACGAGGGAAATAAAAATACAAAAATATATCTTTCTTCTGTCGGGCAAAATCAAAGCACGTTGTCCTCACGAACTATGTTTTCATCCGTACAAATGGACATTACGGAAACGTATATCAGCTGTATGAATGAGTTGACCCAACATTTCTACTTCGATTGCCAACAGGTACAACTCCACCATCAAATGGCGGTGTACTTGAGGATGCAATTACTCATTAGATGCAACAAAATCTTACGTTGTTGTATCGGATGACAATGTTCGCAACAACACATCTCTTACGCCTTCCCTATAGCTGTGTTGCCACTTGTGAAGGCGAATCGTCCGCATAATATAGAAGAGGTTAACAGCCTGACCGACTGTCCGAGTTCCGTTACCGTAGTCGCGTAATGCTGTAACTTGTTCAACACCACATCAAGTTATTCGGTTTACATTAATTATCTCCCAAACGAGTTGAGATTATATTTTTGTAACAAAATACCTTACACATTTTTACTTAAGAAAAGGAGGTTGCCCTCAAAAGCAGGAAGGAGATGGGAGGTTGAGGTATGTTAAACGTTGTGAGTAGTTTAATAAGATTTAGCAAGACTGGCAAAGACAAGGTAAAGGCTCAGATGGTAAGTCGACAAGGAAGCCATTGGCTTACCGAGAGTCCAACAATTTTCATCTATGTGTAACCCGCCCTCCTGATATGTGTGTCAACCTTGTTTTTAAATATACTCACGCTGCTAGCAGCTCAATTCATTTATTGTCCTTTGTGGGAAAAAGTACTTCCTTATATCCAAACTACACTGATCCTTTACTAAGGTTACTACTATTTTCTTGAGTGAAAAAAACATATTTCTATCAATATCTTCATATCCATTCCATATCTTAAACACTTCATAGTTGATCTAATCTTAACGTCATCGTCTCTTGGGTTGCTAAACCAAATTTTTTGGCCTCATAATTAAAGTCTTTCAATTGTCATATTCAAGTTGACATTAAATGAACTTTTGACAAAAATATCATGCCAACCTTCAAATATTCTATAAAACGATATTTAAACTCAATCATTTAGTATCCCGCCGGTAACGTGGCCTGCGGCTGCCATGGACAGACCAAGCTGATGGACCATGTTGCAAGCTGGCCACCGATATATTGACACCGACAACCATCTCGTTAAAATCGCGCCTACATATTGTTTATTTTGTCGCATAATTTAGGAATTTTAATTACACGAAGCTCCCAAATAGCAATTATCAAACGAAAACTTCGAGAACATTCCCATGCGTTGGCATGCGCAGTGATTGCTTCCTGTCTTCCCTTTACTTTTGTGATTCTTCAAAGATATCAGCTGGATTGCAAGTGCATGAGCCACGTGGAGCACATCATAGAAGATGACAGATCCCTGACAATGAGCAGTCAGGCACTGTGTGCCCTTGACCAGCTGCTAATTATGTGATCAGTCCTGAATAGATACAGTGACACATTGTTCGTGGAATTGTGAGATTATATGCTTTTTCAACCACTAAGCTGTCATCTTGGCGCTGCAGTAGTTGCAATTTCCATCTTTAATTTCAAGATGCAGCAGTTCGTCCTTACTGGAAAGTGTTCCTTCTGACAACACTACATGTATAGGCTGTGGTGTAGCACTTCATTGATCATTGATTTTTACGGTCCCAATTAAAGCCACACTTGTCATATAGTTTGTATTGTACTACTAGTGACACACGTAGATAATCATGTTGTATGTACATATAGTTTGTATTGCACTACTAGTGACACACGTAGATAATCATGTTGTATGTACATATGATACATACTTGTGTAACAGCTTTTGAGAATATCTTTTATAACCTACATGTAATAAAGCAGAGTCACTATAATTTAAATCTTACCACAATGTAAGGCAAACGTGAGTCATGTGTGGTATACAGCATTATTTTTCTACTTTGGTGGACACCCTTCATTATAAACATTTAAGGTATACCACCGTTAGTTGCATGGACTAATTTGTAACAATTAATTGCAACCCCCTGGCAAATATGAGATTGAATATAACTTCAATGTTATTTTATCATATATGATTTATTAGTGCGTGTAAAATCAATAGCATGTCTTTACTAACCATAATTACGTCGTTGTGCCTGTGATCTAGTATGCAGTGTATATTTTATCATACACAACATGAACATGTCACATGACTTATTTTGTGTTGTTATTTATTTGATCGGAAAGGTTGACAGTGTTGGGTCAGTGCTGTAGTTAAATAAGATATGTGAAATAGGTTATTACATGTAACATACGATTAAAATCATAATGTGTGTATATTTATATTGTTAGAGAGAAGCATGTGTGTGTTATTTTTTTACATTAGTTGTGTGCGTGTGCTTGAGCGCGTGCGGATGCGCGTGGGTGGGTTGGTGAGTGGATGGGTGGGTGGGTGCCTGGGTATGTAGTGTATTATTTTTTTTACCTTTAATTAGTCGTACACATAGACTCATAGACATAGTCATAGATGAATGTCAAATCCACACCCGCACACATTATTCTTAACACATAACGCTTAACAATTGGACACTATACCGATGTCGGTGTTTTCCACTTCGATTCTTTTGAAAAGACGAAGCCAAGACGAAGGGGCACTTACACAACTAAGTCTTACTCAAGTTACTATCAGAGCCAGAGTCAGAGTCGGTTTCGACAGTAAACTAGTCGAAATGGTATACAAATACTTCTTATCAACAACTTTCTGACTATGTATGTTATCTATACATTAATATTATCAAATATTATTGCTACATTATGTTTTCCATATTGGAAGGCGAGTTGTTATATTAACAACTCACCTGTTTGTTTGTTATGTTTATACATTTTGATGTCTTGTCATTCATCAACATAAACACGCATGTAGATGTAAAATGGCAAAACATTGCTTAAACGGAAGATAATTTTAATTACTATAGCCTTTGCATCGCGGGCAAAACCGCGCAAGAATTTTGTAAGTTGCGATTTTCGAAGCTGCGCAAATTCGCAAGTCGATCGAGAATAAGAACTAACGAAACTTCGTGGCTACGAAGTTTATCCGCCACGAATCGGGCGAATATACGTTCAGTTGGTTCACGACGATATGAATATAGCGGTTGTGTGTAAGAATCTTGCTCAACTAATCGTGTCATTTAAACCAACAAAACAAACCCATCTTTGGCAGAATACGGTTTATTGTCAATGACTAATTGACCATTTACAATGAAATTTGTTTTCCAAGAACACGTGAAATGTAAACCAAAATGTTGGAGACACAGTCAAATACAGTCCTATGACAACATTAACTGACACCGCCTTGCACTCATCTGCTTACGTTGTGTCGGCTCCTGGCGGAGAAGGTGTGAAACACCTACACTACTCGACCAACGCCGCCGCTACTTAGGCTCGCAATGGACTTCTTTACGTGCATTACTGCAATAGCATTTACCGCCTTTGGTACCCTGCGCATGACACTTGTTCCAAAGGCCGTTCTTCCAAACGTAAACTTCACAGCCTCCGTACCCTCCGAGACTGTCGCAAACATATCCGAGTGGATGCTTATAACACTGGTTACTACCCCAGGTGACAGAGCGACAATCAGCCCAACTGCTTTCTTCTAAAACAAAAAATAAACACATATTACTTATTTTCGGCGATATGCCTGCTGCAAGTTTGAAATATCGTTTCTGGCTTCGGTAGTAATTTAGATAGGCTGTATAAGTGATTAGGACTAAATCAAAATTACTATTTACACCGTCATGGTGTAAAGTAAAACGCATAGAGTAGGCCGGTGCAAATTTTTTCGGGAAATCGAATCATGGGAAAACCTTTTAGCTGTATCTCTGATATATTGGATGCATCATCTAGTTTATTATCTTAGCTGAATATCTTGTGTTGACATTTTCAAAGTTCAATATCACAGAGAAAAGTTATAACCGTTTAAGAAGAAGTCCTGAAAATGGGCGTTTTGCCCCAGGGGTGGGACAAAACGCCCACCCCTGGGCGTTATGTATTAATCAACCTCATTTAAGTTATTAATTTACTTAGTTCACATTACCAAAGTGATGTCATTATTGGTACATAACCAAAGTGATGGTATTATTGGTACACTTAAGTATAGTATTGCTCCATATCATAGTAATATTTGTTATAATTTTATGAAGAACCGTGACTGAAATTGTTAATTAATTAGCTACTTTTATCTGACATTCAACAAGTGCGTAATATTGTATAGGTATGTTATAAACTCTCATGCACAGCTTATCAACTCGTCTACTCACTTTCAGACTCACATCTATGACAGACATAGTACGTCCCACCCTGTGCGTTTTGCCCCCACTAACGTTGGCCTTTTTGTCCTACACGTTCGATATTAAAATTTCACCATTTGTATATTACTGGCTTTAATCACTCGCATCCGCAACATTCACAACATTAATGATTACATTTATGTCTACTGCAGACACTCAACGCGTTGTCTCAGCTTGTTATGGTTACTGCACACAAAACGACTTTTGGGGTGACCAGTTTTATAACTTATAGAATCAAAAGTTTGACGTAAACAAAATAACGCGCGTATTTCGTTTTCTGCCGCCGTATTCTAACCAATGTGAAGAACTGTGTGTGGCTCCATTTGGCGATCTCAAAATTCTTATTTTAGCGCTATGAAACTAATTAGAGGATGGGCTTTATGCCCCAAAACTTGCGTTATGCCCCATGCTACTCTATATTAAAATCAGCTCTGCCAAGATACATATCATGCTGCTTTTTGCATCCCTCTTATCAGCATTAACATATCGTTAGTAGAAAACCATTATTTAGACCTAAATTATCAAGGTATGGAAATGTGCATAAACCATACATACCTCTTTTGACACGAACTCCATTAACTGCAAAAACAGAAGAGAATACATAATAGAAAGCCCATGCAGATATCAATCAAAGTTTGTGTGCTCTCTTATTGTATCACAATAGGCAATGTTTATCGAGAATAAGAAGTATGCATCAATACCTTAATACGTACACACGAACAAACGAACAAACGAACATATGAACATACAATCATACGATCATACGAACATACGAACATACGAACATACGAATGTACGAACATACGTATATATGTCAACACGTTAATCGAACAATTTAACACACGTTCCATCTGTAAAACGAAAGTTGCCTGTAGCAATGAATACTAATGTAAGATATCTAGTACCGAAAATCACAGAACTCCCACAAATGCACATACCAGACGAATCCATTTGTGTGCCCAGTGTTTTTGCCCCACCACAAAACATCGTACTGACAGACGTGGTGGAGGGGGTCATATGCGTAATAAAACATGCCACTGCTTTCAAGGAATGGACAGAACAACGAACAAATGGCATGGAAACATTTGGGATTTCGCTTCGTCCACACAAGTCACCGCGACATTGTACACACATTAACGTTGGGGTGGTATATCACAATGCAGATAGTAACAACTTGATAGAACACATTTGCCATTGCATGGATTATATACACTACGCAACCGCGGACTGGCATCATCTCACCGAACGGCATCTGAAAGCCCACTACCGTCCGAAGCAGATAGTGACTGTTCACACATGCGGGGACGCCACGTTGGATAAGATAGACACCAATGTGAGCAAACTTTACCGATAGCCAAAAACCAGTTGCCCTGTCGGTACTGCTGATCACGATGTGGTCATTTGTGAGCCATATGTTGATCCAAATTTCAAAACTGGCTGTCGACAAAAAAATTCTACCAAAGTAATGGGGCAAAGCGAGCTGGTGGTGTTTGCAGCAGATTGGCAGAACATCAAATGTGAGGACCTTTGCGATCTGCCATCCTGTGAAGAACAAGTGCAAATGCTTACATCCAACACAAACGAATTGACGAAGAAGCATTTCCCACCAAAGACAGTGGTAAGACACACAGCAGACATACGGATCAGTTCCGAGACCTGATTCGTCGGCGTCAACGTGCATGGAAGTCAGGTGACCAAGTCAGGTGACCAAGTCAGGTGACCAAGCTACTACGACAAACAAATCAATGTTGAAAACCGCGCAATTGGTGGAAAGCCATGAAGGAACTGCTTCGGTGCAACACAACTAGCAATGACACCCCGTTGCTTCACACCACCGAGTGTGTGAAGGTGATCTTCAGGACTTTAGCCAACATATAAATTACTTTTTCAAGTCAGTGAGTGAAAATCTACCTGTATTTTTAAATAGTGCCTTTTAATCAATATCACTTATAATTATTAAATTTGAGTTTATATCTGTGCTCATTTTTAAAGATAATACTATACTTATTCATAATACAATAATAAATGTTTATATGCGCCTTTTATTTCTTCTAATAATACACACAAACACACACTATTAAATATTCACTATTGCAAATATATATTATTATTAGTAGTAGTAGTATTATGTTATTATATGTACAGTGTACATACGAACATGCGTACATACGTACATACGAACACACGCAAACACGCTCACGTACACACACATATACAAACCTACATACATAGATGCATACATTCATACATACATACATACATAGATACATACATACATACGTACGTACGTGCATACATACATGCATGTATACATATATACATACATACATACGTACATACATGCATGCATACATACAAACATACATACATACATACACACATACATATATACATACATACATGCATGCATGCATGCATACATGCATACATGCATACATACATGCATACATACATATATACATACATACATACATACATACATACATACATTCATACATACATACATACATACATACATATATACATACATACATACATACATACATACATACATGCAGGCCATTTATACATATAATTCACACTATTGTACAAATCATTGTCGGAACTGACACTCACCGGACACCTCGTCGCTGTCTTCATTTACGGACAAACTCGGATCATCGGCTTCTTCCTATTGATCAAACACAGAATTAGTCAAAAGTGCTGTTTACCACAATACATAACATTGAATGTGGTGAATGCATGTGTCTTGCTACAACAGCAAAAGTAGAGGGTTAAATGCTACCCGTCTCCTCTGTGATGCTTTCTTAAAACAAATGTCACAGTGTGTGCATGTATTAGTTTGCATTACTGCTCTAATGCCAGCACCCCCCGCCTGCCTTTGCTTAGAACACGGCACTAGCAGTACTAAGGAGTCGTCGCATACGTCCAAAAAAACTCATAGTGTTTAGTATAGGATTCGACCGCCACTCACCCCCTCAATACGAAGTGTGGGACATAAGATAACGCGCATATTGCCAATCAAAAAACATTCGTTTGTCCCACAAAACGTAGCGACGACCAAGCTACCACCCACCAATTAGCAATGCTATACGTTTGTGGACTTTGATAACTTATGTGACCGTCGCTAATGTTGTCACTTACTTCAACAGCTGCGTGAGTTGCCACAAACGTCAACGCCAGGAAGGCGAAAAGTAAGACGACACTCGCACGCATTGTCTCTTCAAAGCGACTCTTTAAGGAGAGAAATAACGCATTCAGCATATTGCTAATAATAAATAGCAGGATTTCTTATTACATAATGATTATTCGCCAATTTAATTCAGTTAATTTTATTATTCTGTGCTGAGATTGAGAGCAACTTTTAACAAAATCTAATTTCCTTGAAAACAAATGTCAAACTTCCTTACCCGATTCAGTGACAAGAAGGTCTTCGTTCAAGTGACGAGTCGTACTCTGTCAGTGTTGAATCCGACCGAGTATCCCCTCTTTACATAGCATTAAAGCGTGAATGTGTGTGCGTCATTGCCACGGATAAAATCCATGTATTACGTCATTGACACCAGTTGTTTTATTGTCACCTCGAATTTAATGTGGGTGTCACATGCAATGCGGGCGTTTAAAAAAGGTCTTTAGTCCCGTCATATAAATATTTTTTTAGTTGAGTTGTTGTGTGCAAACATCTGTATAACATACTTACAGTTCGTTGTAACATGTTATCGTTACCGTACTCAGATCTTCGTTTGTGTTTGAGGAAATGTACGCCGTGTATTTGTTAATTAAACATAATGTTAGTACACTTTATTGAGCCAAAATGTTGCTTAGGCGGCCCAGACCCGTGACACACCGAGAGAGAGAGAGAGAGAGAGAGAGGGGGGGAGGTAGAGACGGAGGGAGAGAGAGAGAGAGAGAGAGAGAGAGAGAGAGAGAGAGAGCGAGAGAGAGAGAGAGAGAGAGAGAGAGAGAGAGAGAGAGAGACATAGATAGAGAGAGAGAGAGACAGACAGACAGACAGAGAGAGAGACATAGATAGAGAGAGAGAGGGGGGAGGTAGAGACGGAGGGAGAGAGAGAGAGAGAGAGAGAGAGAGAGAGAGAGAGAGAGAGAGAGAGAGAGAGAGAGAGAGAGAGCGAGAGAGCAAGAGACAGTTGTGTTGGATACCGGTAACGGTTGAGCGCTTGTTCTCAAACCTCGAGAGAACGCTTCAAGCCACCCGTTCCACGATAAATAGTAATAGCTTTCCCCTTCCCACCATGTGTTTGAACAGGTGGGGGAGTATGGGATGTGGTTGCAGTGTTCCCTGGGTGGGCGGATGAGCTATGTTGCTTATGGTTTATTTGGCAAACTGTCTTTATATCTGATTAATCACCCAAGTGGTACCAACTCCTGTCTCCAACTGATCTCAGTTTGATGCTATACAGCGCTGGTGTCTACAGATGGAGACCGCTAGAAAAAGTTACTGATGTGGCTGCTTGGTTTTATTGCTACTAGACTTAGAGAAGACGTCTGGGAATATTTGTCACTAATACTCACCCAACTCATTATGATTTCCATGTTTGAGATTACTAGTAGATAGTTTTTACTTCATTGGTGGGTTGTTGTGTTAATTCGCTAGATGTAGATTGCCGTTCCTGCGCGATCACAGGTGTTGGCCTCATCGTTTTTTCAATGTTTCCTGTGTTTACTAGTTCCTGAGTTAGCATGTTGTGGTGTTCCGTCTACCAATAGTCGATTTCTGTTTTACGGCAACCGCAGTCTGGCGTGCACGGGGCTCTGCTCGGGCCTCGTGTTGTGTGTACGATCATGATGGTAAATTTTTTTTTTATTTATTATACTGTTTCTCTGGTTGGTCTTTCAACAACAAACCCAACATGAAGACGTGGCACATATGATCCACATATATTTTAATATAACTCGATATTTAATGTTACTTTTTTATTGCAGCGCTGCAGCAGTAAGATACCAAAGTTTCGATTATTTTGGTGCATAATAAAAAGGAATGTGGAAGAATACTGCATGGCTGTAATGTAACATCCTTTGTCAGAACCAGTCAATCTCAGATCATGGAATGTAGGAAACTCAATATTCTGTAGTTTGATTAATTTGTGTACAGACAGTGCCCCTCCAGTTGTGCATGCTAAACTCTGAAAGTCAACTGATTTATGGATTCTTTCAGAATACGTATTCTTTGACAAGATGCAGCCAGTGGCCACACAACACAGTCAAGTGACATTGTCTGTTGATCAGATGTACTTCTACAAATACCTGACGGCAGATAAACGGTGTGTGTGTGTGTGTGTGTGTGTGTGTGCGTGTGCGTGTGCGCGTGCGCGTGTGCGTGTGCGTGTGCGTGTGCGTGTGAGTGTGCGTGTGCGTGTGCGTGCGTGTGTGCGTGTGTGCATGTGTGCGTGTGTGCGTGTGTGTGTGCGTGCGTGCGTGCGTGCGTGCGTGCGTGCGTGCGTGCGTGCGTGTGTGTGTGTGTGTGTGTGCGTTTTCGATATTGGTGCACAAACGTGAGACAAATAAGCTCAACATTTAAATTCACTAAACGAACAGGTAATAGTTTTATTTGATTCTTCTGCAATAACAGGAAACAGTTGATTCAGTGTCTTTGCAAGTTCACCACTAACCACGTGGGCCGTTGTGGCGTAGTGGTTAGAACTTCGGACTCTCAATCGAGAGAAGATGGGTTCGAATATGCTCGCTGCAGTTTCAAAGATTGGACAGTACGATTCAACCCACGATGCTCCAGTTCACTCAGCTGTGTAATTCTCAACCACATAAGTAGCAGCAGAAGAGTCCATGACAACTCTGCTAAATACCTCAATTGAGGACACGACTGAATGTATTGATTCAACTTTGGATGATGTTTAGTCCCGACAGCCGACACGGAATAAAACGGTTTATTCCTGCGCATGTGGGAAATATCAACATTCAAGCGACGTCATGTCATGTCATGGTGACGTGTCATGGTGACGTGTCATGGTGACGTGACATGGTGACGTGTCATGGTGACGTGTCATGGTGACGTGTCATGGTGACAGTTGCAAGGAGAGGAGACTGCGCAAAGAACCGAGAGCAAATTAATCTAAGTAATGACAGAAAACATGTGCCTTCCACCGTGTTTTTCCTTTCTATGGAAAAACGTCACATCACACATTATGTTGCGTGAAAACGCCTGGGTGTCCGCGCTGGTGTGAAAACGCTATATATCTCTGTCTTCGCTGACAGTGTCGGCGCAGTTGTAATGCTGCACTTTTTACATGTTTTTTTTTCAAACGTAGTATATCTGTTTTATATTCTTTATAATCTTTAACACGACAACCTGTACTGTATTTATAAAAAAAAATTGTTTTTACACAACCCTGTATCCAGTCCTTGACACTGTTCAAAGAGCTATACACTTCACCCCCTGACAGACCTGTTAGTCCATCGTCATCTCGATTTTTTGGAAAGCATTCAGCCACGGTGCATTTAATGCACGAATACTATTCTTTCGCAGATCCACGTCTTGTTCTGATTGTGGCGAAAATAATTCATCAGACATGTCAACCGCATTAACTAGGTGATGTTACCCTGGTGTTTCATTTCAATGTGTTTTTGACCCGAGCCAGAGCATCTGACGAAGTTAGCAGACTTGGCGTCTACAGTCACGCAAGGCTTTTTATATTAAATAACCTTTACCTCTTGAAACGAAATCACATATACACATTCTAGTTGGGTGTTTTACGTTCATCTGCAACAACAAAAACACACGCTTCCAGCCAATACGTCAATTCTCTTTGCTAGAAACAGTGATGTTCGTATCCATAAAACTATAAACTTGTGCAGTCATGTGTAGGGGCAATATGTAACATATGCTTGGACAGAATAGCATCTCAGGGATTGGTCCCCGCTACACTTACGTGTTTGTTATATACGGTGTGACTTAGATGGACCAACATTAATTATCATCAACTGCAGGACAATAATTAAGAAATGATACCTTGTATCATATTTCCTCCCCTTGTGATGGTGCCTGTACAGCTACGAAAAACAAATATTGTTAGAATATCATGATTCTTTAGTAGGAAAATTCTTTGGGAAGTTTTCAGCCACGCTGCAATTGCTGCGCGAAGGCTATTCGTTCACATATCCACCACTGTCTGTATTGCGAGGTACTCATTCATACAGCTGAGTGAACTGTGGCAATTGGAGATTCTTTGCTAAACACCAAAAAGGTGTAGAGGGGAAATTCCGTAAAGCGCAAACTGGAGCCAAACGGTAAGCCATCAATATTCCAGGCAACATCGATGGTCAAGTCTGACTGGTCATCTTCGACATTCTCTCAGTGCTTGTTTTATAGTGCTATTCATTCTCCCACAAGTGGCATTTATTTGTGGATGATATGTACTCGTGCAGTGTTTGTTTGTGGATGACATGTACTCGTGCAGTGTTTGTTTCTGGATGACATGTACTCGTGCAGTGTTTGTTTCTGGATGACATGAACTCGTGCAGTGTTTGTTTGTAGATGACATGTACTCGTGCAGTGTTTGTTTGTAGATGACATGTACTCGTGCAGATTACACTGAGCATATACTAGCTTTGACACAAACGGTGTACCCCTATATGATACAAGTTTTCTTGGGGCCCCATAGCGAGTAAACATCTGCCCATAGAGAACTTTAGTTATAGTTGTTGCTTTCTGGTATGTCAGGGCAAATGCTTCACACCACCATGAAAACTGTTTTCTATCAACAGTATATACTGATCTCCCCCATCTGATATTTTTAAGTGGACCAAACAATTTCATGTGCTAACGTTGACAAAATGTTGCTACTGGGAGAAGGCATAGTGAAGCTGGTTGATCATGATAGTGGCGTTTTGCCTGCTGACATTTTCTACACTTCCTGAAATAATGGTCAACGTCGGCATACATTCCATTCCAATAGTACTTTACTTTTATAGCATAGTATGTACGATCAAAGCCTTGGTAACCCTCAATCCATATTGATCAGTATTGATCGATTTCTAACACTATTTTCATCGCCTTAGTGTCATCATCTGTTAGTTTGTCATAAACTAGGTATTCAGGCATGGGTCCCACCTCTGTACATATCTGCTGTGCTTCCCAATGCTAGTGCCAATTAAACTAGCAATTGTTACTTTGCCACTAGCTCTGTGTCACTACTACTGCACATTTCTTCACATTCGTCACCTTCATAATAGAAGGATGTTTTCATTGTCTCGAATGTGAAAAAAAATCCATATGTCACTGTGTGCGTGTGTGAGTGTGTGTGTGTGCGTGCGTGCGTGCGTGCGTGCGTGCGAGTGTGTGTGTGTGTGTGTGTGTGTGTGTGTGTGTGTGTGTGTGTGTGTGTGTGTGTGTGTGTGTGTGTGTGTGTGTGTGTGTGTGTGTGTGTGTGTGTGTGTGTGTGTGTGTGTGTGTGTGTGTGTGTGTGTGTGTTGCCGTCTCCAGTTTCGCTGGTTCCTAGCCGCTGGTTCATAGCCGCGCTGCCATGTTTGGCCTAATCCCGCGCTGCCATGTTTGGCCTAATCCCGCGCTGCCATGTTTGGCCGTAATCCCGCGCTGCCATGTTTGGCCGTAATCCCGCGCTGCCATGTTTGGCCGTAATCCCGCGCTGCCATGTTTGGCCTAATCCCGCGCTGCCATGTTTGGCCTAATCCCGCGCTGCCATGTTTGGCCGTAATCCCGCGCTGCCATGTTTGGCCTAATCCCGCGCTGCCATGTTTGGCCGTAATCCCGCGCTGCCATGTTTGGCCTAATCCCGCTGGTGGTGTTTCGTGTCCTCTCAGGTTTCATATATTCCGCCTGGTCGAGTCCGTGACTGGCCGTATCCACCGCAGCTATCTGTTCTGAGAGCCGCTGCCCAATCAGCGACCCTACCGTGGTGATATGTTCTTCCGTAACCTGTGTCATAGGCGCCGTCATGCCATTTATCGCAGCATGACACTTCAACACGTTGATCACCGTCTGCGGCTGTGACTGCTCGACAAACGAGGTCAAGGTTGGGTGTAGTCAGCACAGAATTAGCCTCACTTGCTGGGCCTTCGGCAGCAGCAGGCCGCGGCCTGCCATCAAGACTTCCCCGTGAAACTTGCTACGGTCTATGCCATTGCGTCGCGCTCAGCAAATCGTCGTTTTGCCCTCATATTATATGCGGGCCCGTCCGTCTTGTGTTTGTTAATTACACGACGTGGTGGCTCTCATATTCTACTGGATCAATTGTGGTTAGGCCTCTGTTCAGGTTGTGCTATCTGTGTAAACTTTTGCAACTATACATTATCTTTCTCCTGATATGTTATATTTCTCATATTTAATCTACGCTGCTCTGAAAAGTCCGCGTCAGCATTAATTGATATACCTACGTCTTTTGCTTTGAAGGTTGCACCTAATACAGTTCTATTCGATATTGATTATAAATTGGTATCGTCTTGGTTAGGGAAACATATATGTAACCTCTCTCTTTTTGTGAAGCTTTTTATTATTTTGTTTACTTCTTACATAGGCATAGCTACTCGTGGTGTTATGTTTTCAACAATGTGCTTTGACATTATAAATTAATTCAATTTGAGAGGACAAATGATTGATGAGACTGACCAACAGTCTTCGTGCATCGGCTCAATGATTAATATGAAACACACAACATTAGAAGAAATTTGAGTCAAGTTGGCTATACAGCGAAAAGCATTACATGTGACCTTGTCTCGAAAGACGATGACATCAGTATCAACTTGAAGAACATATTTGTGTACTTTCTAGTTTGTAGCTTTGCATAGTATCGCGGTGAGGCATGGAAACTTAATGAGGAGGACGAGAAGAAGAAGTTACCAGACTACGAGTTGTGTGCATGACGAATAATGTCCATGATAAGCTGCAAGCATAGAACTATAAACATAATTATGGGTCAGAGATATAGTAAGGGTTAAGAAGAACACATGCTATGTTCCATCAAAAAGACACGAGAAAGTCTGGCATTTAGCAGCATATAAGTTGAACTATCAGGGAAAACCAAAGAGGTAAAATAAATATCTGATATATTTACTTTAAATATTTAACATATGGTGGACTCGAATACCACCACCACCACCAATAACAACAATCAACAGTATGCCTGTCGTGACGTACAGGCTTACCGAAATGTAAAGCTAAATTCATGCATTAAACCAGATTATGAAAATCATCACGTTGTTTCACCCTTATTGGGTTAAACATAGAAATGTTGAACAAATTATGTTTGAAACCTTTGGTTATAACTGGAATGCATAGCAGTATGTTATGGACAGCGGTCATCGTTGAGCTACAATGAACGAGCTAAATGTCTTCGTAGGTGTTCTTTCAAAACTGATATGAAAATTTATGATTGTCCTGCAGTTGATGATGATTAATGTTGGTCCATCTAAGTCACACCGTGTACAACAAACACGTAAGTGTAGCGGGGACCAATCCCTGAGATGCCATTCTGTCCAAGCATATGTTACATATTGCCCCTACACATGACTGCACAAGTTTCTAGTTTTATGGCTACGAACATCACTGTTTCTAGCAGAGAATTGACGTATTGGCTGGAAGCGTGTGTTTGTGTTGTTGCAGATGAACGTAAAACACCCAACTAGAATGTGTATATGTGATTTCAAGAGGTAAAGGTTTATTTAATACAAAAAGCCTTGCGTGACTGTAGACGCCAAGTCTGCTAACTACGTCAGATGCTCTGGCTCGGGTCAAAAAACACATTGAAATGAAACACCGATGATTGAGTGAACAATTCGGCTTTTGATCTTTTCTGTAATGTTAAAAAGAAGATTGAAAGGCGATTGAAAAAACTGTTTAAGTTCGAGTGCAGACATCAATCCCCACAACCCAGCGTTCTACCTTGTCACTTCCATTAAACGCTGGAAAAAATACAATGATAGCTCAATGGGTCGCGATGGTCGTGCGCTAAACAGCATCCAAAGGCCGAACGTGAACCAATCCACCCAGTCGTGTCATCATGCGAGGTATTTAGCAGAAATGACTGAGCCGCGTCATGGACGCTTTTGCTCCTGCTCATATGGTTGAGAGACGGAATCCACAGCAGGCTATCACGTATGGACTATTTTACTTCCCCTAACACAGAAACGGACCAACGGTCGTTCGTGTCTCTTCCGTAAGACAGGAAAATCGGGGTGAACAAAGTTGCCTAGAAGCTTTGAAACATCAACAGGGTAACATCACCTAGTTAATTCGCCAAACAGTTGACATGTCTGATGAATTATTTTAGCCACAATCAGAACAAGAGGTGGATCTGCGTAAGAATAGTCTTTGTGCAGTAAATGCACCATGGCTGAATGCTTTCCAGAAAAATCGAGATGACAATGGACTAACAGGTCTGTCAGGGGGTTAAGTGTAAAGCTCTTTGAACAGTGTTAAGGACTGGATACAGGGCTGTGTAAAAACAATTTTTTTATAAATACAGTTGAATAGGTTGTCGTGTTAAAGATTGGAAAGACATAAAATATTAATAAATACAGCACAACGCAATTCATATGCTATACTACAACGTAATTAAGTGGTGTTGCTTAGTATGTAAATATCTCATTGCCTATGTACATATCTAATATATTATTATAAACTATAAAACAGATATACTACGTTTGAAAAAGAAACATGTAAAAAGTGCAGCACTACAACTGCGCCGACACTGTCAGCGAAGACAGAGATATATAGCGTTTTCACACCTGCGCAGACACCCAGGCGTTTGCACGCAACATAATGTGTGATGTGACGTGTTTCCATAGAAAGGAAAAACACGGTGGAAGGCACATGTTTTCTGTCATTACTTAGATGCAATTGCTCTCGGTTTTTTGTTCGTTAGGTTCAGGAGTAAAAGAAGGACGTAGGCGCCATCCGAACGAGCTAGACGTGACGTTCTAGGATGGAGCCCCTGGCGGCTGGTAAAGATAAAGGTACGACCTCATGATGCGCAGTCTCCTCTCCTTGCAACTGTCACCATAAAACGTCACCATGACACGTCGCTTGAATGTTGATATTTCCCACATGCGCAGGAATAAACCGTTTTATTCCGTGTCGGCTGTCGGGACTACGCAACACCCCCTGTGAGACATGTTCATTCTAAAGCCAACTTGGTGGAAGCATTAAGACACGCTACAATTTATACGCGAAGATTGGTGGTTCACATAACCATCACTGCTTGTAACCAGGTGCTCATTTATGCAGCTGAATGAACTGGGGCAACGCGGAGTGGACCAAATTGCCAAATCTTTAAAACTGCAGCCAGCATATTTGAACCCGGATTCTCTTGATTGAGAGTCCGACGTTCTAACCACTGCGCCACTTCTTACCGAAATATAACGCTAAATTCATGCATTAAATCAAGTTATGAAAATCATCACGTTGTGTCACCCATATCGGATAAAACATAGAAACGTTGAACAATTATGTTTAAGAACTTTGGGTATAACCGTAATGCATGAACTTTATTATGGACAGCGGTCAACTTGAGTGTTGTGAATTTCAATGAACGAGATAAATATCTTAGTAGGTGTTCCTTCAAAACTGATATGAAAACTGATGATTGTCATGGAGATAATGATAAGTATTGTTGGTCCGTCTACATCACATTATATAAAACAAACACGTTAGTGTAGCGGGGACAAATCCCTGAGACGTCATTCTGTCCAAACATTAGGTTACATATTACCCCTACACATGCGTGCATAATCGGATCGTACGTGTGTTTTCGCAGTATAGAATGTTAATGAAAAACATAGTTTAACAATCGTGTTTTGCAACAGCACATAAACCACGTATACGATGTGGACGGTTCCTACGGTCACTATGACACGTCACTTGACCGTTTTATTCCGTGTCGGCTGTCGGGACTAAACATCATCCAAAGTTGAACCAATACATTCATTCCTGTCCTAAATCGAGGTATTTATATATATATATATATATATATATATATATATATATATATATATATATATATATATATATATATATATATATATATATATATATATATATATATATATATATATATATATATATATATATATATATATATATATATATATATATATATATATATATATATATATATATATATGTGTGCTACTTTTGAAAAAGAAACATGCAGAAAGTGCAGCATTACAACGGCGCCGACACTGTACGCGGAGACAGATAGATATAGCAATCTCACACATGCGTGGACGTCCAAGCGTTTGCACGCAACATAATATATGGTGCGACGTTTTCCCTAGAAAAGAAAAACACAGTGTACGGCACATGTTTTCTGTGATTATTTAAATTAAATTACTCTCGTTTCTTAGTTGACTGTATCCAGGAGTGAAGATAAGCTACTTGGTTCTTGCTGGAAGACATGACTTACTATGTATTGCGAGTGGGGTAAGAAAACTTCAAACGTTGTGGTTCACGGATTCTCTGGACAGAATTAAGCAAAGGTGCATTTACTGCTCGAACACTATTCTTTCGCAGATCCACGTCTTGTTAAGATTGTTATGGATTGATTGATTCAACTGTAGGGCGCATTAACTAGGTGGTGTCACCGTGTTGCTTCCTGTCTTACGGAAGAGACATTAACTAGGTGGTGTCACCATGTTGCTTCCTGTCTTACGGAAGAGATCAGACATGTTATGGATTGATTAATTCAACTGTAGGGCGCATTAACTAGGTGGTGTCACCATGTTGCTTCCTGTCTTACGGAAGAGACATTAACTAGGTGGTGTCACCATGTTGCTTCCTGTCTTACGGAAGAGACATTAACTAGGTGGTGTCACCATGTTGTTTCCTGTCTTACGGAAGAGACATTAACTAGGTGGTGTCACCATGTTGCTTCCTGTCTTACGGAAGAGACATTAACTAGGTGGTGTCACCATGTTGCTTCCTGTCTTACGGAAGAGACATTAACTAGGTGGTGTCACCATGTTGCTTCCTGTCTTACGGAAGAGACATTAACTAGGTGGTGTCACCATGTTGCTTCCTGTCTTACGGAAGAGACATTAACTAGGTGATGTCACCATGTTGCTTCCTGTCTTACGGAAGAGACACGAACAACCGTTGGTCCGTTTCTTTGTTAGGGCAAGTAAAATAGCCTGCTGTGGATTCCATCTCTCAACCATGTGAGTAGCAGTAAAAGTGTCCATGGCGCGACTCAGTCAATTCTACTAAATACTTCGCATGAGGACACGACTGGATGGACTGGTTCTACTTCGACATTTGGATGATGTTTAGTCCCGACAGCCAACACGGCATAAAACGGTTTTTTTTCATACGCATGTGGGAAATATCAACATTCAAGCGACGTGTCATGGTGACTGTTGGAACCGTAGACATCATACGCGTGGTTTATGTGCTATTGCAAAATACGCTTGTTAATTGTTTTTCGTTAACATTCTCTACTGCAAAAACACACACACCATCCGCTTGTGCATGTGTAGGGACAATATGTAACATGTGCCTGGATAGAATGACGTCTTAGGGATTTGCCCCCGCTACACTAACGTGTTTGTTGTATACAGCGTGATGTAGACGGTCCAACACTAATTATCGTCACCTGCATGACAATCATCAGTTTTCTTATCAGTTTTGAAAGAACACCTTCAAAGACATTTATTTCCTTCATTGTACCTCACAACACTCAACGACGACCGATGTCCGTAGTACAATACTATGCATTACAGGTATAGCCAAAGGTTTCAAACATATTTTGTCAACGTTTCTATGTTTTATCCGATATGGGTGACACAACGTGATGATTTTCATAACTTGTTTTAATGCATGAATTTAGCGTTATATTTCGGTAAGAGGTGGCGTAGTGTGTGTGTGTGTCTCACAAACGAGAGACAAAGAAGCTCAACATTTAAATTCACTAAACGAACAGGTAATAGCTGTATTTGATACTTCAGCAATAACAGGAAACAGTTGATTCAGTGTCTTTGCAAGTTCACCACTAACCACGTGGGGCGCTGTGGCGTAGTGGTTAGAACGTCGGACTCTCAATCGAGAGAACACAGGTTCGAATCTGCTCGCTGCAGTTTCAAAGATTGGGCAGTACGATTCAACCCACGATGCTCCAGTTCATTCAGCTGTATAATTATCAACCACATTAGTAGCAGCAGAAGCGTCCATGACACGGATCAGTCAACTCTGCTAAATACCTCGATTGAGGACACGACTGAATGTATTGGTTCAACTTTGGATGATGTTTAGTCCCGACAGCCGGCGCGGAATAAAACGGTTTATTTCTGCGCATGTGAGAAATATCAACATTCAAGTGACGTGTCATGGTGACCATTGGAATCGTCCACATCGTATACGTGGTTTATGTGCTGTTGCAAAACACTATTGTTAAACTATGTTTTTCATTAACATTCTATACTGCGAAAACACAAGCACGATCCGATTGTGCACGCATGTGTAGGGGTAATATGTAACATAATGTTTGGACAGAATGACGTCTCAGGGATATGCCCCCGATACACTAACGTGTTTGTTTTACACACCGTAACGTAGACGGATCAACAATACTTATCATTACGTCCATGACAATTATCAGTTTTCATATCAGTTTTGAAAGAACACCTACCAAGACATTTATCTCGTTCATTGTAGTTCACAACACTCAACGATGACCGCTGTCACAATAAAATTTCATGTATTACAGTTAAACCCAAAGGTCTTAAACATAATTTTTCAACATTTCTATGTTTTATCCGATATTGGTGACACAACGTGATGATTTTCATAACTTGTTTTAATGCATGACTTTAGCGTTATATTTCGTTAAGAGGTGGCGTAGTGGTTAGAACGTCGGACTCTCAATCAAGAGAACACGGGTTCGAATATGCTCGCTGCAGTTTTAAAGATTGGGCAATTCGATCCACTCCACCTTGCCCAAGTTCACTCAGCTGTATAAATGAGTACCTGGTTACAAACAGTGATGGATATGTGAACCAATAATCTTCGCGTATAAATTGTAGCGCGTCTTAATGCTTCCCGTCAAGTTGACTGACAGGGGTGAAGTGTAAGGTGCTATGAACAGTTGCAAGGACAGGATCCTGCGATACATGAAAGTGTACGTTTATCTTTACCACCCACCGGGGGCTTTATCTTACAACGTCACTTCTCGCTCGTTCGGATGGCGCCATCACAAAAGTCCTGCCTACGTCCTTCCTTCACTCATGGACATAACGAACAAAGAACCGAGAGCAATTTAATATAAGTAACGGCAGAAAACATATGCTGTCCATCGTGTTTTCCTTTCTATGGAAAAACGTCATATCATACACAATGTTGCGTGCAAACGCCTGGATGTCCTTGCCGGTGTGAGCACTATATATCTCTGTCTTCGCGTACAGTGTCGGCGCAGTTGTAATGCTTCAAACGTAGTATATCTGTTGTATAGTTTATAATAGTGTATCATATATATGCATAGGCCATACTACCATTTAATTGCTAAGTGAGATATTTACATACTAAACCGTACCACTGAATTACATTGTATTATAACTTAGGAATTGCGTTGTGCTCTATTTATTAATATTTTTGTATCGCTTCTTTAGACTCTTTAACAAAACCTATTCAACTGTATTTATAAAAAAGTATGTTTCTACATAGCCCGGTATCCAGTCCTTGGGACTGCTCAAAGAGCTGTATACTTCACCTCCTGACAGACCTGTTGATTCCATCGCCATCTCGATTTTTCTGGAATGCATTCAGCCACGGCGCATTTACTGCTCGAAGACTATTCTTTCGCATATCCACGTCTTGTTTTGATTGTGGCGAACTAATTGATCAGACATGTTATGAATTGATTGATTCAACTGTAGGGCGCATTAACTAGGTGATGTCACCATGTTGCTGTTTCAACGTTTCTAGGCAACTTTGTTCACCCCACTTTGCCTGTCTTACGGAAGAGACACTAACAACCGTTGGTCCGTTTCTTTGTTAGGGCAAGTAAAAGGTCCACACGTGGTAGCCGGGTGTGGATTCCGTCTCTCAACCATATGAACAGCCGCAAAAGCGCCCATGACACGGCTCAGTCAATTCTACTAAATTTCTCGCACGAGGACACGACTGGATGGACTGGTTCAACTTCGGCCTCTGGATGACGTTTAATCCCGACAGCCAACACGGCATAACACGCTTTATTCATGGGCAAGTGGGAAATATCAACATTCAAGCTACGTGTGATGGTGACCGTTGGAAACGTAGACACAATACGCGTGGTGTATGTGCTATTGCAAAACACGTTGTTTTTCGTTAACATTCTATACTGCGAAAACACACGCACGATCCGCTTATGCACGCATGCGTAGGGACAATATGTAACATATGCCTGGACAGAATGACGTCTCAGGGATTCCTGCTACACTAAAGTATTTTTTATACAGTGTGGCGTAGACGGCCAACAATAATTATCAACACCTGCATGACAAGCATTCATGTTCTTTTGAAAGAACACGCACCAAGACCTATTTACTTCGTTCATTGTACCTCACAACTCTCAGCGATAACCGCTGTCCGTAGTACAATACTATGCATTACAATTATAGCCAAAGGTTTCAAACATATTTTTTTCAACATTTCTATGTTTTACCCGATATGATAACTGAATTGAAGATGATCTTTCAACTGTATAAATGCCAGCAGTGTGATTATGTTTGAAACACAATTGACAAATATATGAAACATATGGAACACACATAAAATAACAAAATTGCGAATATAAATAAGCCAATGGATTCCATATCCAAATACCATAAAGATTTATAGTCTTAGATGTACAGTATTTGGTTACGATCATCATACATTACGATGGCAGAAGTGTTTGACAAATTATGAATGCTCAATCTTCACAAAAATTATCAGCACTTATTTGTAACGTTCATAGTTGTACACCATTGTTTGATTAAATGACGTCACTCGCCAAGAGGTGTTATTTGAGACACATAAGTTCCCAAATTGTGAATCGCACTGTCACGTTCCTGTTTCCCACTGAGTAGTCAAGTGGCGTGGCTAACGACGCAATTGCTTCAACTAATAATTAAGTAGACATTTGGGAACAATATTCCTAAAACAGATGGAACTGCAGAAATGCGCCGGCCCTGTCAGAGGAAGCAGAGAGCTACAGCGATCTCACATATGCGTGGACATTCGGACGCTTGGGTGGAGTTCCATACAGTACAGTGTGAAGTTGTTTACGCAGACACGAACAACACGCAGAATGACATGCTTGGCATCGAAATTTAGATACTACTACTAATTTTCTGCTATATACCCCTGTAGGGAGTCAGCTACGACATCCCTGCCGTCCACGCTGCCTGCTCGGTGTCTCTCACATACTGCTATAGACACCTGTTGGGAGTCAGCTACGACATCACTGCCGTCCACGCTGCCTGCTCGGTGTCTCTCATATACTGCTATAGACACCTGTAGGGAGTCAGCTACGACATCACTGCCGTCCACACTGCTAGCTCGGTGTCTCTCATGTAGTGTTATAGACACCTGTAGGGAGTCAGCTACGACATCACTGCCGTCCACGCTGCTAGCTCGGTGTCTCTCATATACTGCTATAGACACCTGTTGGGAGTCAGCTACGACATCCCTGCCGTCCACACTGCTAGCTCGGTGTCTCTCATATACTGCTATAGACACCTGTGGGGAGTCAGCTACGACATCACTGCCGTCCACGCGGCCTGCTCGGTGTCTCTCATATACTGCTATAGACACCTGTAGGGAGTCAGCTACGACGTCACTGCCGTCCACGCGGCCTGCTCGGTGTTTTTCATATACTGCTATAGACACATGTAGGGAGTCAGCTACGACGTCACTGCCGTCCACACGGCCTGCTCGGTGTCTCTCATATACTGCTATAGACACCTCTAGGGAGTCAGCTACGACATCACTGCCGTCCACACTGCCTGCTCGGTGTCTCTCATATACTGCTATAGACACCTGTTGGGAGTCAGCTACGACATCCCTGCCGTCCACACTGCTAGCTAGGTGTCTCTCTATAGACACCTGTAGGGAGTCAGCTACGACATCACTGCCGTCCACACGGCCTGCTCGGTGTCTCTCATATACTGCTATAGACACCTGTAGAGAGTCAGCTACGACATCACTGCCGTCCACGCTGCCTGCTCGGTGTCTCTCATATACTGCTATAGACACCTGTAGGGAGTCAGCTACGACATCACTGCCGTCCACACGGCCTGCTCGGTGTCTCTCATATACTGCTATAGACACCTGTAGGGAGTCAGCTACGACATCACTGCCGTCCACGCTGCCTGCTCGGCGCCTCTCAGCCCCCGAAAGGGGATGCAGCTCCTGCCGCGGGAACTAGAATCAGTGGGTTACAGAGAGAGACCACCACTCTTTGAGTCAACGACAGGTTATACATTTACCCCCCTGTGGGGTTACTTCCCCTGGCACAGACACCAGATAGAAGTACAGGAGCAACGGCTTTTAGTGTCTCTTCCAAAAACACAGTTCGTTTCAACCGAAAACCCGACGCTCTACCACACGACCACGTCGCCCCACTAAGCTATGATTGTATTCTTTGTTCCAGCGTTTAAAGGAGGTGACAAGGTAGAGCGCTTGAGTGTGGGGATTGATGCGTCTGCACTCGAACTTAAACAGTTTTTTCAATCGCCCGTTTCTTCTTTTTAACACTACAGTTTCATTGCAATGTGTTTTTGACACGAGCCAGAACGTCTGACGTAGTTAGTAGACCCCGCGTCTACAGATGCACTAGGCCCTTTTGTATTAAAAAAACCTTTACCTCTTAAAATGAGATGACATATACACATTCTAGTTGGGTGTTTTATGTTCGTGTGCAAAAACACAAACACACGCTTCCAGCCAATACGTCAATTCTTTTTGTTACAAACAGTGATGTTCGTAGTCATAGAACTAGAAACTTGTGCAATCATGTGTAGGGGCAATATGTAACATATGCTTGGACAGAATGGCGTCTCATGGATTGGCCCCCGCTACACTTACGTGTTTGTTGTATACGGTGTGACGTAGACGGACCAACACTAATTATTATCATCTGCATGACAATCGTCAGGTTTCATATGAGTTTTGAAGGAACACCCACCAAGATATTTACTACGTTCACTGTAGCTCACAACACTCAACGATGAATGCTGTCTATAATATAATGTCATGTAATGTAATGTCATAATATAATGCTATGCATTATAGTTATAACCAAAGATTTCAAACATAATTTGTTCAACGTTTCTGTTTTACCCGATATGGGTGTCACAACGTAATGATTTTCATAGCCTGGTTTAATGCAAGTATTTAGATTTACATTTCGGTAAATGTTAAATGTTTAAAGAAAATACTAACATAGACAGCTTCAACTACGAACTTCTTGGCATCTTAAATTCAATATATCTGAAAAAGAAACACAGTACAACAATTGGGGGTTTCAATTTAAACTTTAATCAGCACCAACACACGCAAAGTTACTGATTTAGCCAACAATATGTATGCAACAGAATTTTATCCAACCGTCAATAAACCAACCATAATTGTTAACGACTCGGCTACAATAATATATAATATATTCACCAACATAACTCAACGCAAAATACACTCATGCATTTTATACTCTGACATATCCGACGGACCCAACAAACCCTGACGAAATTGTTTCACGGTTACGGAACACTAAGTCTAACACGTCTAGTGGTTTTGACAACATTGATCCACATATTATGCGAGGTAAAAGTCCCCAAATAGCTCCCCCATTATCGCATATATTCAACAATTCATGTTCTACTGGGGTGGTATCACATCAACTAAAAATAGCAAAAGTAATTCCAATACATCAACATAATGATCTGAATAACTTCTGCAACTATAGATCAATCTCAACTATGCCATGTTTCTCAAATATTTGGAGGGTCTGATGTATAATCGACTTGAACGACAATTAAAATGCATTTACTTCTGTGAGAAATGCTTCCCGGACCATTGCTTGCGGTCCAACAGACGATTAGTGGGGGAGGCATATATTACATTAGAGATTTTTTCAGCGTACATTAACGAGACGCGCTAGCGATTTTTTTCGGCGTACACTGTCAAACGCACCTTACAACCTACACTGGCGACACGCTTCAGCGATTTTTTACATACACTGACGAGCTCGCCTTACAACGTACATTGACGATGTTTACCAGCGATGAACTATTAGATATGTATTTCGAACTTACGATGTTTAACGTTATGCGGAAAGGAAGATTCCTTCATTTGACGCGCCGTGCTTACGAACGAACAGTGACATTGAAGTATCAAAACAAGCAGTGACTTTTTATTTGTGTTTATCTAACTTTTGAACATTTTAAAACGATGTACGGGGCTTGTACACATGTAACGACAAGTCAACCCGACGGCCGCGCGAAATGACCCATACATCCTGATGATGAATAGCAGAATCCGCAAGTCGCTCTAAGACTCGTACAAGCGTATGGACGAAAATCATAATCGAGATCAAGCAGATATAAGTGCCGGATGTTTGCGGTGAAGTTCCGAAACGAGTGCAACAAACAGAGACGACAGAGGAGAAAGGATGCGACCAGCAGCCTGCAATCGAGACAACGGAGCCCGCGCCCCATAAATTAACAACCGAGAACAACGACTGCCGACGAGGGAACACGTCAAAAACAGTCCGGACACGCCGATCTCCGAATGCTACGGCGTTGCGCATGGACGAATCGAGGCGAGACAAACAAAGGACTTGATGGAGAAACAAACATTTGTGTATATGTTATATGGAGAAACCTGCATGGGATAGTGAACGGTATGTTGCTGATTTATTTTAATGTATTGACTGAAATATTCAGATTAGATGTTGCATTTCAGAAGGATATTTAACAGCAGTGAACATTGAGCAAAATTGATAGAAAGTATATATAGTTTAACATAGCGACACAATAATTATACACTGAGTATACTGTATTGTTTGTAACATTGAAGAGATCATTACTTAGGGAAGTTCAAAAACACGTGGTTGTACGTTTATGGGTGGAGAGATAGAGTGAAAAAGTTAACTGGAAATTCATAACTCTCAATGAGAAGTAGCCCAATTAATTGTTACATATAGTCGATGATAGCAACGATTCGAGACATTTTCACAAAACGCGAAACGAGGCAATGTCATGACTGCGGCGTATTCAATTCGTTGTGTTACGTTACTTAAGCAGGATTTTAACGGTATTTTATACAAAAATTATGTAGGATTACCACTTTACTAAAACAGGATTTTAACGGTAATTAAAACTGGTGTAGCTTTACCGTGAGATAAATAAACAGTTGCCGGGATTGGACCAGTTCCTCGATCGAACCAGTGCTGTATATTCTATATTACTGTATACCGTGGCATCCTCTATCGATTATGTCATTCATCAATGACATTTCGACGAAATAGCAGTACTTTTTAAATATTTATCACCGAAAGTAGGTTTTCTATGACCCCGACATAATAATCAGGCCGTGATCAGTTATCAGTACAGCACCCTTGGTCATACTTACAATCGAAAATGTGTGTCCATCAAGAGTATAGGAGCCCAACGTATGTGGCGATAAAAAAGAATTTTAAAGTGTGTGCCGTCTGCTTGTGATGACAACGCAATATGTTTAACACGTGAAATTCCACGATTGGACCACTGCAGATGTGTGTAATTATTCCAACACAGTTTATTGATTACCAGAAAGTAATATTACACAAGGGAGCAATTATAATAATGCAAATAAAGGAAGCTGCTAAGTGGTCCAATCGATGGAACGGAACACATTTGGTCACAGGTAAATATACATTATTTCGGACTACCAAAGACTTTATTAGGGTTTACATAAATTTAGTTCCAATTGTCATATGTAAACTGAAGAGGATGAAAATAGCACTGACAAATGGTGGAGCTCCGGGGGTAAAGGCTGGATGTCCAATGAGGGGTTTGTTACTTGGCTGTGACATTTCGTAGATTTTGTTAAACCAACGAAGGAGGAGAGTGTTGTGCTCATACTCTATAGACACGTGACCCACACAAAGAATTTGGCTGCAACTGAGATGGCTCGGGAAGCTGGAGTGGTCATGGTCTCACTTCCGCCACACACGACTCACCGATTCCAGCCTTTGGCTGGGGCTTTTTGGGCCGTTTGGAAAATACCAAGATGATGCATTGACGATGTAGATAAGAGAACATGTGGGCAGACCAGTGACAATGTGGTAAGTCGCCGAAATTCTTAATATGGAGTACAGAAAAGCGGCATCCGTGCAGAATGATTTTAGTGGCTTCATGAAGGCAGGTCTGTGGTCATTGACCATATACGTATTCCAAGACTCCGACTTCGCTGCTGCTACGGTTGCAGCTATAGCACTGACAGCTGTTTCCATGGAAGCTGTATCAGAGTTATGATCACCGAAGAAAGAAACTAGCTAAACAAAGCAAAGTCGGACACTATGCAGGCGTAGTGCGACGAGTAATGAATGTGTTGAAATACTCTATTGTGTCAGTGCAGACAGTTGCGAGACAGAACATGTTGTGGTGGGCTCTAAAGGATGTCGATCATTTCTACTGGCCTATCCCGGAGCCATTGACAGAAGACTATGAAAATTAGGCCCTGTTAACTTTTCATTTGACTATTGATTAATTGTATATTTCTAATAAACACTATATTTTACTCACGTATTAATTCAAAGTTTGATCTACATAATTTGTTTGTCCAGTCGAAGAAGACATGGGACATTGTGCACGGTGGATGGAGCTACAACGATTATGCGCACTGGTATTTATTAGTATATTGTATTTAACTAATGATAACTATTATTGTTATAATGAACACTATATGTTACTTATGCATCAATTCATAATTATGCTCAGTCGTATATATGCACACACTATGGTCCAATCGAGGAAACCGTGGCCACGATTGGACCGTTTTGTAATTTAAAAAAAAAATTCAATTCATCAATGATTTTCTGATGATTAATAGGTTATTGTTGAAAATAAAATATAAACTCTATGTTAGTATATTGTTTACATCAATTCCATTTGTTTTCGCGTCTATATTCAAGTTTATCGTTAGGGGTCCCAATCCTGGCGACTTCCCCTATGCATAGATCAACGAAATGTTATCAAACTGTATATTAATATTAATAATATTAATACAGTGCCAGTGGAGAACAAGTAGCCATATCAAACTCGGGAATTAATTAAAAGGTTGCGTGAGGCTACGTCATAGCCATTGTAGGATTTATTGAAGTCAAAACTCTCACGAATTTCACGAATAGGTTCAGACATGAGGTGCTCTGAAATAGTATCTTGTCAACAGTCATTGTTAGAATTTGATAGTGCGTTCCACGACCACGGCACTTAGTTTTCGTCTCATTCATTGTTAGATTTTGTATTCTTCGCAGTTTGAAGTAAGGTAATTACCACATCACCACGATTAATCATTGTAAATTAGTGTAGTATTTAGCTTGTCAATGGTGCTGCATGGGTCTTACTTTGAAACTGGTTTGTGTGCCGAGCATGGGCGATAACGGGGAAGCCGAATATTTTCGTGCCGTGGTTCGAATTACATTACAAACCGGCATCAGTACACGTTATGATATACAACTAATATTGCATGATTTTGTGAACGCACATTTTATATTTGCTGTAAGAAAGTAGTTAGACACGACTGCCGGGGTTCAACGGTGGCAATATCCATGACTATGGGACAGGTTTCCGCGATAATCCGGAACTTTTTTGGTAAATTGCCTCTAAATTCTACCGATTTCAGTTTGATGCTAATAATGTATATATAAAACTAAAACTGGGACATAATTTTCACGGTATTTGGTACTTTCCAAATTCTAAAGATATAAATGAATTATAAAAAATAAACACACACACACACACACACACACACACACACACACACACACACACACACACACACACACACACACACACACACACACACACACACACACACACACACACACACACACACACACACACACACACACACACACACACACACACACACACACACACACACACACACACACACACACACACACACACACACACACACACACACACACACACACACACACAAACACACACACACACACACACGCTCGCTGTCGTTCTCCAGTCCCCTCCCACTTCCGCCAAATCTGTCTTCACACAGTCCTCCCATATCAATCGCGATCTTAGTCTTCTCCTCCATTCCATTATGTCCACATCTCCAGCCCACTCCTCGCCGGCTACCCACAGACGCGGCTTTAACTATACAATACATTATTAGGCCCTACAGTAACATTGTAGATCTTCGCAAGCTGAAAAACGATGTTCGGGAAAGGCGTAAATCCGATAGAAAATGACCGCCCTCTCTCGGATTATTCCGTCGGTACATTCATAAACAAGTGGCGCCACCAACTGGATTATCTGTATATAATTTCTATACTAGGTCCTAAAACAAGTTCGACAGTTTTCACCCGTAGTCGTAGACCCTTGTTCTAAATTATTGACAGTTGTAAAATTTTGACTATACCTTGAAAGAAATCGTGTACAACAAAGATGTAAATGTATAGCTGTTGTCATAACGTAATGTTTTGGTAAGCTCGTGTTTTAATAAATTGTATAAGCTGATTTTTGTATACTTTTTCTAGTAAATATAACTTGTTATGATTATTACAGGTTCACTTCAACGTGGTCTCAATGATTAAAACTCTAAGCAGCATGATCACTTACACATATTTTCGACAATATAATTATGACATAGTAAGCAAAACACAATAAATGTTAAAATGATAAATAAAAATCCATGTCGATAGCAAAGAATACTAGTGACGTAAAATTGTGAAACTGCATACAAAATGAAAATGTAAAACAAATCCATAGTGAAATATTAACAGAAGACAAAACTTGAGACTTTATGGCCGATATGGGGATCGAACCCACGACATTCGCGTTATTAGCACGACGCTCTAACCAACTAAGCTAACCGGCAGTGATGCAAAAAGGTTCAGAACAAAGCCACTATTTTTACAAATGTGCTGGCTACCCGGTTGCTAGTAACATTTACTATAATTTTGTATTGTTGCGTATTTATAGTAAGTTATTAAAATTTTGCATGGACTAGCCCAGGTTTGTACATACGTGTCAACGTCTGCTGGTGTACAAAGCAGGAACGTGCTCATAAAACGGCCGGAAAATGCATCTAATCAACTTCTAAGACTAAGACTCTAAGTTCTTAATTGTTTTACATTTTGTCATTGCCGCTTTTATGAAAATGGAGTCACGTGAGGATGCATTATTTCTGTCAACGGATACATTAACTTTATTATTTGTGTTAATAAAATGTACCATTCGATTGATAATCCGTATTTTAGTTAGGTAAATATGTGATGTTTCCCATGCAGCAGGCTGTTGACTGTAACTATACTAGCCAGCGGGCAACTTGCTACATCTGGTCCCGATCGGAAGGCACCTCTGCCTGAATTCACCAGTCGCAATTAATGCGCCAAACTTCGTGGTCGGAATAAATGCCCCAACCGCTTGGTCGGTATGCCCCACTGATACGATTACAGTCAAACATATGTATACTAAAATTTTAACTATGTATATTAGTATATTACACAAAAATAATACATGTATTACTTCACAGTTGTTACCCAGCAGGCACACAATGTTGTGGCAACGTTGTAACAACGTCAGGCATCAACGTTGTGATGACGTCGATTTTTTGGTCGATATGAAAATTGAGTCGACGTCGGATATCAACGTTGTTTCAACGTCGTGTATCGACGTTGTTTCAACGTCAGGTAGCAACGTTGTAACAACATTACAACAACAACAGCGTTGTAACAGCGCTGCTGCGCTGATATCCGCCCTCGGGCCGATGACTGCGTTAAGAGGGGTTAAACCTAAATTGGTTGTTTGTTTGAATCAAACAGGCAACGTTGTGCGATCACAAATCCAGTCACTAGAAGCAGGCTGTACGTTGCAGTTCAAATATTGTTCGTAGTAACTTTCATCTTTAGTATATACCTAACTAAATTCAACGTCTTAACCACGTCAAACTTCGACATTGTTACGACGAAGGTTGATCGACGTTATAATTATTGACAACGTTATAATTATGCGTGTATGTCGAATCAACGTCAAACTTCGACGTAGTTACGACGGAGGTTAATCGGCGTTACAATGACGTTGCGTGTATGTTGTCCACTTACATACGTTGCGCACCGACCTAAATTCGACGTGCTAACAACGTCAAACTTCGGCGTTGTTACAACGGAGGTGGATCGACGTTACATCGACGTGGCGTGTATGTTGTCCACTTATGTGCGTTGCTTACCGACCTACATTCGACGTCCAAACGACGTCAAACGTCGACGTTGCATAGACGTTGTGTATATGTTGTCCGACGTCGCGACTTTATTTCAACCTATTTTCGACGTCGAAACGACGTCGGTGTGCCTGCTGGGTACTTTTTAGCCATTTTATTGACGTCCTTCAGCCAAATTAGTGTCCTTTTTTAACTACAACGCTATGTATCGACATATATTTGTTTTGTTCTAATTTCATTTAATGCCATTATACAATGTTCAAAACATATTAGATACAGGTAATTTCGGGCCACGGTAAATTCGACCCACAACTCACATGATCGATTTAGCCAAAGACTCGCTCCCGTATGTAAAGTAGATTATTTTGTTGATCTTCATAAAAGGCGGCGTTTGATGCCAAATGAAGCTTATGTGTGTCTTATTGTCAATAAAGCATATCCTCTCATTTGTTAATTGATTCTTTATTTCATTTATTGATTTAGTTTCACATTAACCCGAATTGGTTATTTTATAACTGCTTTTATAGCTTTCGGCTCCTTTCGCATAAAATACGCCGCTATGTTTTACAATTTTAATACACAATAAGCGAGACGATTATTGGAACTTATACAATTCGTTGTATCGTTAAAATTAATTCATATATAATATATTACTAAAAAAATCTTATATAGTTTAATAACTTAAATAAATAAAAGTATTATTACGAGAATATCTTGTTTCTTTCTTGTTTCTATATTTCTCTGTATATGACAATACAGAGCAATGATAACGAACTGTTGTTAGTGAATGCAGCCATCGGTGAATGGTCTTTGATCTGTGTATAGTTTTCCGTGAGATCATATTGAATAGGAAGCATGCTCTGTTAGTCACACCTGGCCACTGCACTGGCTTCCCTTTGATGTCGAGTACAGGAATAACAAGTGCTCAAAGTGAGGTCTAATTCCATTACTAGCACAATCGACCATGTATGCTTTGACTGGAAATGAAGAACTAAGTAGATTTTGCGTGTCACTTGACATGCTCAGTCCAAGGCAAGTTCAAAGCATTTCGCTTACAGTAAGACTAATTGACTGCACCCAAGTAATCGTCACTTACATCGATGAACATCCAGCATAGTTGACATAGTTGACATAGTCTCATTAGCGGAAATACAAATCCATGTTTATGAACGCGCACATTACAACCCCGAATTTAAAAGAATGCTTTGATACATTATACTATATAATGACTTCACTAAGTAAGATTTTCACAATGTCATACCATCATCAGCATGTGTATAATGTGAATGTGAATTTCTGAGAGGCGCACAGTTATGCAAAAGGGGGAATTGTATTACTACTAAGATTATAGGTAGATATGCATGCATATTCCATTTATGGGTACTTTGGTGATAAACAATGAAAATAACGCAATTAGGCAAAAAACAATGTGCATATACTGTAGTTCATATACTAGATAGGATACAGATGAATCCTAGATTCGGCCAAAGGTAGATTTTGTTAGAGAGGCAATGTTCAACCATTGTTGATGGGCGGATTACACATATACGAAAACATGTTGGACTACCGATAAGTCAATGGCTTCCTTGTCCACTTGCCATCTGGGCCTTTGCATTCGAAGGCATTCTTGTTAAATATTGTTAAATGTTTTGCAACACAGAGGAAATGTACAAAATATATGTCAATTGGGGGACACTAAGTTTTTAGTTTTAGTATATATATATATATATATATATATATATATATATATATATATATATACATACTTATATATAAAACGGTATTAGGAAAGTTATGTTATATACATTACACGTGTTTACAGTACCATTACATTAACGACCATTGCAATTTATCTTTTGGGGTTAATGTTCAAAGTTTGGTAAAATGACATCTTTGACAGATTGAATGTTTGATTTTGATATGTGTCAATAAATGTATGGACGGTAACAAACAAAACAAATTTCCGAGTATCTATTTAAGACTGTTTTCTTCCTCTGTATGACCCCTGTGTTTCGTAAATAATAAATCGCTGATTTGGATCCAATACGTGTGTTTTGGATAATATAATTATTAAAAATATTCTCTAAAATAAGCGTTTGACTGGAAGCCGCAACAAAATTCAACGTTTAGATTGTCAATTACCATACTTACTCGGCCAAAAAAGCTAGTAGTAGGTAAAATAAACAACATTCACCTTCATCCCTTGACCGGGTCGGTCGTAGGGTGCCATTCTCACACGGTCCTCGCCAGCGTTGTCTGTCCTCGGCTGTGTGTAGCAGGGTCGGTAGGTCTTGACTTGTCCATTGTTGTATGTTGTCTAGCCAGTTGTTTCTCTGGCGGCCCCGTTGTCTCTTGCCCTCCAGGGGGCCTTGCATGATGTTTTTTTGCAATGGTGTTGTGTCAAGTGATGTGGCCAAACCAGGAGAGCTTGCGTCGTTTAAATGTTACAAACAAGGGCCCTTGCTTTCCAACAATGGAGTCTACTTGTTGTCTCACATATTCGTTTGGCTTATGTTCAGTATAAGAAATGCGGAGGAGTTTCATGAAGCATTTCGTTTCAAATTCATGTACGCGTCTCTCTGTCTCTGCTGTCGGAGTCCAGCTCTCGCATACGTAGAGGAGGATGGATACAGCAAGTGTTCTGTACAGCTTCAGCTTGGTTTTGAAGCTGATGCCTCTGCTCTTCTAAGTGGTGTTAAATATTACCATAGCAGACATATCACTGCAATCCTTATTTTTATTTATTTTATTGAGGTGCCACCTTTGCTTAAGGTGGACCCAAGTTATTTGAAAGAGTCTACTTCCTCAAGGTTCTGACCATTCATCATGATATTAATGGATGTATTGACATCATGATGAACGATCAGAACCAAGACCCTGTGTTACATATCGATTGACCCTGTGTTAAATATCAATTATGACTTATTCCATTGATTGACTTATTTCAATGTAATTGAAGTTTAACATTGTTTCGAATGCATTGTACACGTTTTTAAGAATTGACTCATAACTGGTGAGCTACATGAATGTGATTTGTAGCACAAACATCCGGGTTATTTTCGGAACAGTCAAAATGCCGATTCTCTCCGAGGCTATAATGAAAGCAACAAACAATGCCGCCACGTAGCATCTCGTGAGGACTCAATATACTTCATTATTCATTCTAAACGCCATGAGCAACGGTAGAGGAAAAAGACGTAGCCTATGGTACAACCTGTGTGTCTCCAACAAACTAATGTCTACTGGATCGTCAAGTTGTCGGATGTCGATAAGAAAACGTGTCATGTGCCTCGCTGAAGCCGGATGTTAAAAATTCACTTACACAGAGAACACATTTCAGCAACGGGCACATCGATTACATCATGCAAACACCCCACCAGTTGAGAAGAGAACATGGCGTTCTTTTTCACAGTCAGGGGTGCAAATAGATAAAAGGTTACGGAAGGGAATTATGTTTGTTTTAAATGGCTACATACGTTGATTATGTAAGCAGCAATGATTGTATGTTATAAGTATGCGAATTATTAGTGTTGTGCGAATTTTGCCAGCTGCCTGTGCAAATGTGTTTAACTGTTCCGTGCAATTTGTTCTCGCAAATTCGCGCCATTTGCACCAATGGCAGACAACGTTTATTTCAAAAAACAATTGTTAATGGTAACGTATTCATTCTCAAATTTCCTCCAACATGTGCGTTTTAGTGAGACATACACATTTTATTGGAGTAAACGTATTGCACAAGTACAGTTGCAACACTAGTAAAGTTATTGCAATATAAGTGCATTTATTACAACACTAGTACATATATTGCAACACTAATACAGGTATTGCAGCATTGAAACAGTTTTTGCAACAGTAATACAATTGTAGCACCAGTAGTACATTTGTAGCAATATTAGTACAGTTATTGTAACATTAGGACAGTCACTCGCAATATTTCTGTTTCATTACAAAAAAGCTACTTTATGCTCGAGGCAACTATTAGGGATATCTACCATGAGTTCATACCCCAAGACATGGTTGACTAATTTTCTTTTGATTGTTCAAAGGCAATTATTACGGGGAGCTGTTGCTTTGTACTGGAGCGCGGCTCACACGAAGTTTGCCTGTGTGGAGGTAACCAAGTGCAGGGTCAGTGGATCTCAAAACATTAAAACACGAAAAGGGATTGATGATGTAGCTCTGTGGTATACAACGAAAAATGTGGTTTTGGTATGTTTAAAATATATCCTACACACATACATTCAAATTGATGACTTTTATAGAACCGATCGGTAAACGATGAGGTTTTATGTCAATGTATCTAGGCGCACTGACGCACGCACGCACGCACGCACGCACGCATGCTTGCGCGCACACACACAAACGCATACACACACGCACGAATGCATGCACACACGAAGGCATGTAAGAACACACGCACGCACGCTCATATAAATTAAAGGTTTTAAAATGTGATAATAAATTAGTAAAAAATACATGTAGCAGTGCATGTAACAGTAGCAGTAGTAGTCATGTGGAAGGAATAGGCACAATCGAAATGGGAACTACGTGAAGAAGCCCAAACAATCCACCGGTGTCAGATCGTAAACCACACATATTTAAACAGCAGGGTGGAAAGCGAAAACAAGTGGTATACTGACAATTTGCTTGAAGACCCATGAACCTAGCACACAATCGTTAAAAGCATTACTAAAATTGCACCAAATCTAGAGCACACATCTAATTGTGTACAACGCGTTATCCACAGAAGCCAATACAGCACGCAGTGACGCATGTTCAGTGACAATCAAAATAGGACAAGTCAAAATTGTCGCTGCGCAATCCTCGTACAAATTGCCTAGCGCTGCAAGACCACTGTTACAAATTAGGCATTTGTGCATAAACCCCGAAAGTTGAAACAGGGATATATTATACTAAATATTATAATAAACACAGTCAGCAAGATTTCATTTTACTTTCAGAAAAACATTGGGAGAAAATATCATATTGTCGGCTATTCTTAAATACAAAATCAAAACATAGATCTACTGGTGTTGTCTTGGTGTGCAATTCAATTAGTGGTATACCTTTTTCCAGACATGCCGATACGGGAAGAGATTTCAGCAGAAGAACATGAACTGAAACCGTTCTGGATGCAGCCATTTTTACCGTTTGTTGAGAAATGGCAAAGTACTGCAGATGGCTATTCGCACCGATGTACCAGGTGATGGGAACTGCTTTTTTCACTGCGTGTCAGACCAACTGAAATGTTTGGGTATGCAGTGACGCAGCCACTTATAGCTTCGGTCTAACCTTATGTGCAGCCTTCAAAACTTGGTAACTGACCGAACGAACGGATTGGCGATACTGTTATGCCCAAAAACATATTGTGTAAGAGAAACAGGTCATTATTATATATTGTTGAAAGGAACTAAACTAATTATATCATAGATTTAGCGAGAAACTCGTCTACCAGTACACTATGTCGTCAATTGTTTACAAAGAGGACGGCAAACCTGTCAAGAGTCACGGAGCAAGAAAGTGGAAATAAATAGAACACCTCCGACAAATTTGGAGGCATTTCACTAACCTGAAGCAACTAAAAAGTGTACCTCAATCTCTGGTATTAATTGCTATATTTTTTCTTACAGGATATTGGTGACCCTCTTTTTGAGGTTTGCACCCCGGAATACATGGCTGCAATGAGTAAGCCCTCTTTCTCATTACAGCCAGGTATTCCGGGTTGATGCAGTTGCCGTCCAAGGAATGGCCAGAATGTTGGGACGTCATTTACACATTGTGACCAGCCAGGAGCAGAGCACGAAACAAGGCTACTCGGTCAACAAAATCACAGCCAATTCTAACTCTGGCATTTGAGATCCTCTGCTCTCCGGTCATGTTGGAGAACAGCATTACATAAGTCTTGGTAATAATGAAGAACGGTAAAAAAAACAAATTTTCACTTGATTTTGTGTCTTTATGTTATAAATGTTTTAAAAAATTACACGCACAACACCCGTGCACCCGCGCACACGCACGCACACACAGTTGAACAATAGTTATTAAAACACAACTGATATAAAGTATCTAGTTGTTTCCAGCACCCGGCAACGTTCTATTAACGGACTATAGTCTTTATAATTATAATTAGAATGTTATGGCCTTAGAAGTATCATTCAACTAGTTAGCCTTTTCAGAACTTTATCGCCAAGCACCACATGTACCGTGTCCGGTTTGCATCTTGACTTCAGAACTATGGCATGAAAGGCGGATGTGCTACATTGGGTTTTTGGGTTGTGTAATATAAGTACACAACGTCAATTAATTATGCCATACTGCTCCTCATTCTATGGTGTATGTATTTCTATGATGCATTTTAATTTACATGGCCAAAGGTCTCAGGAAACGTTTTAATCTACCAGTTTGCACTGACTAGTATTATTTAACAAGATTTGCCATCCAAGCCAAAGGCCCAGATGGCAAGTGGACAAGGAAGCCATTGGCTTATCGAGAGTCCAACAATGTTCATCTACTTATAACCCGCCCTCCTGAGATATGTGTCAACCTTGTTTTTAAACATATTCACGCTGCTAGCAGTTACACAATCTGTAGACAATTTGTTCCATTCATTTATTGTCCTCTGTGAGAACGAGTGCTTCCTGATGTCCAATCTACATTTATCCTTTACTAATGTTACCTCATGTCCTCTTGTTCTGCTGCCCTTAGGGGTATTGGTTCATTTGTGTCTAAAAGTTTCAATTACACCTTGTCTCAGTTCAAACTTGATGCTACGACTTTCTGTAATATGAAACCTAGCTACTGTTATTATACCATTCAGAACCACTATCAGAAGAGGCTGGATGAGAAACTATTAAACATAGTTTCCTTGTCAAAGGATGTGCTGAATAATATAGAGAATGCGTGTAGCACCTTTTTAGTCAAAGACGCGTTAGTCTCCTTGCGTACAAAGATACTTCAATTGTACTTGAATTGTACACATTGTCGTACGAATAAATATATATTTTTACTATTACTACACTACCGTGCCTCTAGTTTGCAATAATGACACAGAGTTAAGACGATTACGTGTCATTTTAGTCAACTGTTGTAAATGCGTTTGGAATAGACCTACTTACAGGTGTAAATGAAAAAAAATCCATTGTGTTTTGCAGAAACTCTAGACTCAAAAGTAGTTGCACCTCGTCTACTGTAAATTTGACATTTGAAGTTATACGTATGTGACGAATACAAGAAAATAAATAGGGCTTCTTCATCACGATTTTTATATTTTCAGCAAATCCGTATTAAAACGGTACACTGCCCAAGACCGTGTTCCTCCCAAAAATCCGTATTATATACATATGATGTCGCATGTCTGAAGTATGGGTTGATTACGTCAGGCCCTAACTCACTTAAAACGAGATTATTGGTGTCCCAAATTACACCATTTCAAGTGTTTTGTCTAAAAAACATAAAATGGGTAGGAAGGGGGATACAAACTCCCACACACCCCCGGGCCGTGGCGAGGCCTTCGGCGCTTCATACATTACATTGGGCCCACCTTTTTCTTAACCCTGGATCCGCCCCTGTATTAAGTGTCAACGTAAAGAGCAATTTAGACATACAATCATTAAACCTGTCCCAGTTTTCATCACATTGGTAAGGTAAGTACACATATATAAAATAATACTCAATATTATCACTGCATATTACTATGCCGCAATGCCAGTCATTACACTCATCAAATGTGGTAATATATCAATCAAGAGAGTGTTTCCATAGGAAACCTACCCCCTCCCCATCTCCCCTAGAAACAATAGTATCAGATTTATCAACTATCTTAACCATCGTGACATAATAATGTTAAGCACGTGACAGTCCTGTTTCGTAAGCATAAGCTCTAGTAAAATAAACATAACATAATTTAGAGTCACTTAATAAATCACTTAAAAGGGCATAACACATTCAGAACCGGTACTATCATAAAAGAAGTAATAATATGTTCCATAATCAGTCCTTTGGGTTACATAACTTCCTCAACTCGACTGCAGCTGGATAAAGCTGGTCCAAATCACCAAATGAGCCCCCTTCGTCGTCGGTTGCTTTATATATCTGTCAACAGCATAAACTTGTACAAACGGGGAAACATGACAATTCTTACGCCTTTCTTATGTTCTAAAATGACATTTGAAAATGTTGTTCTTTACAACAGAGAAACTATCCAACGAAACGTCATATTTGATCTCACATGAAAATGTTATGTAAACTAAAGTAAACTTTGTGTTCATGGGTACAGCATGTATGGTGTCCAGTCGTTTTCAAAGCCATGTTTTAATTAGTAACACTACAGCAACGTTTGTTTACTCAACCCCATAGAGAATATCAACATAGTTCAGTGATTAATAGCTAATGTGTTTTCATATTTCAATAACGTATGATTTCAAATATATCAGATATGTGTAGGTCAATATAGCGTAATCACGAAATGTGTAACAAATACGAGGGGTATAGTCCTGACGAGTTGCAGACGAGTTGCTAGTCGTTGACATGAATTCATCTCGACCCTACATTTCTGAAAAGCCTTAGTGAACGGAGCTACGTGGTGGAAATGAAGTGCTGAAAATAGTTAGTGTTTCTCCACGTAGTGGAAATGAAATGTGTCATAATTATTCCATGCTATTTCCGCAGCAGGCAGTTCCCTGGGAATATTCGCAGTGTCAAACAACAATTACTCATTGTCGCACGCAGTGACGTGCGCAAATAGGACAATATTAAAAGATGCCCACGCGGCGACAACGCTACTCATTCACTGCCCGACGTAGCAAGTCAATGCGTTTCTTGCGTTGTTCAGCCGCGGAGAGCTGAAGTCGGTAGCCATGGTTGTAACAGTTGTGTGGTGTCTCGGTGTGGCAGTAGTAGCGGCTATGCTGAATTCACGGCCGGTCAAGTCTCAGTGCACTGCAAAGCATTGTTACGACGATGAGGAGATGAGCGTGATGAAGATGTTGTTGCGCATACAGGGCTCGATGGAGGAACAACACATATCCTCCGTGAAAGAGGAATTGTCCTTGAAAGAAGAGCTGTCATCAATGAAAAAAGAACTGTCCTTGACAAAAGAAGTAATGTTGAACGTGCTGACTGCTTGTAGTGAGTGTTACATTATCTTATAATAATAGTGTTGAAGAAAACTAAAATCATAGATTGATTAAGTATGCACACTAAATGTGTTGGCCTACAGTATAAATGCATTACTTTAGTTATCAACCGTTGTGTTCATAGTTTTGATTTAATACATCATCCGATCAGAACAGACGGATCAAAATGACATCAACTGGAATTGTGCTACAAATAAATCAAGAGTATAATGAAAACACGTTGTTCAAATATTATATAGTTTAACTTCTATGTTTGACTTGAATAACTATTATAATGTGTTGGACAATTTAACATTGTTATATAAAGGTATATTTTTGTCTGGTCTTGCCTACGATAACAAGTCAGCCGTGGCTCTGTTTCACTTAATTAATGTTTATTCCAATGTGTTGTTGTCCAGTTCCGAAGCAGCATCAATACGCTTACGACTGCGCCGACATACTGAAGCTGGGTCACGTCTTCAGTGGAGTGTACACCATCTACATACGCGGGTCGACGGATGCGATGCAAGTGTACTGCGACATGGAGACGGACGGCGGCGGCTGGCTGGTACGTACACGTATCCCTTCTGTTGTCGCTGTGCTTCGTGCTCATTTATTACGTTGCAGCTATTCTTCTCCTCCATTGATGCTATATATATATATCAATGCATTTAGTAATGCAGTTACACGTGTTCCGTTTTGGCTTTCGCTTTCATTATATCAGGTATTTCCTTAGTGTGCACCAGATGCCATTAATTCTTTTGATCGCACTCACATGTTCTCTGTGACTGGGTCAAATCAATGCACCTAGAAAGTGAACCTATTCGCATTGTTCTTCTTGTCTTTCTTTTACACAATAACTTTCAAACTGACGGATTTTGTAATGCGGTATCCATTAGGTGAATATCACAGTATGGGTCTTATTTATATTTCAAAAGGTTGATATACTGGCATTTTTATGCATCTAGCATTGTTGCGTATACGTTGTCTTCTTATATATCTTCCTAATTATGTTTTGTTTCAATTCTATTAATTTTCCAAATTCCTCTCCACACGCATAGCTAAAAGTTTCGAAATAAATAAATGCCAGTGCTAGTCATGTGTTTTCTGTGTGTAGATGGTAGCAATAAACTGCACAGTCTTGACAAGTATCTTCTTGGAGTTTTCTTTGTTCCTTCTTTCTGCGACACTTTCCCACCGTGCTCCTCGTGCTCCTCTTTGAGATGGCCATACCATCGACATGATAATCTTAGGGTAAACAGTGTGCTTCACGATTTACCAATACTTACAATTTCGGGCATGTTTCTCTGCACAATAAAGAGTTGATGTACATGTTATACATTACCGGAATCTACCATACCAAATCACATATACACGCACACACACTATCAAAGGGGCGCGAACACACGCACGGACGCACGGACGCACCCCCACCCCCACACACAGACACACACGCGCACGCTCACGCGCACGCACATGAGCACACACATGTTGTTCTCTGTCTATTGCAGGTGTTCCAGCGTCGTCAGGACGGTTCAGTCTACTTCTATTGTGTATGCACGAACCCCCCCCTCCATACCTTGAGGATGCATCTGATTTCGGTATGTTGTTATGTCTCGTTCAGGTGTTCCAACGTCGTCAGGACGGTTCCGTCGACTTCTACCGCGACTGGGACAGCTACAAGAGGGGCTTCGGCAATCCTTCTGGGGAATTCTGGTTGGGTAGGCAAATACAGTGTAAAATGCTTCAATGCAAACAAGATTATGTGTCTTTCAGGATTCAGCATAAATATTATCAATTATACCATAGGGAAAGTGCGCATACGTTCTTGTGTATCATTTCATTGACATAAGACTTGAACAGTTAGTTGATGCTGGTTCTCAGTTATGTTTTCGGAATAGTGCAACACATTACTTCGTTTACGACGTGGCGTTGTAAAACATTTGCCGTGGTTAAGACTCTATCTTCAAATGACAATAACATTCTATAATTGCCACATACAATGACGCGTTTGTTTGTTTGTTTGTTTGTTTGTTTGTTTGTTTGTTTGTTTGTTTGTTTGTTTGTTTGTTTGTACGGTAAAGCCCAATAATTTCACAACGAAATTTAATTTGGTGTTTTGGTACTGTAATTGCATTACCACTGTTTATATCACTGACATGCGATGTGTATTTCGTGTTGTTTCTTAGTGTAGTCATGATAGCAATGTTTTCTACTACCTTTGTCCAGGAAATGACAAACTGCACGAATTAACGTCGCAAAAGCAATACACACTGCGTATTGACTTGGAAGATTGGGAGAACCAAAGGAGATATGCTGCGTACTCGACGTTTAGTGTGGGACCAGAAAGCGACGACTACAATTTAACCGTAGCATCGTACAACGGGACCGCAGGTAACTTTGTATATATGTGTTTATATATATATATATATTTATTTATTTATTTATTTATTTAATTATTCATCACTCTTATTTACCCTCCGCTCAGTTAGTTTAATTTATACATTGTCGTTTATCTTATACAGTACTTACAGTGTTATTATTAATTAATCACGGAAAGCGCATTGGGAACAAATATCCATGACTCTGTAAAATCATAACATTGTGTTCGTTATGAAAATACATCGTCATAATAATACATCGTCCTTTTTTCCAACAAAACCGGATACAAATTCCGGTTTACTGATACCAGATCATGGCCAATTACAGCTAGCTACTTCTAAATTATTAGTCATAGTTTACAACTAAGATAAAGGAAACAAGCTATTATTATTATTAACCATCACCATCATTATTATCATCTTCATTACTTTGACTAGAACAACGTTATTTCTCGTTGAGTGAACTCGTTCATGTTGCAGGTGATTCTCTCCTCTACCATGCTGGTCAGAGATTCACCACAAAGGATCGCGATAACGATAATTTCGGAACCGACAACTGTGCCCAACAATTCAAGGGGGCATGGTGGTATGGCTCCTGCTACAAATCGAGCTTGAATGGATTGTATCTGTATAATCATAAGGATATGAACCATCAAGGCATTGAGTGGGAATTTTGGCACGGCAACAAATATTCTCTCAAGAAAGTTGCAATGAAACTAAAACCAGCCACTCTTCCCGGTCTGTGAAACGATACCTAGACAAGAGAGGACACGATATGTGAAATCACAAGTGACCGATACTGAGGTTACGACTTTTTTTTATTTTTATACCTTACACACCCTCTATTAGACCTGTTCATTCCAAAGCCATTCAACTTCTCTGGGAAACATTCACTTACAACGATGAACATCCAGTATAGTTGATGTCTCATTAGTGGAAACGCAGACCCATGTTTATGAACACGCAACTCACAACCCCCAAGTTAAACAAATTATTTGATACATTATACTCTATAATAACTTCACTATGTAAGATGTTCACAGTATCATACCATCATCAGCATTTGTACAATGCGAATGTGAATGTGAATGCATAAGAAGGGCACAGTTATACTAAAAGGGGAATTGTATTACTGCTAAGATTATAGATATACATGAGTATTCCATCCTAGATTCGGCCAAAGATAGATTTTAGTAGAGATGTTGTTGGGCGGGTTACATATAGATAAAAAAAATTGATGAACAAATATTGGACTCTCGATAGGCCAATGGCTTCCTTGTCCACTTGCTATCTGGGCCTTTGCCTTCGATGACAGTCTTGTTAAATCTTTCTAAATCTTGTTAAATTGTTTTCAAAGCAGCGGAAATGTTCAAAATGTAGACAATGTCAACTTGGGGACACTAAATTTTTACTTTTACTTTTTAATGTTTGAATCAAATTCAGTCAACGTAATATGGCATATATAATCACCATTATTAGCTAAGTTTTGTAATATCCATTACTCGTATTACGAGTGCAACAATAACGACCTATACAATGTTTTTGTGAATAATGTTCAACGTTTGATAAATGACATATTTGACGAATGATGATGAATGGTTAGAACCTTGACCCTGTGTTAAATATCAATTGACTTTGTGTTAAATATCAATTCTGACTGATTATGTTTTTTGAATTATTTCAATATAATTGAAGTTTAACATTGGGTCGAATGCATTTTACACGTTTATAAGAATTGACTCATAACTGTTAGCATGAGAGTCAATGCGATTTGTTACACAAACATCCGGGTTGTTTTTGGAACAGTCAAAATGCCGATTCTCTCCGAGGTTATAATGAAAGCAACAAACAATGCCGCCACGTAGCATCTCGTGAGGAGTCAATATACTTAATTATTCATTCTAAGCGCCATGAGCAACGGTAGAGAAAAAAAGACGTAGCCTATGGTACAACCTGTGTGTCTCCAACAAACTAATGTCTACTGGATCGTCAAGTTGTCGGATGTCGATAATAAAACGTGTCATGTGCCTCGCAGAAGCCGGCTGTTATAACGTTCACATACACAGAGAAAACACATTTCAGCAACGGGCACTTCGCTGACATCATGCAAACACCCCACCAGTTGAGAAGGGAACATGGCGTTCTTATTCACAGTCAGGGGTGTAAATCGTTAAAAGGTAAGGGGGAGTCATTTGGCCTCCTGGGATTTAGGTTTGTTCTAAAAGACTACGTATGTTGACTATGTAAGCAGGAATTTTACTGATTGTGTGTAACATGTATGCGAATTATTAGTGCTGTGCGAATTTTGCCAGCTGCCTGTGCGAATTTCGTAACTGTCCCGTGCGATTTTTTCTCGTAAATCCGCGCCATTTGCACCCAAGGTAGTCCTTATGACAACGGTTATTTGAAAAAAAGAATTATTAATGGCAACGAATTCATTCAGCTAAGGTGGTCATTACAAGATCTGTGCTAACGAAATGCGAAGTCATATATGAAAATTACGTATATGTATTTATTGTTGTTTCAAATTAAATGTGATTTTCTATCATATATTTATATATATATATATATATATATATATATATATATATATATATATATATATATATATATATATATATATATATATATATATATATATATATATATATATATATATATTTCATGGTTTAGTTTCATGGTTTATTGGACTAACCATATTGCACAAGTACGTTTGTTGCAAACAATAATACAGCTATCGCAACATTAACACAGCCATTGCAACACTAATAAAGCTATTGCAATATAAGTGCATTTCTTACAACACTAATACATACATTGCAACACTGGTACAGTCATTACAACACTAATACAGTTATTGCTGTACTGGAACAGTTTTTGCAACAGTAGTACAATTGAATGAATATTAGTGCAGCTATTGTAACATTAGGAGAGTTAATCGCGATATAACAGTTGCATTACAAAAAAAAGACAAAAAACTACATTATGCTGTTATAACTGTTGCGGATATTCGCCATAATTTCGTATCTCAAGATATGGTTTGCTAATTTCCTGTTTATTGTTCAAAGGCAATTAAATTATTGGAGAGCGGCTCACCCGACGTTTGCCTGTGTGAAGGTAAAGAAGTGTAGGGCCAGTGGATCTCGAAACATTGCAAAAGAAAAGGGATTGATGGTGTAGCTCTGGAGTATTCAGCGGAGAATGTGGTTTTGGTCTGTTTCAAATATATCATAAACGTGTACAATTGATACCCTTTGTAGAACAGATTGGTGAAAGACTAGGTTGTATAAAAATTTACGTCGGCGCACGCACTCGTTCACGCTTGCGTACAAACACACACAAGCTCATACAAAAATATATACACACACGCACGCACGAAGGCACGATCGCATGTAAGTACACACGCACGCACACACCACACATGCACACGCACGCACCCACCCACCCACGCACGAGGATTTGGACTGTTCAATTTATGTACGGAAGCGCTACTTACCCATCAGAGAAGTAGCTGACTGTTAGTCACTGTATTCGTTAGAAAACAAGTGTAAAGTGTCGCTCTGTTGACGGATGTTGGTTGGTGATAAGAAAATACATGATCTGCATCACAAGAAGCCGGATCTCGGACTCAAACCAATAAATAAAATATAGTATGCATATATCCTCAGCCAGGAAGGGGGCACAATTTAGAGACAACGTATACAAGATGTTCTGTTTCCAGTTCTCAAACGAGTTAACATTTTCATCTTTGCCCAAATACCACTGCTTTGGTGCTCTATTTGTAGTGGCCACGATGTGATAATGACAGTCACTTACTTACCTGATCAATGTAGATTATCCAGTTGAAATCTGCAACTGTTCGCTCGTCTCAGATAGCGACCGGTGATAAAGCCGTCAATGTTCGTTTCGATTAACTGCTTCGAAGCGTGAAGTTGTTTCGCAACGATACCACCAGCCTTAGATGGAGATAATATGTCGCTACCTAAGACTACGAACGAACTACGAGAGATGGCAAATGACTTTAATTCTCCAACTTTGTTAGGAGACACTGGCAGATACAAACAACGCACACGGGTCAAGCGATGATAAGGGATCGCGCTCTGGGAGCCGCAAAGCACATTGAGCATCGGTATAAATAAACCACCAGGTGACACGTGCTGGCGATGACGTCACTAAGATGGTGTTGTGGTATCTGCGATATATAAGATAACTGTCAGTAGGCCATTGCTTCGACTACCTATTAACTATCACAAATATGATCAATACTAAAAAGTGTCGACAGCAAATTTGTTTATGCTTTGGAGATTTTGTTAAATTGAACTGTCATATAGACATAAATTTGACATGACAAAACTAATTAACTTTAACATAAATGTAAACATGTTTGAGACTATAAATAAATTATATTTTGGTAATAATTTTAATATTTTGTTATTGTCAACAATATGAAATTTTAATGGTTCATATCCTTAACTGTGGTTTAAACGGTGTTGTAATTCCTATCATGTTTAACATGTTAATAAATAATGTGTTATCTAACTTAAATGCACGCGCGCTAAGACAGATAAAGAAGATGTTGCACACTTCTTTTATACATAAGGAAGATGTTGCACGCTTCTTTTATACATATGAAATTGAGCTGTTGGTTTAATAAAAAAGAATTGTGTAAATGTAATTTGGAAATGGTATACTGATTGGACCTGCCCAGGGCAGTGGGCGAGTCTACCACGTATGGGTAAAATACGATGATGTTAACATGACATCACAGGGCGGACGTCTTCCTCGATGAAGTCAACGGCCAGGACGGAAGGGCTCCAAGATGAGTTCAACGACCACGTGTTCAGGACCAAGGCGAGCCACTTTTTTGGTGGATATCGGCTGTGGTCAACCAGCCTGGAGAGGGATGGGCTCCGCTAGGTTGCAAATCTGCCCTAGTCACACCATGATCATGAAAACCAGTTTGAATCACATACCGGATCGGTCGCAGCCCGGGTCAAAAATGACCGCGCCTCCCGCCGTACATCAGGACGGGGGTGTTAAGTATGCTACTGGTGCCCCTACCAAAAAGATACGTGGAAGAAACGACATCACCATCGGCACATGGAACGTCAGGACATTGAGAGCTGCAGGAAAACTGAAAGAACTCACACATGAGATGGAGAGATACAGGTGGAATCTGCTTGGACTCGCCGAGATGCGATGGAAAAGCTTTGGTGAAACATCGACCGAAGAAGGACACAAGGTCTACTTCAGTGGCAAGAATGACAAACACGAACAAGGCGTTGGGTTTCTTGTTCACAAAGACATTGTGAACACTGTCATGGGTTGTCACCCTATCTCCAGCAGGCTCATCACCATCCGCCTGAAGGCAACTCCCTTCAACATGACAGTCATACAAGTTTATGCCCAAACGTCTGATTATGACGACAGTGAGGTGGAAGATTTCTATGGCCAGCTGCAAGAAGTCATAGAGGAAACGCCAAAGAAAGACAATCTTATTGTACTAGGAGACTGGAATGCAAAAGTGGGAAAGGATGCGCAGACCAACTGGCAAGACACTTGCGGACCTTTCTGCAAAGCGGAAACAAATGAGAGAGGTCACAGGCTCCTCGAATTTGCAATGTACAATGAGCTGATGCTGGTTAACACATTTGGCCCACACAAAACATCTAGAAGATGGACCTGGCACAGCCCAGATGGAAAACATCACAATCAGATCGAGTACATCTTGGTGAAACGGCGCTTTCACACAGGAGTGAACATTGCCAGGACACGAAGCTTTCCAGGAGCAGATATCGGAAGTGATCACGACTTGCTGATGACAACCTTCCACATTCGCCTGAAGAGGATCAGCAAACCAAAGCCAACAAGAATAAAATTTGACATCGTGAAACTTAAGGATCCTGATGTAGCAGAAGCATTCAAAGCAATGATAGGTGGGAAATTTGCACCACTTATCATATTGGATGACAAATATACCGACGTGAACTTGCTGACCAACACCTTCAACAAAATAGTGACCGACACAGCCAGCGAGATCCTTGGAAAACACCGTCGGACAAAGAAACCATGGGTCACAGAAGACATCCTAGATCTTTGTGACAAAAGAAGGGAATTGAAAAGGAGAAAATGTGATCCTGAAGGTGCAGCAAAATACAGAGAAGTCAACAAGAAGATCAAACAAGATATGAGAAGAGCAAAAGAAAACTGGATAGCAGAACAGTGCTGTGAAATGGAAGACAGCTTGAGCAAGAACAACAGCAAGAAGGCTTATCAAATAGTGAAAGACCTGACATCAGTGAAGAAAGGGATAACTACTACTATCCAAGACAAATCAGGGAAATGCCTGACAGAAGAACAGCAGATCCTCAATCGATGGACAGAATACTGCTCAGAACTGTACAGCCACAACACCAACGGAGACCCAGTAGTACTAAACTGTCCACAGACTACTGAAGAGGACGACTACCCCATTCTTCGTGAGGAAGTAGAGGCTGCATAAAGTCTCTGAAAAAAGGAAAGTCAGCTGGAATTGATAACATACCAGCAGAACTGGTTCAAGCTGGGGGAGAAGCCTTGATTACCACACTTACAACAATCTGCAACAAGATCTGGCAAACAGGAGAATGGCCCACCCCATGGACTCAGTCACTGATCATCACACTTCCCAAGAAAGGCAACCTACAGATGTGCCAAAACTACAGAACAATCAGCCTCATCAGCCACCCGAGCAAAGTCATGTTGAAGATACTACTCAACAGACTCAAACCCCAGGCAGAAGAGATTATCGCTGAAGAACAAGCGGGTTTTCGAGCAGGACGGAGCACCATTGAACAGATCTTCAACCTTAGAATCCTTTGCGAGAAACACCTTCAACATCAGCAAAGCCTGTATCATGTCTTTATAGATTTCAAGAAGGCCTTTGATAAGGTATGGCATGCGGCCCTATGGGCAACCATGAGGAAGTACAACATTGGCTCCAAGCTTGTCCGAACCATTGAACACCTATATGACAATGCCACCAGTGCAGTAACCTTCAACAGCAGCATAGGAGACTGGTTTCGAACAACTGTTGGAATTCGACAAGGATGCCTACTATCACCAACGCTCTTTACCCACATTTTCTGGAGGATAATGACTGATGCTTTGAAAACCATGTAGAGAACAGGGAAACTTGGAGAGAGCTGGTTAGAAAGTCATCAATGGTGCCCCAACGATCCTTACGGGTTATGGGAAAGTGAAGTGAAGTGAATACTGATTGGGATATGTCAACAAACAAAACCCAAACCCAAATTGTGCATTGTCGTTATCCACCAATGCCTAATGCAACACATAACTTTGTATTAATGGAGCAAAATATATGCGTAGTAAACAAGAATGAATGTATAGGTTTGATTTTACCTGAATAACGTGATTACAAGGTGATGTTAAAAACATTTTCTACTATAGTGTACAGTGCTTTTGGTACATCAATGTCTAAGACAAATTTTAACGAAGAATTAAGTATATTTAACTATTTTTACAAAAAACAATTCGATACACTGGTACTTTCTATATAGTTAATTATAATATTTCTGACACAGAACAATTAAGACAGTTTAAATCAAAATGTGTAACTAAATATTATGTCACATATATCAAAAATAGTTTACCCACGTTTTGACGTGGCTTGCACAAATTCAAATTGAAATTGAAGCAAACTACTAGATGTTTTTCAGTGAAAATGAAACTGCCTGCACTCTTCGAATAATGATAAAAAATTAAAATACTGCTACAACTGACGCCATGTTCTACTGTGTTGGTGGATAAATGACATAAGTTGCATGGGTCCTACAATTGCAATTGACAACGAACAACATTAGTCTCAGAGCTGTTATACCTCTAGGTGTCCCATTAGGTGGGGTAACTGTCAGAACTGCTATGTGGCTTGGTGACCTGCTAAGTGGGGTAACTATTGTGACTCGATGAACATCTGCTCGTTCGTCAGTGGAAATCGGTTGACGCAATTTGTTAGCAAATGTCATCACGTATAATATTCACTCTAACTATGTATATAAGTTGACTCAATTGTGAAAGCATAGATGTCAATATTGCTACTTTCAGGAGGGAAATACCGCTTTTTCGTTTGCTCCCGTTTTCCTGTTCCTCGTAGTACATAGGCCTACAAAACATGACTTGTTTTGCTTTAACTAGACTATCATCCGGGCATTTGGCTACCTCATAAAATAATAGTGAACTTCAGTTTATAAGATGCAATTTGAATTCACTTAAAACTTGTATTATGTTGAAACAACTGTTTGATTGTTAAATCAGGCAAAAACAATTTTCAGTGTAGAATCTCCATAATGACGCTGATTGGCTACTGGCGCATCACGGGAACACGTACACAAACTGGAGTGACGACAGTGGGTAACAATGAGACCACGCCTTCGGGGCCAAACTGTCTTCTTGGCAAGTTCTCGAAGGCGAACGAGAGTCGGATAATTGGAAATAAAACCAGATCGCACCAGCACCAGGTTCAATTCATTTTTCTTTCAATTCCAATTCTACTTACTCAAAATCTCTCAATTCGAATTCTGCTTAGTGAAAACCTTTCAATTCAAATTCAGGAATTTAATTAAATAATTCCAATTCATTTTTAATTCATCCCAGCCCTAGTCAGTTTTTTGTAACCAACCTACCAAGATGTGGTGTTGATGGTGATGATGTTTCAGTGTTGTGTGGCAGGTTCAATCCCTGCTGGTGTTTGCATTTTGCATCCAAACACTACTGGCTGTGCACGCCCACTAAATCCTTTCACTGCCTTCAGCCTTTTTAATATCATATTTAACTGCAAGTTAAATATAGTTACTCTGTTTTGTTCTTATGTTGGTGTCATCACAAATAAATTATTCTGTTAGATAGATTAATTGTTGAATATACACCAAAATAAATAAACATTCTGCAGTCTCGTGCTGATTGGAACGATGAGCACTGTAATAAACATGAATGCATGAGAGGCTACATTTGTATTTACTTACAATGACTGTCCACCTTTCTTCTTAGCAGTATGTGGCCTGTCCAGGTGTTTGTTGTTGTCTATCATTGCTAGATAATTTTTAGCACGGTATGAAGGATATGTGAAAAATAGCAACACAATTGGAACTAAGAATAGAAAGTAACTAGAAAATATATTTTCTTTTAGCCACGTTTCAACATTGAATCATTTTCCAGCACTGCTTTTCAGCAACTTCTGGGCACATGTTGTATTCCAGACACATGCATCCGAAACAACAGATATGGTCATAACAAATTTTAAATGTTAAATAAATTTTAGCTGACCTTCTGTGGTTACTTGTTAAAGGGAATAACAACAATGATTGCTTGAAATTATATTATATTACATATTGCAACATATTCCAATTTCCACAACATCAAGGGAGCGAACTTTTTTTAAACAAGCAAACCAAGCCGACGAGCAGATCCGGCTTTGCAAGTTAGACGCATTAAACATCTAATTTTACCTATAAATAATGTTTTCCTCATGTTTTATTTAGTCATGTAGTACACACAACATTAAACTTTGTTTACATACCGAAAAAGGAATTTAACTAGTACCGTTTTGTTATTCCCTTTAAGAAACAATACATTGCTAGTTGCCACTACATTTCGAACAAAAACATATTTCAATTGAATGTTACAACGCAAAAATACATGTATGGTTTGTTGCTTTTGTGAGGATAACATATCTGAATACGTATCGTTTGCTGGCATACATAAAAATTGTGCGATTGAAATGTTCCATGTTCCAAGTTCTCCTGTGAAAGAATGGAACACATTTTGTATTTCATTATTCAATACTTGGTCACCATCTACAAAAACATAACTTGTCCATTGCTATTAAATAAAAATACCCCAATTTACATCACAAAAAATAATATGTCAACCACTTTGCAATATTTCTTCTCTTGGTTTTCTTTCAATTGAATGCAATGATGACGCATAAAAAGTCTTTATAACATGTATAATAACATTTTGTCAATTTGAGATATTGACATATTTATTTATATAGTTAATGTCAACAGAAAAAGATGAAACAATAATCCAGGATATTGTTAGTATTACATATATGATGTATTAGTTAACTATTTCTACAGGACCATAACATCAAACATTTTGAACACGGGACAGAAACAAAGCATGGGACGTTTGCCAGTAATTGCCTGTCCAGCACAATGCGTTGCACTGCCTTATGCGCAGGACCTCCATGTGTGAGCAAGTCCTCTGTTCTTTCAGTGAAATCAACGTACAGCCTGCTTCTAGTGACTGGATTTGTGATCGCACAACCTTGCCTGTTTGATTCAAACAAACAAACAACCAATTTAGGTTTAACGCCGCTTAACGCAGTCATCGGCCCGAGGGCGGATATCAGCGCAGCACCGCTGTTACAACGCTGTTGTTGTTGTAATGTTGTTACAACGTTGCTACCTGACGTTGAAACAACGTCGATACATGACGTTGAAACAACGTTGATATCCGACGTCGACTCAATTTTCATATCGACCAAAAAACCGACGTCATCACAACGTTGATGTCTGACGTTGTTACAACGTTGCCACAACATCGTGTGCCTGCTGGGTAACAACTGTGAAGTAATATATGTATTATTTTTGTGTAGTATACTAATATACATAGTTAAAATTTTAGTATACATATGTTTGACTGTAATCGTATCAGTGGGGCATACCGACCAAGCGGTTGGGGCATTTATTCCGACCACGAAGTTTGGCGCATTAATTGCGACTGGTACATTTTATTAACACAAATAATAAAGTTAATGTATACGTTGACAGAAATAATGCATCCTCACGTGACTCCATTTTCATAAAAGCAGCAATGACAAAATGTAAAACAATTAAGAACTTAGAAGTTGATTAGATGCATTTTCCGGCCGTTTTATGAGCACGTTCCTGCTTGTACACCAGCAGACGTTGACACGTATGTACAAACCTGGGCTAGTCCATGCAAAATTTTAATAACTTACTATAAATACGCAACAATACAAAATTATAGTAAATGTTACTAGCAACCGCAGTAGCCAGCACATTTGTAAAAATAGCGGCTTTTTTCTAAGGCTTTTGCGTCACTGGCCGGTTAACTCAGTTGGTTAGAGCGTCGTGCTAATAACGCCAATGTCGTGGGTTCGATCCCCATATCGGCCATAAAGGCTCGAGTTTTGTCTTCTGTTAATATTTCACTATGGATTTGTTTTACATTTTCATTTTGTATGCAGTTTCACAATTTTACGTCACTAGTATTCTTTGCTGTCGACATGGATTTTTATTTATCATTTTAACATTTATTGTGTTTTGCTTACTATGTCATAATTATATTGTCGAAAATATGTGTAAGTGATCATGCTGCTTACCTGCACTGTAGAGTTTTAATCATTGAAACCACGTTGAAGTTAACCTGTAATAATCATAACAAGTTATATTTACTAGAAACAGTATACAAAAATCAGCTTATTCAATTTATTGAAACACGAGCTTACCAAAACATTACGTCGAAGTTATGACAACAGCTATACATTTACATCTTTGTTGTACACGATTTCTTTCAAGGTATAGTCAAAATTTTACAATTGTCAATAATTTAGAACATAGGTCTACGACTACGGGTGAAAACTGGCGAACTTGTTTTAGGACCTAGTATAGAAATTATATACAGATAATCCAGTTGGTGGCGCCACTAGTTTATGAATGTACCGACGGAATAATCCGGATTTACGCCTTTCACGAACATCGTTTTTCAGCTTGCGAAGATCTACAATGTTACTGTAGGGCCTAATGTATTGTCTGGTTAAAGTCGCGTCTGTGGGTAGCCGGCGAGGAGTGGGCTGGAGATGTGGACAGAATGGAATGGAGGAGAAGAGTAAGATCGCGACTGATATGGGAGGACTGTGTGAAGACAGATTTGGCGGAAGTGGGAGGGGACTGGAGAACGACAACGAGGGATGGGGGAGCAGTGACAGGTGGTGGATACAGCAGTGAAATGGGAACAGTGATAGAAGGGGAAAAAATCAATGATTAGTGTTGATAGTATTTGATACCAGCGTCACCCCGGACTTCAGGGATAAAGAGGAGAGCAACATTATAATATGTATATACGTGGTACATAAACGTTAACGGTGTGTGTGTGTGCGTGCGTGCGTGCGTGCGTGCGTGAGTGCGTGCGTGGGTGTGTGTGTGTGTGTGCGTGCGTGCGTGGGTGGGTGTGTGTGTATGTGTGTGTGTGGGTGCGTGTGTGTGTGTGTGTGTGTGTGCGTGTGCGTGTGCGTGTGCGTGTGCGTGTGTGTGTGTGTGTGTGTGTGTGTTTGTGTGTTCCAAGGAGGCTGTGCACAATAAAGAACACACTGACACTGATTGGAATGCTTGACTGATTAATGGGAGATCTAAAGAATGGAACAGAATTAGTAACGCAATAATTTGTTCGATACTATTTGATTTAGACGAGATTGTGAACACGTGTTTTGGTTTAACTTACAAATTACTACTCTTCAAACTAAACACAACTTGTAATTGGCAATATTGAATAGTTTTTCTACATATTTTTTTAACACAAGGAGGTAAAATCGCTCAAAATTTGCCAGAAATCCTGGGAACATGGTGGCATGTTTTAATAAAATCCTGGGGCCTAATGGGTTAAAGCCACACCACGTGACTTACATAAATAGAACAAGATGAAACGATATCAACGTCACACCGAGGCACCCGCGCAGGGTCGTCATTCATTCAGCGCCAGACGGAGCAACAGTAGAGTGCGTCCATTGCTCTGTTCAACCGCAGAACGCTGAATTCGGTAGCAATGGCTATGATTATTCTGTCGTCTCTCAGCATGGTAGCTATCGCGGCTATGCTGAATTCACTGCCGGTTGCGTCACAGTGCACCACAAAGCATTGTTACGACGACGAGGAAAAAGACGTGATGAAGACGTTGCTGCGCATACAGGACTCGATTTCCTCTTTGAAAGAAGACCTGTTCGCAATGAAAGAATTGTCCTCGGTGAAAGAAGAAATGTCTCTCGTGAAAGAAGAGATGTCCTCATTGAAAGAAGAGATCGCTTCACTCAAGGACAACCTGACTGTGTGTTGTAAGTTTTACATTATTTTGTTTTTTATTTAGTCATCCGGACATTGTGTTTCATTATTGTTAGCTATTCATCAGCATGTGTGGACCCTCTGGAGCATAATGGTGTTGTGTGGTTAGTACAACTCAATCTGCGGAATCTATGAGATGTTTAGCCAGCAGCATACTAGACGATTTTTCGTTGGCCGACGACGACCAACCAGTTTGACATGTTAACTTCTAGGTCAAATGCAAACCACGTATAGGTGAACGGTCTTGTATGGCAATGCCAGCATTGATACCAGTCATTGATGCCTTGTCAAGCGTGACATTCTCTTTCACGCTAAATGATACCAGAGAGAGCTACTCCGCCTGGCTGTGCACGCAACAAAACAAATGGACCGCATTATTTGGCTCACATTGCTACAACTTGGAATGGGCACATTTCGTGTATACTGAACGCCTATGCATACGGTTGGTGTCGATGATGGCAGTCTTTACATTTACAGACAGCTCGTGAATGGATACAGTAGGATTTAGCCTCGAGATAAACACTGGCAAGAAACGACCACCGGTAACGTTTAGTTTACAACTGCCTTTGCGTTTCCAAATCACCAACTGGGCTCCTTTCTTGGGATTCTTCTTGCTCGAAATCAGCTTGAAGCTATCATCGTCGGTCGCCACATATATCGGTCGACGACATAGCATTGTAAAAACAGGGAAACATGACCATTCCTACGCCTTCATATGTTCTAAAATTACATCTGAAAATGTTGTACTTTACAACACAGAAACTATCCAACGAAACCTCGTATTTGATATTTCACATGAAAGCGCAGTGTGTGAAATTTGTGTTCATGGGTACAGCATGTATGGTGTCAAGTCTTATTCAATGCCATGTTTTAATTAGCAACACTACAGCGACGTCTGTTTACTCAACCCCATAGAGAATATCAACATAGTTCAGTGATTGATAGCTAATGTGTTCTCATACTCCAATAACTTATGTTTTCAAATATATTGGATATGTGACGGTCAGAACAGTGTAATCACGAAATGTGTAGCAAGTACAACCGGCATAGTCCTGGCGAGTCGCTGACGAGCTGTCAGTAGTTGACATGAATTCATCTAGACCCTATATTTCGGAAAAGCCTTAGTGCACGGAGCCACGTAGTTGAGATGAAGTGTTGAAAATAATTAGTGTTTCTACTTAAGTCCTAACAAACTGTGTAGAGAAACAGCTTGGGATTACGCGTGTTGGGAAATTGGTGTGCGCGCTCGTGCGTGTGTGCATGTACGTGTTCGTGTGCGTGTGCGTAATATGACTTAGCCTGACAATTTCATGAGGGTTACAACCTGTTACTGCATGGGCATAAACCAGCGGCCTGCACATGCCCTCAATCCTGTTTTACCATTAGGTCCCTTACTTACCTGATCTTGTCACCTCACGGCTTTAGATTGTAATATAATCATAACAATTTAAAGCCACACCGCGTGACGTACATAAATAATACAAGATGAAAAGATATCAACGTCACACCGAGGCACCCGACGACGAAATTCATTCAGTGCCAGACGGAGCAACTATCCAGTGCGTTTATTGCTTTGTTCAACCGCAGAACGTTGAATTCGTTAGCAATGGCTACGATAATTCTGTCGTTGCGTCACAGTGCACCACAAAGCAATGTTACGACGACGAGGAGAAAGACGTGATGAAGACGTTGCTGCGCATACAGGACTCGATTTCCTCTTTGAAAGAAGACCTGTTCGCAATGAAAGAATTGTCCTCGATGAAAGTAGAAATGTTTCTCGTGAAAGAAAGAAGAGATCGCTTCACTCAAGAACAACCTTACTGTTTGTTGTAAGTTTTACATTATTTTGTTTATTATTTAGTCATCCGGAAATTGTGTTTCATTATTTTTAGATATTCATCATCATGCGTGGACCCACTGGAGCATAGTGTGTAGCACATATCAATCTGCGGAATCTGTGCGATGTTTAGCCAGCAGCATACTAGACGATTTTTCGTCGGCCGACGAAAAATAGACCAGTGTGCTGAGAGTTACTGATTTACGAAATACTGTGTTCGGCCCTACTAATCTGTGATGATCAAAATGACGGAGGCTATTATCCCATTGACGCCGCCCCGCGCAAGCCCGAATGCCTCGCACCTGGTCGCCTCGAACATGCACCACCGCCAATAATAACAACCCCATCAGAGCAAACACAGCAAAGGAATATAAAAACACAGTACTTTATAGGACAAATGAACCATTGCGTTGAACGCCTATACATACGGTTGTAGTCGATGATGGCAGTCATTGCTTTCCGTTTAGGCCAGTTTACACGAGCGATTAGTTGCCCGGTTGACAGTGTCGCGCAGTTTCCCAGTGCAAGAATCGGTATGTAAGCACCCTCGCGAGATCGATTAGCCAGTCACTTTGTGGCTACGGCTGTGTTGGTGGAATTGAGGCTGTGTCCAATTTGACTGATAGTCGGCCACTACTTTGAAGCAGTGGCCATTCAGCGTCTGAGCGACAGATACCAAGTGCATCCGTCGTGATCTTTGGTCAAAGCCCAAGCCAGGATTGGCACAAGTCAATTGGCCGCAGTGTGTAGACACGTCACTCATCTAAACACACCCATAATGTATCTGGCATTGCACGGTATCGCCCGACCAATTGCGGCACAAATCGCTCTTGTAAACCGGTCCACTTCTGCATGAGTTTGATCTGCAGTTTACCTTTTTTACTTAGAGCAGGACAATAACTCTGAGCGATGTTCGGCGACAATCTTGTTTACTATCGAAAAGGCTCGTTCAGAGTCGATGTTGTTGTAGGACAATTCATTAGTTTTGACGACAGATGTTGGCCTGCAGGCGAAGTCCTTTAAGCCAATTCAGCCCAGAAAGCATTAGGGCCCTGGTTCATCGGTAGTAGATCTGTGTTAATGGTCAAGACAAAGACAGAGAAATAAAATTTGGAAGTTACGACACTTTTAATATTGTTGACATTTTGACTGGTAGATATTTTATTTTTTATGATATAATTTTCAGTTTTGCTCACAGTGGCGTATTTAGGCGGCAATGAGTCATGGCCTCCACATTGGCTTACCGTTTTTTATTCTTGCATAACCAGTTAGCAGCTAAACTGGCTACTGAGCTACTAAAAAAACGCTACATCAAGGTACAGAAGGTATGTATGTATGCCAGGATCATAGTAAATAAAAAGCGAGTTAGTGATTATGGTAGCAAATATTGACCCTCAAGTAATAAGGATCACAGAATCATGGGCACATAAAATATAGTAGATGCTGAGTTAGCATTGACATGTTATTTAATGTTTAGGAAGGACAGGCGAGAGAGAAGGGGAGGTGGAGTGATTTTATATACTAAAGAATCTATCCAAGCATACGAAATAACACTGAAAAGTGAAGCCGATTGCGAGGAAGCAATTTGGTGTAACATAGTTATCAAAAACTCAACCTTAACAATTGGAGTAGATTACCTTAGTGCAAACATAGGACAAGTGGAAGATGTAAAACTACAACAAGCTATAAGGGAGGTGAGCAAGTGGAAATGTGTTATACTGGGTGGTCATATACAATGGAAATCACTTGATAGTGTTAGGGGTGACGACAATCAGTTTCTACTTCTAACACAGGATTGTTTCCTTACTCAACATGTCTTGGAACCAACCAAATGTGTGAATGTGTTGGATTTAATGTTGCCTTCTCAAAATGAGTTAGTTGACAATGTTAAATTAGTAATCATTACCAGATCCATTTTAATATAAAAGTAAAAACAGGGAATACATATAACAAATGGAGGAGGAACTTCAATAAAGCAAATATAAAGAAATGAGAACATTTAAGCGAAAATAGATTTAACAAGATTTAACAAGATTTTCCATCCAAGCCAAAGGCCCATATGGCAAGTGGACAAGGAAGCCATTGGCTTACCGATATTCCAACAATGTTAATCTACGTGTAACCCGCCCTCCTGAGATACGTGTAAACCTTGCTTTTAAACATATTCACACTGCTAGCTGTTACACAATCCGTACACAATTTGTTCTATCAATTTATTTTCCTCTGTGAGAACGAGTACTTCCTGACATCCAATCTACACTGATCCTTTTCTAATGTTACCTCTTGCCCTCTAGTTTTATTATCTTTCTTGAGCGAGAAAAACACATTTCTATCAATATCAATATCAACTATTGCTTTATACAGAGGTATAATTAGCTTTTCCCTTGTATGCCATGTTTCTCCTAATCAACCCAAGAATTTTATTACCCTTTGAAGCTGCAATACTTTCATATCAGCACTTAATGTTATTCCTAAGTCCTGTTTTTTTACAGTAGTACCTAGAACAGTATCTCCCATATTATAATTTATAGCCAAGTTCCCGTGTCCTGTATGGAGGCATTTACATTACCCAAAATGGAATAACATATGCCATTTTTCAGACCATTTAACTAATTTGTCTACATCGTTTTGTAAATGTTTTTTATCACCATCAGTGTTAACCATTCGAAACATGTTTGTGTCATCCGCAAATTTCAGTACGTTACTTGTTATATTGTCGTCCAAGTAATTGATATATATTAAGAATAATAAAGGTTATAATACTGATTCGTGTGGTACCCCACTCAAAACTGTTTTCCAGTTTAAAATCTCTCCATCTACTACAACACGCTGTCTTCTGTCAGTCAGCCATTGTTCTGTCCAGTCGATTATGCCATCCCCGATACCATGGGCTTCTAATTTAAGTAGTAATCTTTGATGTTGCACTTTGTCAAAAGCTTTCTGAAAATCTAAGTAGATAATATCTACTGGCGATCCCTCGTCTATCCACTTAGTGATTTCTTACAAAAAAACATAGCATATTTGTTAAGCATGACCTCGCTTTTATGAATTTAATAATTTATGCCTAACAAGGAAGTCCACCATGTGGTTTTTAATTTACATTTCTAATAATTTACACTTACGTTAAACTCACTGGTCTGCAATTCTCTAACCCTTTTTAAATAATGGTATGATGTTTGCTTCTTTCTATCCAAAAGGAACAACCCCCTCTTTTAATGACAAGTTGATAACTCTTGGAAGTGATATACCGATTTGTTCTACTGTTTTCATTAGTAGTCTTGGAGGAATTCCATCCACTCCTGTTGATTTATTATCCTTCGTTGCCTTTATTTTCTTAGCTACCATTTCTGAAATTACAATGAACTGCCCTAAGTCGTCAGATTTAGCCTCCTGAAATTTAACATATGGAACTGGTAATGAACTAATATCTTATCTGGTAAACACTGAACTAAAGTAACAATTTAGGTCTTCTGCCATTAAAAACCTATTTCCAGAACTGTCTAGTGGAGGTCCGAACTTGTTTTGTACATTTTGTTTATCCTGGCATATGCATAAAAACTATTGCTGTAATTTTTTATGTTGCATGCTAGTTTTTGCTCATAACTACTTTTAGATTGTCTAATCTCAGTCGTTTCTGCACTAAGTGCCTCTTTGTAATTTGCATAGTCTTCTTTCTTTCTGGTACGCCTATAAACCATCCACATAGTTTGCTTGAACAGTATTCTTCTAATAGCTTCTGTTGACAAGTGTTTCTTTCTAGACCGTTTTCCTTATTTTTTCAAGGGAACAAATTTATCGCTGATACTCTCACTTTCATATTTTATAATGTTCCAACAATCAGTTGCGGTCTTATTCCTCAGCATGTTATTCTAATCTAGCTTTGTTACGCATTTTCTAAATTTTTAAATATTTGCATTACTTTGTGAAGAACACGGCAACACCATAATGTTAGACCTGTTTAAAAGATGAAATTGGGGGCACTACTGAGAGATTTGTTCCGTTAAGAAAGCATGGGAAAGGTCCAGGAAGAAACAACTGTCAAAAGTGGCTATTATAAAAATTGCTCATACGTTTATGCTGTGGGGGAGTAAGGAGTAAACAGAAAGTTCGAGATAAGGAACACAACAGTGGAAACATAATGTCAGACGGGTTTCAAATGGCAGAAGTCATGATTGAGTATCTCAGCGCATTTTTTTTACATAAGATATCAGCTCACTTCTAGTTCCAGTTACTAAACGTGAGGGCGATCAATCAGATCATTTAGTTGTTTGTAACTCTTGAATTGAAATGAACAAAGAAAACTAAGACGATAAAGATAATAAATCACCTGGAGTTGATAGGATACAACCAAAACTGCCTAAGGAAATTGTAGAACAAATTAATACACCACTTGCAAAAGTTTTAATGTGTCACTAGAAGAGGGAATAGTTCCTTCAAAATGGAAAGAAGCAAACATTATGCCGTTATTTAACAAGGGATCGAGGAACATACACATAGGACAGGAAAACATGGAAGAACACGATAAAATGGGGGGGGGGAGTTATACTAAGAAGAACCATAAAAGAAAAGGACTTGACTTTTTTGAGAGCAATGTGAGGTTGTTGCTACAAAAGGTTATCAAATCCTAGGGCTAATTACGTGAACTATATATAAGGATAAGCAGATAATTGTACCCATGAACAAAGCGATACTTAGGCCGTATTTGGAATATACATATATATATATATATATATATATATATATATATATATATATATATATATATATATATATATATATATATATATATATATATATATATATATATATATATATATATATATATATGTATTTGGAATATACATATATATATATATATATATATATATATATATATATATATATATATATATATATATATATATATATATATATATATATATATATATATACAAGCATGGAGGCCACATCAAAAGAAGGAGCTAGATCAAATGCAACGAAGAGCAACTAAAATGATTCCGGAACTGGGATACCTTAGTTATGAAAGCCGCTTATTAGAACGTTTGACAACATTAGAGACAATGAGACTAAGAGGAGACTAAATAGAAACGTTTAAAATAGTAAATGCTTATGAGGATATTGATAGGAATATGTTCTTCAAACTTAAAGAAGGTATAGCACCAGAGGACACAAAACAGCATTAGTTAAGGGGCAGTGTAGGTTGGACATGAGAAAGTACTTATTCTCACAGAGGATGGTAAATAAATGAAACAATGTTAAATGATTGTGTTAATGCTAGTAGTGTGAACATGCTTAAACATAAAATTGACAGATATCTGATAAGAGCGGGCTATACATTAATGAGAAAATTGTTGGACTCTCGATAAGCCAATTGTTTCCTTGTCCACTTGCTATCTGGAACTTGTAGTTTTTGATGGCAATCTTGCTAAATCTTGTTAAATAAAGCAATAATTAGGCCTCAGTTAGAATACTGTATACAAGCTTGGAGACCATATCGTAAGAACGGTATAGATACGTTTGAACGAATACAGAGGAGGGCAATTAAAATAATTCCAGAACAAAGAGATCTTAGTTATGAAGAACGCCTAAAAGAATATGGTTTAAGAGGAGATTAAATTTAAGTTTCTAATATATTGAATAGGTATGAAAATATGTATACACAATTGTTTTCACACTCAAGAAATATAGTAGAACTAGAGGACACGAGGAAACATTAGTAAAAGATCAGTGCATATTGGATATCAGGAAGTGCTCGTTCTCACAGAAGACAGATCGTGTAACAGCGTGAATATGTTTAAAAACAAAGTTTATATATATATATATATATATATATATATATATATATATATATATATATATATATATATATATATATATATATATATATATATATATATATATATAATATATATATATATATATATATATATATATATATATATATATATATATACATATACAAATATATACATATACAAATATATACATATACATAGATATACATATACATATATACATATACATATATACATATACATATATACATATATATATATATATATATATATATATATATATATATATATATATATATATATATATATATATATATATATATATATATATATATATATATCAGGAGGGCGGGTTGCACATATATGAAACAAATTTGGACTCTCGATAAGCCTAATGCTTCCTTGTCCATTTGCTATCTGGGTTTTTGGCTTGGATGGCAATCTTGTTAAATCTTTTTAAACTCAAATTTCAATCGATGCCTGGTTGCCGACGGCAAGATTGTAACATGACTATGAGTGACACAGATATTTAGCGTCAGTATTGAGGCCTAGCTATATAAAAAGCACGTGCACGATGTCAGCACTTCCCATTGAAGTGATTTAAGATAAGATAAGATAAGAGGAACATTTGCGTAGCGCCGTAAATCTAGATAAATCCATTCGGGGGCGCTTAAAATACATTTATATGCACAAGATTAATAAGCTAATATTTGTACTTGTTTGTATGTGGGTTTATTTACATGAAATAAAAGTATTCGTATTCGTAACGGATATTTATTACTGACTTCTCTTCTCTTCGATTTTTGTTTTATCTTTCAATGCATCTGGTATTGCATTTACCTTCTTTCCATTTAGGCCTTTACTTTCATAACATCATTCACCAACATATAATTATATATCCCTTTGGGATTGGCCAAAACATTTTGTTATATTGCTACGGCTAACAGTGTGCCACAATATTACAGCGAAACAAAAGTCGTGGTGTTGAGCCTATGCACTATGAGTTACTAAGACATAACCTTTTGCAAATACAATTAAGACTATAACGCTAGTGCATTACTAGGAAAACCCTATTGAACACACAGCATCTTTACTTCATGGGCCGCGCCGTACTGTTAGATAACTCTACATCACGAGTGCTTGTAGTCTGGCAATATTCACTTCACCAACTGAAAAACACGCAAGCACATGCACACACGTACATACACACATATATACAACCGCACTAACATTACATGCGCAAGCACGCACGCACGCACTCACTCATTCACTGACTCACACATTCACACACTCCTACACACACACACACACACACACACACACACACACACACACACACACACACACACACACACACACACACACACACACACACACAAACACACACACACACACACACACACACCTTTTATTACATGCAGGCACACACACGCGCGCACAATCACACAGGCACGCACTCACTCATGCTTCTGCCTTGTCTACACTTTTGTATACCACATTACTTCTCCGTGTGCAGTTCTCTGCTGCTAATGCTATGTCATTTCATATGTCAGTTATCTACCTATTATCTGGAACTGTATCTGACTTCTATGCCGAACTTGAAAGCTTATTTACAGAAGCATCTATCTCAGTTAGGCCAACCATTGTTGTTGGAGGCTTCAATGCTTATTTTGATGACGAAACGAAATCAGAGTCGCTTCATAATCTCCTCGAGTCATTCAGTTTAATACAACACAGTCATTCACCGATCCATTAACCCGGACATATCCTTGACTTCGTGTTAAGTCACAGCAGATATAATTTGGTGCATTCTGTTATCGTTTATCCGGACTCGATATCTGACCACTACTGCGTCGAACTGACATTGAACGCATTAAAACCATCAGTCGATACATCAGTGTTTGCAAAACGTAACAAGCGGAGGAAGTAGCACTGGTCGGCAACACCTGTCTCTCTGAATGTTTAGATAAACACGCTCTTTGGCACGTCATACACGTCAAGTTGTGTATAAACGTTGTAATGGCACCATATTTGAAAATCAAATGGACGGGTGTAAACTAGTTGACATTAGTGCGACTTTCGGCACAATCAACCATAACATAATGGTTGCAATCTTATCTGCTTCGGAGGACCCAGCGAGTGGTCACTCGTGATGCATCATCGAGTACAACTTGTTTGACTTCGGGTGTCGTGCAGGGTTCAGCCCTTGGATCATTGCTATTCCCGCTTGTAGGATTATATGGCAGTGACACCCCTTCCCCGAAGTGCACATAGAATGTGAGTCTCGGGAGGCGCGAGACCTGGTGGTGTGGTAATGAGGCAAAGAGAACAGGACATGGTTATCGTTGTTGTTTGTGAGAAATAAAGAATAAATAGTGTGTTTAAATACACGCTCTATGTCCAACCCATCGGATATGTAATCAGAGCGTATGGACGTTGTCTTCATCATTACGCAGATGATCTGCAATTGTACTGTCACTTCGATATTACTGTGACAGCCTTGGCTACTACTCTGCGTCTTATGGAATACTGTCTAGATGACGTCAAGCAGTGGGTGACATCAAACTGCATGTGCAGGAATGATAATAACACAGAATATATATCCGTGGTGCCAAGTTATTATTATAACGCGGCTTGACTACTGCAGTTCACAACAACATCGCGCGACTTCAAAGAATGCACAATTCTGCTACTAGAATGATATTTCCGTTCTCGGAGCGATAGCGCCACGCCTCTCTTTTGTGTTAGTTTTCACACGCGCCGATATGCATATGTGATATTGTCCTTCCATACAAACCAGCGACAGCCCTACGCTCTGCCAAAAATGACACATTGACTGTTCTGCAGACTCGTGTCAAGGCTGGGGACAGCTGGCTAGCGGTCGCCGCCGCGACTTTGTGGAACAGTTTGCCCAGTGGCATTAAATCTTCGGACTTAGTGTTTATCGAATCTCATTCTAGTTAAAAATGGCAATTCCTGCATTAATTAATTAATTGATCTCATTATTTATTAACCTATTTATCTATTTATTTATTTATCTCTTATAACTACATAGAGACAATTTTAGTTATATTCTAAATGCAATTCCATTATGTTTAAATTGTTTTATTTCTACCTATTATTCTTATCCCCACTGGGCTGTAATTAAGATAGCTATGTTAGTATATTTATTTGTTTACATTATTTATTTATTGTATTTTATCAATGTTAAATCATACATTTTGTTAGAAACATTTCAAACTTATTTAAGCAATTAAAATGTTTTATTACACTATATTTATAATATATATTTTTTTATTTAAGGAAACTTGTTTATTGTTATATGCTGTAAAGCGCCAAGAACAATTTAATTGGATGTGGCGCTATATTAAATATATCATTATTATTATATACGCAATACGTACGTTGCCTTTTGACCGCACAATGTGCCCCTTCAATTGGAAATTGATATAAATCATACAGTTAATGCAGTGATCTATCAACTTTTTTATGTTGTTCTCTGTCTCTTGCAGGTGTTCCAACGTCGTCAGGACGGTTCCGTCGACTTCTACCGCGACTGGGACAGCTACAAGAGAGGCTTCGGCAATCCTTCTGGGGAATTCTGGCTGGGTAGGCAAACAGGAGCAAAATGCTTCAATACATTAATAGAATTTTATGAAATCATAGCATTCGTCCAGGAAAGTGGCCACTGGAACTTAGTTTTACAACTATATGTTTACATGTCCAGCATATCAACCTGTGGTTGTAGGTTCAAGACATGAGGAAAAACCTAATCAATTATGCGTAATCAGAAATACACAATTCACTTGCATGTGCAAAGATAATTTAGTAAATAGACAATACGACCAAAAACATTTTGACATCCCCATCAAATCATATAATATTGTACTATGTTCATGACAATAATGATCTTACATGGCCGTTAATATAAATGCATAATCAAAATGTAGAATATATATTATATGTAATAACAAATTAGTGTTTGAGGGTAGATAAAAATGATTCAAGCAGCAATTGTTCTTGCTCATGTAGGCGCGTCAGAAGAACAAATACCTCAAAAATCATACTGTATCACTTGTCTGCAATAACACATATGATGGGATGATACCATATCGACCACAGTATAATTAATATACGTTTTGTTAGGTGGGGATATCCTTTGTAACATCCACAGCTCCGTGGACGTCGTAAATACTGCAAGATAACCAGGAGACAGATGGGAAAGGTGACATGGTGATGGTCAAGAAAGAGATGGACAACATATTGCCAATTGACACGACTGCAGGACAGAATATGATTAGGGAAGAGACTAGAGCTACTCTGAGGTAGTGATAGAAGAGGTAAAGAGGAAAGCGGGAATGTTTGTGGGGGACTTGATATTTAGGCAAACGGACATATCGCTAAATAAGGAGGACGGCATGGTGATTTGCTTTCCAGGGGAAGAAATAGAGGCTATCAAGGAAAGGATGGAGACAATCATGGATCCTGGCAAGGGAAGATCTATTCTAGTACACACAGGCACGAATAACGCAAAGAGGGTACAACTGCCATAGTTCAGAAATACAGACATTTAGTCAGAACACTTAAACAGACACGGGTTGAGCAGAATATTGTGTCAGGCATGTTACTAGTAGTGGGAAGAAGGGGTCAGGGATATCGAAATTGCCGGAAGATGGCATTTAAAACTCTAGTACAAACACGAGTTGAAGCTTAGAAAGGGAAGAGATTGCGTTGAAGTTGCTAACATAGTTACAGGAAATTCAATAGTAACTATTGGATAATTTACCGAAGTCCAAACATAAACCAAGAGGATAACACAAAAATACAAACCACTATGTTGTGATGTGTGTGCAAAATACACTGACAAGTAGCCTGCAGAGTCGTTGGTCACAACCGAGACGCCTGTGCTACCCTTTCGCAAGGTGGGGTTAGATTTGTTCTCGTGGTCTGGAAAAGACTATCTGGTGATAACAGATTACCTGCAGTTTTCAGCAAGATTGAGCGAAACTGGCAATTTGCGCACGAAACTAGCAGCCCAGTCAAGCCAACGGTGCAGCTGAAGCGGCGGTGAAAATCACTAAACGCTTGCTAAGAAAGTGCAAGGCTGTAGTGTAAGATCCTACCTCGGTCTTCTCAACATATGAAACACACCGTCAGAGGGAATGACATCCAACATTGCACAGCGTCTTTTTGGCAGACGTACTAAGACTCTGCTGCCAGTAATTGGCAATAGGTTGACACCATGTGGTCCGTCTAACATCAAAGAGCAGCATAGCAGTCAACGATATAAGTTACGATCAACGCTGAACTCTGGCCAACAACGGCGCGATTTGCGACGCTTGAATGTTGGTGAAACTGTCAGAATTCAGCCGACACAACCTGACATGGAAGTGTGGGTTGAGGCAACGGTGGACAAAGTCCTTACCAATCTGTCGTACAATATGGTGATACCAGCTGGACGGCACTACCGTCGAAATTGTTGACATCTCAGACCATCACGTTCATCAATTCACGATGTAACACTCGGAGGTGTTGATAGACCCATGTGCGTGCTGCCACCTAGCGGCGTTGCACCCATATATCGGTTGACCGCTCAAACTGCAGTACACTGCAGCAGGTCATCAGCACGTACGACATTCAACATCACCCAGCGTGTTAGCGCTAGCGTTACAGCCGATACACCAGTACCTGAACGAGTGACCACTCGGTCGGGGAGAGTGGTCAAACCTGTAGAGGGACTGAGCCTGTAGTTGATGAAGAAGTAGTACTGGACTTTTGTTTTTTTTATACAATTTTCAGTATTTACTTTTAACTTTAGCGTTTCACTGCGATGGACTTTTTAGTTGACATCTTAATTATATGTTTTCTGTCATTGCTGTTACGCAGCTTTATAAGGGGGAAGATTTTCCTTGATCATATCTATGTTGAAACTGTGTGTGTAGACGAAGTTTAACGTCAGTGATTTGTAAATTATTAGAAAGCTTAATTTAAAACGATGTGGTGGACTTCCTTATTAGGCATAGATTATTAAACTCATCCCAACATGGATTTATAAAAGCGAAGTCATCCTTCACAAATATGTTATGTTTTTTGGAAGAAATCACTAAATGGATAGACGATGGATCACAAGTAGATATTATCTACTTAGATTTTGAGAAAGCCTCCGACAAAGTGTCACATCAAAGATTGCTACTTAAATTAAATTAAAACCCCATAGCATAATCGACTAGATAGAAAAACGACTGACTGACCGAAGGCAGAGTGTTGTAGTAGATGGGGAGGTTTCAAACTGGAAATCAGTTTTGGGTGCGGAATCACACATATCAGTATTAGAACCTTTATTATTCTTAATATATCAATGGTTTGGACCATAATATAACAAGCAACGTACCGAAATTTGGAGATGACACAAAAGTGTTTCGAAACCTAAGCATGGTGGTGATAAACGACATTTACAAAACGATCTAGACCCATTTTTTAAATGGTATCAAAATGGCAGTTGTGATAAAATTTTGGGAAATGTAAATGCAGCAGACAGGAACGTGGATTTAAACAATAAAATGGGAGATATAATTCTACGTACTACCGTAAAAGACAAAGACTTAGGAATAAAAATAAGTGCTGATATGAAAGTGTCATAGCAGTGTGGTATTGCAGTGTCAAGTGGTAATCAAATCCTTGGACTGATTTGGAGAAATATATCGTGCTAATTATACATCTGCATAAAGCAATAGTTAGACATCATTTAGAATACTTTATACATGCTTGGAACCAATATCGTAACAAGGATAAAAACATACACTTGAACGCATACATATGATAGCAACTAAAATTATTCCAGACCAGAGATAGCGTAGATATAAACAATGCCTTAGAGAATGTGAGTTAACAATCCTAGAGACAAGTGGGTTCAAAGGAGATTAAATTGGTTTTCTAAGATATTGAATGGGTACAGAAAATATTGATAGAAATATGTTTATTTCACTCAATACAGATGGTAGAACTAAAGGTAATGAGGTATCATTAGTAAAGGATCAGTGTGGATTGGATATCAGGAAGTAATCGTTCTCATAGTGGACAATAAATGAATGGAACAAATGATATCCAAATTGTGTAGCAGCGAGATATTTACTGAGCCATCACATAAACAGATATACAGATTGTGTAGCAGCGTGAATATGTTTAAAAACAAGAATGATACATATCTCAAGAGGGCGGGCTACACATACATGAAAACATGTTGGACTCTCGATAAGCCAATGGATTCCTTGTCCACTTGCCATGTGGGCCTTTGCCATGAATATAAATCTGAATAGATTTTCTTTAAAACGTCGGGTGGGACGCCGCTAGAGGAGAGGTTGTGGGAGGGCGAATATCCTCCTGCAAAAGGTCCGGGGCAACCCCGTGAATTTGTCTTACATTGAAATGTTACTATGATGTTTGAATTTTATAATGTAAAGAAATGTTAAACGTATTATAATGCAAAGTAGGCATTTGCTAATTTCTTAATACCAAACAGGTACTGAGAATGGTTGAAATCCACCTTCAAACCAGCACATCCATCTCGTTAACATGCCATATATTAATGTTTATGTTTAGTTTCTGTTATGTACGTATGTTTATGTGATGGCTCAGTAAATATCTACTTAGCTATATAGACCATGTCCAATTGACTACTCTCTTTATATCCTATGATCGCCATCCCGAATAACGTTCGGAGGTTGTTTGTTATAACAACGTATGAAGCACGGTAATTCGAAAACTATTGTTGCATTTTTTTACTGTAATTGTTTTAGTACGACGATAACGTTTGAAACCTGGTAATTCTACAACTAAAAATAATTTTGTGTTTCCCTACTCTAATAGTGCTACTGCCTTTTATCACTGACGATGTTATTAGACTATTATTGCTGGCTATGATTACGATAACAATGTATGTTATTGTCATTATCCAGGAAATGATCAACTGCACGAACTAACATCACACAAGCCATACACACTGCGAATTGACTTAGGAGATTGGGAGAACCAAACGAGGTACGCCGTATACTCAACGTTCAGTCTGGGACCTGAAAGCGACGCCTACAGGCTAAGGGTGGTATCGTACAGTGGGACGGCAGGTAACTGAGTTGAGTACGAGTATGAGGTAGTTTACAGTAGTGTAACCATTAGTAGTTTGGTGTAAATGTTCTATTAGTATAATGGCGTAAATTAATATTTGTAATCTTCGGCACCGCCGTCTGGTTCGTTTTCGTTTACAGGCCACCCTTTACAGCGCCGTTTATCGGATACTGCTGGTACAACCGTTATACAAAGACACATTAACCAGATATTATGGTATTATTTTGTCTAATGCACCCAGCCTCATTTCAACTCACGAATGTTTATTCAAACGAATAAGTTTGTAATACAATATAAACAGGTTCAACTTAACAATGAAAAGTTCTTCTTGTTCATGTTCATGTTGTTGTTGTTGTCTTTGTTAATATTGTTCTTATTATTATTGATATTATTATAATTAGAACAACGTTACTTCTCGGTGAGCGCTCCATCTCCTCCATGTTGCAGGTGATTCTCTTCTCCGACGCCATGCCGGTGAGAGATTCACCACAAAGGATCGCGATAACGACACACATAGGTCACTCAATTGTGCCCAATATTACAAGGGAGCCTGGTGGTATGGCGACTGCTATAGCGCAAACTTGAATGGTCAGTGGCGTCAGCGAACTAATGAAAATAACAGGGGTGGCATTCATTGGCAGTTGGGTTGGCACAAGAGCGGCTATCCTTTCAAGAACGTTGAGATGAAGTTGAGACCAACCGATCTCTGAAACGAAATCACGGCAGAGCGTATCCACTGTGCGAACTCAGATGTGATCAATACTAAAGCTATGGCATATTCTACCACGGATATATTTATATATGTACTTGTAAAGCATGCACACATTTCGGACGTATTGATATAGGTGTACTTGTAAAGCTTTATTTCGTTTATATATATATATATATATATATATATATATATATATATATATATATATATATATATATATATATATATATATATATATATATATATATATATATATATATATATATATATATATATATGCTCAGGGTTCTGCCATTAAGCATCAGCAGGGTATAAATGAATATTTTTACACGTGTCAAAATAATGTTTATACAATGTGAGGCGAAAATGACTGGTTTAATTGTTGCGGTAGTGTTAGTCTGTGATCTTCAGTCCGCAACCTGGGAAACAGTCCGCAGTACGCGAAACGGTTCGTCGTCAAATGACGCTAGGTGATCACGTGGCATACGAGAGTCATTCCTTTTGGGTTGGAGCTCTGAGCCACGCTAGACGTACTTTGCAGAGCCATCACATTGGAAGTTTTTTTTCCCACCAACCTCCCGTGTCTACTTCCATTGTTCGCGTGTTGCTTACCATTTTATGATTCTGTACTGTATGTATACATTCATCTCCCAATAATTCCTAATTTGGCTGTGATAAACAATCACCATTGTGCGTTAACGCTTTCCTTCATGTATAATTTTCCCATAGGGTTTTTAGAAGGTTTTAATGAGTATAGTCTGTATTCACTTATATACACAACGTCTTGGTCAGTAATGCGTCTGCTGTACGACAAATTTTGAACAATTGAATTTTTCTTTCATGAGAATCCAAATGGGGAGTGTAGTATATAACCTTTAATTTTAGATGCATATTTGACTGGTTAGTTGATCGTTGTACAACATTGTTATGATGATGATATTCTATGGTTATGTGGTGGGACAAAGGACCGCCCCACCTTTGCTACTTCTACTTCTGTCATTTAATAATTGTTTCTCAATCAGCAACTTTGTATTGGCAACTAAGCGATATCTCATTTGATATACATGTATTGTATTTTATTGTATTTTTCTTGATGAGCATGTTTGTGCTAGCTTCCAAGCTACCTTTTCATTGATTCATATTATTTTCTGTTGGTACAATTATTAAATGACCTTTACCAACAATCACTCTTTGTGTGTTCCTGTAGCAAACGAGCTCAGGGTTCTGCCATTAAGCATCAGCAGGGTATAAATATATATATATATCAGGGTATATATATATATATATATATATATATATATATATATATATATATATATATACAAAGATGCATTAAAAATAAATAATGATTAGTGTACAAAATAGCAATATTTAAACAATAGGTCATATTATGTTTATCAAAGTATTTTCAATGTCATAAACCCGATTTGTAAAACCATTGATATTTTTTCGCAGTTGGACGTCAACGTTATCAATGGAATTGCTAACAAACATACTGTTAGCGCTTGTCCACAGTATTTCTTTAATGTATTACTTAGATCGTCAACATATGCCGTAAGTAAATATGGGGATAATATTCCGTATTGTCGGACACCATTTGGTACATTAAACAAGTCGGAGGTTATTTGTACAGAACATTTGTGTTCTGTACCAATGTAAGAGTAAACGCACGAGCAAGATAGGCACACCTCGATTATGTAGTTTCTTAAAAAGTGTCCAATGGTTAACTCTTTTGGAACGGTTTAGATGCATGCTGTTGTAATCTCTATGCACAGGGCTGCTGTAGTCTCTCAACATTTGTTTAACACATATATACATTGATCAGCAGAATGAGCCTTCTTGAATACAAACTGTTTGTCAGTTGTACGATTACACAAGCTCAAGCAATATCATTTCAAAACAATTGTAATTGGTGCCATTGATCTGTAGTTATTTACATCGCTAGTGTCACCGGATTTTTTTTACCACGGGTATAATGACCGTTTTCATAAAGTCATCAGATATAATATTAAATATGTGTATATATATACCAGGAATCAGCATGAGCAGCATCAAATATGGTATGGGACAGTACGTACGGTCCGTGCCATATGTATTTTAATATTGACTAAACAAACCTTGCAATGCAGAATGCAGTAACATCCCATTGTCGCCCCCAACTAATAACGTTTGCAGATTATAATTTCTCATGATAACAACGTTTGTTACTGTCTTTATCCAGGAAACGATCAACGTCACAAACTAACATCACAAAGGCCATACACATTGAGAATTGATTAAGAAGATTGGAAGAACCAAAGGAAGTGCGCCGTATACTCGACGTTCAGCCTATGACATGAAAACGACGCCTACAGGCTAAGGGTGGCATCATACAGCGGGATGGCAGCTAACTGAATTGATGTGTATGTTGTAGTTTACAGTAATATTGTGTCCTGTAACCAGTAGTAGATTAGTGTCAATGTTCGATTGGCATAATGACGTAAATTAATATTTGTAATCGGCAGCGCCTCTGTCTGGTTCGTTTTTGTTTTACATGCCAACCTTTACAGCGTAGCTGTCGAGTTCGTTTTGTTTTACAGGCCAACCTTTACAGCGTAGCTATCTGGTTCGTTTTGTTTTACAGACCAATTTTACAGCGCAGAAGCGTCTGGTTTGTTTTATTTTACAGGCCACCCTTTACAGCGCTGCAATCCGGTTCGTTTTGTTTTACAAGCCAACATTTATAACGCCGCTGTCTGGTTCGTTTTGTTTTACAGACCAACTTTTATAGCGCTGCCGTTGGGTTTGTTTTGTTTTACAAGCGAACCTTTAGAGTGTCGTTGTCTGGTTCATTTCTTGTTGTAGTTCTTCTTCTCCTTTTCTCTATATTTTATTCAACTTGTATTTATGTTCGGTATACACTAGAAATCCGTCGGCCGTACTATATATATATATATATATATATATATATATATATATATATATATATATATATATATATATATATATATATATATATATATATATATATATATATATATATATATATATATATATATTATCAACTTGAAATCCTTCGGCCGCACTATGCTCAGTCAATCTCTATTAATGATAGACAAAACCAAAGCCTCAGCATTGGTCAAATCTGAGTTCGTACAGCGGGTCTGCCTTGACTTGGTATCGTTTCACCGACAGATTGGTCGCAATTTCATATCAACTTTCTTGAAAGAATAGCCGTCATCGTTCCAAAACAGAGCGCCACTCAATGCCACCCTTGTTATTTTCGCGACTACGCTGATGATATTGACCATTCAAGTTTGCGGAATAGCAGTTGCTCTACCACCAGGCCGCGTTGCCAAGTTGGACACTGTTCCTTCGTCTGTCTTTATTGTGATCGCGATCCTTTGTGGTGTATCTCTCACCAGCATGGCGTTGGAGAAGAGAATCACCTCCAACATGGAGGAGATCGAGCGCTTACCGAGAAGTAACGTTGCTATAGTAATAATAACAATAAGGAGAAGCAGAAGGAGAAGAAGGCAAATGAGAAGAACAAGAAGGAGAAAAAGGAGAAGGAGGATATATATATTGACACCCTACATATATATATATATATATATATATATATATATATATATATATATATATATATATATATATATATATATATATATATATATATATATATATATATATATATATATATATATATATATATATATATATATATATATATATATATATATATATATATATATATATATATATATATATATATATATATATATATATATATATATATATATATATATATATATATTTGAGACCCTACACCAAACTCCCCACAAGTGGCGCCACGTAGTGAATGTAATGTATTTGTGCTATATCGAGATCGGAGATCATTGGCTGGAACGCCTTCATGGAACTTCCATCGCCATCCAGCGATCATGAACTGTATAACGTCTCTAAGCCCTAGCCCCTCCCCCCCCGACACACGCACACGAACACGCACGCACACGCACGCACGCACGCACGCACGCATGCACGCACGCACGCATGCACGCACGCACGCACGCACGCACGCAAGCTCGCACGCACGCACACACACACACACACACACACACATACACACACATGAAACTTTTAATTGCTTTAATATCCTTGACAAAACTTATATGGTCACACGCATATATAGGTTACATATATCTGAAAAGGGCGGGATATACATGACGATAACATTGATGGACTCTCGATAAACCAATGACTTCTTTGTCCACTTGCCATCTGGAACTTGTAGTTTGGGATGACAATCTTGTTAAATATTGTTAAATCTATATCACGTACCCAAACAGTGGCGCCACTTTGCATATCACCACTGCCAAAAAACGGTTGGCTTGGCAACGTCATTGTTGTTTACGCCGTGTTACGACTTTGCATTGTGCACTTGAGTCGCGTTACATAGCGTCAAACAAAGCCGACTGTAAGTGTGTAACGCATGAAATGTAAGTTGTGGCAGTGGCAGTGGCAGTGGTGAAATGGTGAGTGGCGTCACTGGTGAGAAGTTTGAGACCCTACACCAAACTCCCCACAAGTTGGGCCACATAGTAATTGTAACGTAAGTCTCACAATTTCAACACTGCCTTACATTACTTACATTAATTGATGTGCAGATTCTGCACATCTTTACATCATTTGGTAAAATCCTATTTTTTTACATCAACTGTGCCAGTGGTGAAATGGTGAGTGGTGCCACTGGTGGGGAGTTTGACATTGACTTTACAAAAGCGTTGGTACACTCTTGCCCAAGATAGACCGACCTGGGAAAACTCCTACAATATGAATCAAGCGACCGTCGAGAGCGGCTCCCCGGTGACCCTACCGTCGAGAGCGGCTCCCCGGTGACCCTACTGTCGAGAAGCGTACACTTTTGTCAAAATGCGCTTTCCCTCCTTGTATTGAAACAATGCATTGAGATTCAATCTCTTGAGGTGTTTGAGATGCGCTGCCTGCGGGTTATTAGAAGTGTTACCAGTGCTATTACAGGTGTTACCAGGTCATCATCGATATTGTACACTATCAAATTGCTTTGCATGATTTGACTTTTCAGTATGGCAGTTGTGTCAATATAATGAAAGTGCAATGCTGATTCGAATGCATCGCCTACACTGATAAAAGTTTACTCTTGTTTGATGAGTTTACAAAATCAAAACCAAATTATATATGCACCCAGAATCTGGATATGCATCCGGATTCCATACCAATGGAAACTACGCCTTGATCCCAAGCTCTAGTGTGTGCGACATCCCGGAGATTGGACAATCGAAGCTATTACGTCATTTGTTGCGAAGCCATGTCGTATAAAGCGTTATGTGTTCCAAGCTCCAAGGCGCATGCGTAATGGTCAGGCACTTCCGTTAACCGTTTTTCGTTTTGTAGTGACGAAAACGAAAAAGGGTTTGTGTACCGTTTTATCGTTTTCCCATTTCGAAATGTCAAAAAGGCATATAGGAAAACAGTTTGTTTACCGTTCTGTGTTTACCAATGTGCTATAATACTAAACGAAAATAGGAAAACAGTTGTTTTTTTAATTTTTTTATGTAGCTTTCGAGACGATTGTGTAAATAACGGTATGTGTCGGGATTCACATACACATACCTACGTAATGCAACCATTTATAACCTGAAACATCTCCTTAGCTGTCAGACCGCCTTAAAGTAGCATTACCACCTGAAAAAAATGCATTAACTAAGCATTTCTTCTTATGCTAAAAGCAGGTCCTTATTCTAAATTAAATGGTTATATTCCATTTAAATTGGACAACTAATAGCAAAGTTAAAGTTGTAGAATTGTAATTAAAATAGTGTCATTTACAATGTTCAATGAATAAATAAACTTTCATTAAATTTAAAAATGGGAATTGGTTATATACTGGCGCATACTTAATATGGCAACAAATCACACACTATTCACATTTATTTCCATTTCATTATATTTGGTCACTAATTTGCACATAAAATGCTACAAGATTGGGTGTCAAAGTACAAATTACAATCTTTAATAATGATGTGATTATTTAGCACACATCATACATTTTTCCATTTCATTCAAGCACTCACCAAATAAAGTATTTGTACTTTACTTTAAAAACGTATTCCTTTCTTTTTATATTTTTCAAACGACGAGTCCGGTTTCATAAATGGTCACGTTTTTCAACCATAATGTGCCTAGCAGTTTTTTTTATTATTTTTAACGCCTGCCCGCCTCAATCTTTTAAGGTTACGTTCGAATCCTTTGTGGTGTAACTTCCTGCAGGAAATAGCACTGCTGCGCATGCGTTGTCGCATAACTTCCGCGGTTTTTCCTTCATGTCTAACATTTTTAATTTAACTACCCGTGAATAAGACTTAGCGTAAATAAAATTGTCATGTTAATTTAGTGCTCGTGTAGTATAATCAAAGTGCCTTTTGTTTTTGTTTACAGGTTCTAACATGTCTAACATTTTCAATTTAACTATTTAACTAGCCGTATATAAGTGTAAATAAAATGGCCATGTTTATGCACGTTCACGTAGTGTAATCGAAATGCCTTTTGTTTACATGTTCGATCGACTCGAGTTCAGATTTGAAACGTTGAATCTTAATTACGTGCCGGTTACAGACATGAAAACGTAGTACTATTATTGATCTGGTGAATTATGTAATCAACAGTCAAAACAGTGGCATTGGTTTCAAAAATGTGTTCTACGGTGTTCTCATTGCGTGCAGATTATAGACATGAAGACGTAGCAGTTGTCTCAGTAATGTGTTCTATAGTGTGATCAGTGAATGATGGTGTTTTATTTAATTGTATGTTCACACTTCAATTGGGTGGCAGATACATTAAAGAGCATCATACCATTGGTTCAGTGAACTGGTCTTTTACCCGTCCAAAAGTGCCAATTAATTGTCAGATTTATACAACTTTCATGCCCTAAAGGCTACAAAGGAAAAAATAATGAGTTATCGAGACCTAAAAATATTCATCAACCTAATTTTATCTGCATTGAAAAATGTGTAATGCGTAGTTGGCATAAAAAGGTCCGGGCCAGTATGATGCAATAATTTTACAGCTATCTATATAATGGTATTCCAGTTGTTAATGCACAAACACAGAATAGTTTCTAAGATTAACTAAAAACTTACTGGTTTCAAAGTGCATGGGAAACAATGTTTACTGCCGAGACAGCATTTTAGTGCCTTAACAAGGTAGGGGAAATCCACTCTTGTTAACAGATAATATAAGAGAAAGTAAGTTCCGGCTGATTGTCCAAGGGAAAAATGCAAATCATTTGAATAAATCTATCGCATTACAAGTTCGAACTTTGATTGCTAAAACTCTACATAGACATGCACACGACACAGTGCATGGTGCAACTAAACTAGCCAAATTTCAAAGCCAGGTAAACACTTCGAAGGGTAAATTACTGAAGTGTATCGCAAAAGAACTCATTCTGGTTAAGGCAGGAAAAGTTAATCTAATTCCAAATTGGGAACGACATGGATAGGCACTTGTCACTGCAGAAGATAACGACATGGGTGGGCACTTGTCACTGCAGAAGATAACGACATGGGTGGGCACTTGTCACTGCAGAAGATAACGACATGGGTGGGCACTTGTCACTGCAGAAGATAACTACATGGGTGGGCACTTGTCACTGCAGAAGATAACGACATGGGTGGGCACTTGTCACTGCAGAAGATAACGACATGGGTGGGCACTTGTCACTTCAGAAGATAACGACATGGGTAGGCACTTGTCACTGCAGAAGATGACGACATGGGTGGGCACTTCAGAAGATAAAAAACAATGTGGAAATGACCATGACTATGCACTAAATGCAGCCAGGGCAAATTTGTTAGAACATTTGAACACACGTGCAGGCAAAGCTTTCCATGATGTTGTTTCCCAGTACCTGTCTGTTCCGGCACGAGATTGTTAATATATCCCTTACAATATGCACTTGCTTAAGTTTCATACATAAGGGACAGTGGTACATGCAGTGTTAGCAACTACAAGCAAATGCCATGATCACTTGAAATTGTTGAAATTGTATTTTGCAAATGTATCAACCATTCCTTCCGGTTTCTCTCCATTTTTCCCACAATCTGTAATACACGTGGTCGAGGTAATATGTTCAGTGGCATAGAGTCATTACTACAAACGTCCCACCAAGCAACTACATTAGAAGAACACAAGGCTAAGTAGGGTGAGTTACTTAAACTCTTTCCTTTTAATCAGGCAAAACGTTAACATGGCCAACATTGCAATTTTGCACTGTGGTCTTACCACTCCAGTGGTTGACAGCTGTCGTTGAAATACGTGAATCCTCTGCGCACAACTTAGACTGGACCGCGTGACTGCATGTTCGATTCCTTTTAGAATGACCTGCTGTAAATAATTAGACCAGAATAGACTCAGAAAACGTGACACAGCTGTACCATCCTGTGCCAAGTATGTAGCGTTGGTCACTGATGCGCATTTGACTTATTCATCCATAAATCTGACACTCCCAGTGTCACAAAGTGCACACCGACGAACGGTGGCGTGTTTATGGTGAAGGCCATCGGTCCATGGCCCCTTGGCTTAGTTATTTAGATTGTCCCCGCATTTTTCGGTTTCGGCGCTACACTGAAACTAATGAGTGAATAGGCGAGCCCCTCTCCCCCGGCCTCCTCTTTGCGAGATCCTAAATATACCACCGCCCCCGAAGAAAATCAAGCGAATCACCGCAATTCGTTCGGCCCTATCGTTGGACATACTGGAATAATGGAGAATACGTCGATATAGCATCAGCGCCATACAGCGCCAACTAGTGGCAAATCAGATACAGGAGCTTCTCCCATAGACAACTTTCTCTTTATTATTGGTCTAATCATATTATATGCATATTGTGCGACTCGGTGGCGTGGAGTTTAGAAGATCGCATTATCAATCGAGACAATCACACAGCGTGGACAATTTCCACATTGCTACAGTTCACCCAGTTATATAAACGAGTACCTGGATATAGTGGTGTATATGTGAACGAATACTCTTCGCGCAGTCATTGCAACATGGATGAATGCTTCCCAAAGAAGTCCGAGTTGACACTGGAATGTAATGTAAAGTGCTTTGAAGAGTCCCAAGGACTGGATACCGCGCTATATAAAAACGTACCGTTACATCACATTCAATCTTCCAGCGAAGGACAACACAGTATTGTCGCCTGTAATGACACAAAACATTGATAGTGCAGCGACCAATCATTCAATTTCAGTGTCTTGCCACGTCGTTGCATGATTGACAGGCTTTTAACAAAACCATGCAAATCGGTTTCACGCACATGTAAGGTTGCCAGTACAAGTTCCGCCTTGCTTGTAAGGTTGCCAGTACAAGTTCCGCCTTGCTTGCGGGACGTCTTATAGCAAATCAATTACTCGTTTTTCTTCTTCTACAGCTTTTGGAGGGGACCGTTCCACAATGTAACTGCATTATATAAATGGTGCATTTATTGTTGTTGCTTTGCTGTTGTTGTTTTGCTGCACAGCGCCACGCATCTCATTCACGGCCCGAGAGAGCAACAAGTCAAAGCGTTTGTTGCGTCATTCGCTGAGAGCTGAGACCAGTAGCCATGACTGGAAGAGTTATGTGGTTCTGTGGTTTCCTTGTGGTAGTCATCGCGGCTATGCTGAATTCACAGCCGGTCGCGTCACAGTGCACAGTGTTACGCTGTAACGTCGATGAGGAGACGGGCGTAGTGAAGACGATGCTGCGTATACAGCACTCGATGGAACGCCAGGAACAACAGATGTCTTCGTTGAAAGAAGAACTGCGGTTTCAGTGAAAGATGAACTGTTCCTGATGATAGAAGAAATGCCCTCAATGAAAGCCAACCTGACCACGTGTTGAAAGTGTTACATTATTTTGCATAGCGCTGAAGAAAACATAGAAACGTTGTAGTAAGTCTGCACATTAAATATACATAAAATAAATATGACATTTTTATAATCAATAATTTAAAAGTCAAAACCAAGATCCTCGTCACCGGTGCCGCCCCTGTAGTTATGAAGTTTTGTCCGCCTAGAATTACATTCACTCACACTTCACCGTAATATCGTCACATCATGTCCACCTGACTTATGCAACAGTATTTATTTTGTACAACAAATAAATTAGTAGGGGAGTCCTGGCTAGTTGTGTACAGGTTAAAGTTTTTGAACATTTGTTAACGTATATATATATATATATATATATATATATATATATATATATATATATATATATATATATATATATATATATATATATATATATATATATATAAAATATTATATTATATAATTATGATCTATTGTATAAATATTGTTATTCGACCCATGTGGTCTAAACGGGCACGAGCAATATATTGTGTACAACGGTGATTTCATATTACATTTATATATTATAGATCGTAGTTGGCTGGAACGCCTTCATGGAACCACCATCGACATCCAGCGATCACGAAATGTCTAGCGTGCCTGAAACGTTTAATTACTTTAATATCCGTGACAAAACTTGCATGATCACACGCATATAGGCTACATATATCTGATAAGTTCGGGTTATACATTGACGATAAATTGTTGGACTCTCGGTAAACCAATGGCTTCTTTGTCCACTTGCCATGTGGAACTGGTAGTTTGGGATGGCAACCTTGTTAAATATTGTTAAACATATATCAAATACCCCATTAATGGCGCCACTTAGCATACCACCACTGCCAAAAAACGGTTGGCTTGGCAACGTCGTTGTTGTTTACGCCGTGTTACGTCATAGCACTGTGCACTTGAGTCGCGTTACATAGCTTCAAACAAAGGCGACTATAAGTGTGTTTGTAACACATGAAATGTAAGTTGTGGCAGTTGCAGTGGTGAAATGGTGAGTGGCGTCACTGCTGAGGAGTCTGAGGTTTTACACCAAACTTCCACAAGTGGCTCCACATAGTGGATGTAATGTAAGTCTCACAATTTCAACACTGCCACAACTTATATTAATTGATGTGCAGATTCTGCATTTTTATATCATTTGGTAAAATCCCATTTTTTATACATCAAGTGTGACAGTGACGAAATGGTGAGTGGTCCACTTGTGGGGAGTTTGACATTGACCTTACAAAAGCGTTCGACACCGTGGGGCGACGTGGACTGTGGGCATTGCTGAGGAAATATGGCTGCCCTGCCAGATTTTTTGAAATGACATTCACATATACATATGCATATGCACATAGGCACTGCATTCGGGGATGACGGTTCAAGTATGCTCTAATGGTAGCATTTAATTTCAAAACAAACTATATTCTCGAAATGTTAAGAGAAAAAATATACATTCAAAGCTGTGGTACACACTTGCCCAACATAGACCGACCTGGGAGAACTCCGACAATATGAATCAAGCGACCGTCGATAGTCGCTCCCCGGTGACCCTACTGTCGAGAGCGGCTCCCCGGTGACCATGTCGTATTGAAAAAATGCATTTAGATTCAATCTCTTGAGGTTTTTGAGATTCGCTACCTGCAAGTTATTAAAAATGTTACCAGGGCATTACCGAGATTCTACATTATAAAATTGCTTTGCATGATTTAACTGTTCAATGTAATGCTGATTCGAATGCATCGTCTAAACTGATAAGAGTTGTCTCTTGTTTGATGAGTTTCTAAAATCCCCAGATGTGGGCCAAATTATATAATCATCCAGAACCTGGGTATGCATCCGGATTCCATAACAATGGAAACTACGCCTTGATCCCAAGCTCTGGTTTGAAAATTATAGTTCACATCTTACATCACATCATCCTAAGTCGGTGAACCGAAATGTCAGTTGCTACTGAAGTTAGGGATAATTAAAGAGTTGTGTGCAGTGGGCGGCGGCGGGGGGCGGGGGGGTTATTGGGTTCAAACGAACCCACCCTTTTGAGAGAATTTTATTAACTGCCACATTTATAGAAATCATCCCGGGAACTCCCAACATATTGTCTGCGCGTGTCGTGTTTATCAACTTGAGATTGAACAGAGAAATCGTACATTTCCCGAAGCATACTTTTGTAACCCACAAATCTCGCATATAATAACGTGCATGCTCGGTGACACCATGCAGTAAACAGCCACACGATATGGCAGACGTACCCGTGAAAACATGTAGATAAATTGCTGGAATCAAAATAGTGTCATTGTTTGTGACTGGTTGAAATGGGTCACGTGAATCATCTTCGCGTAACTTAGACGGGACCGTGTGACTGCATGCACGATTCCTTCTAGAATGCCAGTGAGTCATTAAGCTGACCCAAAATACATGACACAGTGGTACCGTCCTGTGATAGCTACCTGGCGTTGGCTATGTGTAATGACAAAGTTGTTGACGCAGGTGTTGCTCTAATTTTAGCTGATTTAGCCATAAAGCTGACACTCACACTGTCGCAAAGTGCACACTTATGAACATCAAACTAAACACCGCAATTTGTTTAGCCGTATCGTCGGACACACAAAAGTACCCTTAGTAGGGAATACGTAGGGTCAGCATGACGTCTCGGGCGGCCACAACGGTCGGTGTAGAAAGTTAAAAACACTACCCCTCGATTTACTGTAATTCACGTACGGTCAAAACACTACCTTGATTTTTTCAACATGCCTTCAAAACACTACCTTAGTTTTTCCAGCGTACGTTCAAAACATTAGCGTAGTGTTTTCAACGTACATGCGACACACTACAGTATTTTTTTCAACGTGCGTTCAAAACATTACGGTAGTGTTTTCAACGGGCATTCAATAACGTTGCAGTAGTGTTTTCAACGTACGTTCCATTACATTGCAGTAGTGTTTTCAACGTACGTTCAATTACATTGCAGTAGTGTTTTCAACGTACGTTCAATTACATTGTAGTAGTGTTTTCAACATACGTTCAATTACATTGTAGTAGTGTTTTCAACGTACGTTCAATAACATTGCAGTAGTGTTTTCAACGTACGTTCAATAACATTGCAGCAGTGTTTTCCACGTACGTTCAATTACATTGTAGTAGTGTTTTCAACGTACGTTCAATTACATTGTAGTAGTGTTTTCAACGTACGTTCAATTACATTGCAGTAGTGTTTTCAACGTACGTTCAATTACATTGCAGTAGTGTTTTCAACGTACGTACAATAACATTGCAGCAGTGTTGTCAACGGACGTACAGTAACATTGAAGTAGTGTTGTCAACGTACGTTCAATAACATTGCAGTAGTTTTTCAACGTATGTTCAATAACATTGCAGTAGTGTTTTCAACGTACGTTCGGAAGACAACAGTGGTCAAATTAACGTAGTTAGCTAAACATTTTCCCTTTCATGATAACCATCGGTGATCATAATTATGTTATGATTTAGTATATATAATCTTTTATAAAAACGTCATATCATGCTGATATTGAATTACTGTGAAGTAATAGCAGTAATGCATGTTTATACGTACACACGGTTCCAACAGTAATATAATACTTAATTTCTATAATATTATTAACCATCAATAATATCATAAATATCATAATAATTGCATGACGCACCCTCGACTCCCAGACAATGTGCGAGTGAGTATTTTGACGGTAGTGTTTTGAACCTTAGTTGAACACATTAGGGTCCTGCCGTGGTGTTTTCAACGGTTACGTCGGATCTTTCCCCCGGGAAAGTCCTCGTGTCAGTATAAGGGTGGCTGTCTATTATACGGTATGTATTCAGTTGAGTTGCCACAAGCAACAGTGAACGTGAAACATGTGGATCGCAGTAAGACTTGTTCAGCTTTCAGTCCATCTACAGCTTTCAAGCACCATGGACATAGCATCGTTCTGGCTGTTTTTGTACATATTGTCTCGCAAATAGATGGGACAAACATTGAACGTCTGAATCATTTTAATATAATTTCTTAGGCATCACAGTATATTAATATTTAAACTAGAACAGCCGCACAAACAGAATAGCTAATAAAATCAGTAAAAGAAATGGAATTTTAAATAAACTTACAGTTTAGCAATGAATATGTCAGACATAACGTACACTTATCTCATTCTTCCGTACATAAATGGTGATATATTAGCATGGGAATATCAAGCACACCAGAATGTCAAACTAAACAAGCATACATTTGCTGCTCAACTCTCTCTGCAGGAATGAAACCTGTCCCACAATTCCATGTAAGCACATGCGCAGTTGTACTAACTGCCGATCACCGAACATTACACAGATGATGACGTTATTAGATTGTGTTTTCAGTTTGTTAGTTAAGGCTACCAAAAATGACCATCCTCCGGACGAGGTAACTTGGTATAGTTCGTGTTTCCCAAATGTCAGGTCACACAACATTGCCACAAAACTATCCATCTGTGCCTTAGTACTTGGTGCTGCCAGTCAATATCTGGATTGCTTCGTTCCAATTCTCGAAATTGTGACGTAAGACTGGCAGCTATAGTAACTGTAGCAACGCGTATAACGTAACTTTGGACAATCGAAGAAAAGACGCCTGATGTTGTCAACAGGTTGACTGTTGACGTAGCGTTGCGGACAGTAATTCGATTGTTCGTAGACAGGGCAACAGCTGGGTGAATTTCGAAAAGATAAAACTGAGATGACCCGACCGTGGGTCGTAGATGAACACCTGAAAGTTTGGCGCCCGAGGAGGAACATACGTGCATGCGCATAACATACATGCATGTGCACATACGCACGCACGCACGCACGCACGCACGCACGCACGCACACACACAGATTTATCCACCGTTGCTCTCACCCCACCCGGGCAGTTAAAAGTATTATAAACCATGGTATCTTACAACAAATCATGTACGTATTCCCCAATAGCAATATTACGATTGCAATATCTTTCCAGCTGCAAAGCCCCCAAAACGACAAAATCGTAAGCAAGTTGAAGGTGGTCGTTAAATATAAGAAGAATGTATGTAACCATGGTTGCTAATGGCGAAGCTTGATGGAGGTCGGTATCACAAGCTATATCAACCGAGACAAAGGCGCACGCTCATTGGTCATAAGTACAATTTTGACGTCAAACGGGATCTCACAATTGAGGGATCCGTATTGCGACGTCACTATCTGAATTATGACCAATGAGTTTGCGCCGTGGTGTCGGTTGCTATAGCCCGTGATACCGACCTCCGTCTAGCTTCGCCTTAGCAACCGTGTTTACATATTGAGAGACGCAATGACAGAGTTTGAAAATGGTGAAGATATGTGCAACGGATCAATGGAACTAGCCTTCTGCCGTTCCATTGAACGAAATTGTTTAAATGGATACAGTTACGTGGCCGCTCTATGCCATGATCTGCTCAACATAGACACAATGTCAACGACTAAACACACCTGTTTTGCACCAAAGCATGTTATGTCAACTTATATACTGGGGTGGGATATATTTGCCAGCAATTTTCCATTAATGTTCGATCACACCTGCACCTACATAAAGCCAAACATTCAATAAACACACGACAGGGTGTCTGGCAGCTTTACATTTGCGGACATGTTTGTTGAAAAATTTACTTAGGTTGCTATCGTTGCTAGGCAAAAAGTCACGTGATGGATCCATCAAATATCACATCCAGAGTATGACGTCACAATCCTAATTACGAGCGTGACCTCCGTCAAGTTTCTCAGTAGCAACCATATTTACTTACATTTATGTACATTACATTACATTACATTACATTACATTACTATGGCTGCATACGTTTGCCAGATCAAACAGTCCCACATACTGTTCTCGCTTAAACAACATTGACCTTTGTTTTTGTCGCAAAGTCAAATCATGTTTGGGCCATAAAAATACAACGGAATATCCGAAAGCGGCGGCCATGTTTGTTAGTTTAACGGACCTGTTTGTTAGGCAGACATACTTTATTTTGGCACATCGAAACAATCAACGCAAATATAAAGGTCAAGGAGACTCCCTAACATGGGAGCCATTTATTGTGTCAATAAAACTAATAATTACATAACGTCACATAATGTGATCAATACTGAATTGAAACCATAAACAATGCTTTTATAATAATAAAATATACTTAATAGAAAATGTAACAGTTCAATAAATAAATCAATCAATGAATCATGATGACAATTATAAAACCTTGAGGTTGTTGATTTGATAATCTAGTGTTCTAGCATTTATTAGATATTGTAGATAAATTAAAAAGAAAAAGAATACCTATCTACCGCCGCTCAAAACAATTCCTCTTTATCTGATAACGCACCCTCCCAAAATAACGCACCCTCCCAAAATCACCCACGCTACGGGCTGCTTTCGCGCTCGCGTTGCAAATTAGATTCACATGCAGGGTTTGTTGTTCATTTATGTTTTTTAGGCAAGATCATCAAGTCTTAGCTTTATACAGAAATTAAAGAATGAAGATTAGCCATATAAAGCGATGCCGCACGATACAAAAATTACTTCGGAGAACATCTGAACATTCCCAATTGTATACATTTCCAGACCTGCTGCCGTCGACGCACTGCGCACTAGCTCGTTACTCTCGATATTATGGTGAGCTTTCACAGTTGAATCCCCCAACTCCTAGATCCGCCCCAGCGATTCATCCACCTGTGTGTCCGCCAGGTGTGGTGATTAATTTTACAAATGTCGTCTATTTGCCATTTATAATGCTCTGTGAATGACATCTTCTATTGGTATGGCCACTTTTACCGACGCCCTAACCAATCAATCACTGACCAACGCCTCGCTTGGTCCAGCAATACAAAGAAAAATACGACGGAATATCCGACTGACCTGTTTGTTAGTTTGGCTGACCTGTTTGTTAGGCAGACATAGTTTATTTTGATCATTACACATTGAAACAATCAACGCAATTAACGTGGGAGCCATTTTTTTCAATAAAACTAACAATAATGTGATCAATACTGAAGTAAAACTATAAACAATGTTTTATATCAGAATAAAATATAGTTAATATATTTTGCGACAATTCAATAAGTAAATGAATCATTGAGTCATGATGGATCCGGCCATTGTAAAGCCTTGATGTCGCTTTTAAAAAAAATCTAGTGTGCTACCATTTATTCGATATGTTAGATGAATTAAAAACAAAAAAGGTTACCCGAACTGCCTCTCAAAACAAATTCCTCTTTACCTATTAACGCACCCTCCCAAAATTACCCCACACATTCGCGCTAGCGTTGCAAATTAGATTCACATGCAGGGTTTATCGTTCATTCATACGATTTTTTTATTTCTGGATAGATCATCAAGTCTTAGCTTTATGACCAAGTCAAAAACAGCTTAAGGAAAGGGGAGGTTTCAGAATACTTCAAAGAACTTTAGAATAACCAGCTATTGCATTAATTAATCCAGAATTGCGTTACCGTTGTTTGAATCCAATCTGTCTTGGTGAAGACAAGCCATATAAATCGATGCCGAACGAGACTAAAAATACTTCGGAGAACATCTGATCGTTCCCAATTGCATACATTTCCTGACCCGGCCACAACCTCTACGCCACCGAGCAGCTCGCATAAATTACTACGCACTAGCTCGTTATTCTTTCAACATTCAGAGAATCTTCACAGTTGAATCCCCAAAATCCTAGATCAGACCCAGCGATTCATTCAGGTGGGGTGATAAATTTGACAAATGTCGTCTATGTGCCATTTAAAATGCGTTGGGACTGGCATATTCTGGTGGAATGATCAACTTTAGCGACGCCCTAACCGATCAATCTCTCCACCAACGTCTCACAGTGTTCACGTTTCTCACCACAGGTATTCGTTGATCGTCGCACTTGTGCACATTGTAAACATGGCGAAGGGAATTCCCAAACACCTGCGCCGTTAACATAGAAATGGCAAGGTTTATATGTTGTGCTGGCTATATATTTAACCGAGGAATGACTTTTATTTTCCTTTGGGTTACAATGTTAACGTTGTAAGTAGGTTCTATAAGGGTAGATGGGTCTTCGGTAGACTCGTAGGGCCAGCTAACTGACAATAGGCGCTTGCACTAAAAGGTATATTTAACTTGGACATAATTTCGTTCAAACGCCTCGTCTTTGTTATTGCCGCTGTGGTCTGATGTCGATGGACACTGGCAATAACTATTTATTACATGAAGCCTTTCATGCGTGTTGGGGCATACCGGATTGTGTGTTTATCTTGCGATAAAAGTGTATATGAGCTGAGCATGCTTGACACTGATTTATAGATTTGGACGCATACAAACATGCGTTGTGGTGACTGCTAGTGAACAACTAAAAGATTAAGAGCAGTGTAAAACAACTAAAAGATTAAGAGCAGTGTAAAACAACTAAAAGATTAAGAGCAGTGTAAACCAACTAAAAGATTAAGAGCAGTGTAAAACAACTAAAAGATTAAGAGCAGTGTAAACCAACTAAAAGATTTAGAGCTGTGTAAAACAAATAAAAGATTAAGAGCAGTGTAAAACAACTAAAAGATTAAGAGCAGTATAAAACAACTAAAAGATTAAGAGCATTGTAAAACAACTAAAAGATTAAGAGCTGTGTAAACCAACTAAAAGATTAAGAGCAGTGTAAAACAACTAAAAGATTAAGAGCTGTGTAAACCAACTAAAAGATTAAGAGCAGTGTAAAACAACTAAAAGATTAAGAGCAGTGTAAAACAACTAAAAGATTAAGAGCTGTGTAAAACAACTAAAAGATTTAGAGCTGTGTAAAACAACTAAAAGATTAAGAGCAGTGTAAACCAACTAAACGATTAAGAGCAGTGTAAAACAACTAAAAGATTAAGAGCTGTGTAAAACAACTAAAAGATTTAGAGCTGTATAAAACAACTAAAAGATTAAGAGCAGTGTAAAACAACTAAAAGATTAAGAGCAGTGTAAAACAAGGCAAAGATAATTTGTTTATTTTCAACAATTCCTTGATATCATCATCGTGTGATGTCACCCCCCCCTCGGAAGGTCGGCTATGGATCGCCACCGATGGCTGCTCTGTGCCGTTCTTATCATATTTAATTTTCCCATCCACGCCTTCATGTTGTTTGTCCATGTGGCTCTTTGTCTTCGCTGCCTCTTTCACCCTCCATCATTCCCTCTCCCGTTGCAGTCCAGCCTTCTGATGATGTGCTCAAAATGTTCAGGTAGTGTTTCGTTGTCGTGATGAGGAGTGTTTGTTTATTCCGGGACGATTTAGTACTTCTGCGTACGGGACATATTTCAGCTAATACGTTGCATTCTTCTTAGGCATCTCGTCTCAAAGGCTTCTAGTCTGTGTCGGTGTCGTTTGGAAATCGCCCATATTTCGGCCCAATACATCAATGTGGTCCTTCATATATGTTTAATTTTAAATTGAAAATTCACATCATTGATACGAGTCCTACGAAGTCATCACAGTTGTTCCTATCGAATGTAGGAGTGGTGCAGGGAATAGGTAAACGCCACTGAATTGTGCTTCAATCGTAAACGGCCTGTTTCGTAGGATGGGCACACATTGATGTACGACACATTAATGTCCGTCAATACGTGTCTGTTGTCACGCCGGCCCTTCCAAAACAACGGCCACGTCAGCACACATTTACCCCCACGTGTGCAGCTCTCGTATAAAAAGCGGCGTCTGTGACGGCGTAGACACAGTCTCCCGAGACAACGACAAGAGTGTTTAACGTTCGCGAAGCAAGAGAACTTGTTCAAGTCAGTCATGAAGTTGGCAGTGGCGTTGGCGGTGTTGGTGGTGTTGGTGATTCTGCCCCAAAACGAGGCAGCCGAAAAGGTGAGCTTATTCGTGACTGCATATGTTTTTATTCCTTTTCTAGTGCAACAAAATAATGATGACAGTGAACTTGACAATATTCCTTTCCAAGTTGCAACGTTAACACTTGTTTATTTTTGCAACCTTAATAATATTACCACACATATTATCAAGCAATCGACACAAAGGATAAATCGGCTTTCACGCACGCACGAACGCACGAACGAACGCACGCACGCACGCACGCACGCACGCACGCACGCACGAGTAGTAGTCTTGTACAACAGGCTAATCCAACTGTGTGTTCGTTTTTCCAGGCTCCCGATGCAAAGATTCGTGAGTACACTACTTGATTAATTCTCAACAGGTTTGATTCTTTGGGGCAGAGTGCGGAATTGACCGTGGTGCATGTGGTACACTCGTACCAGCCCCCCCCCCACAAAAAAGGCCCCCGAACAAAATCCATCATACTCTATCCGATTAGCCGCTTATATAGTATCCCTTCGCTTTCCTTGAATCACACTCCGACCTCTGCGCAATTTGATGATTGGCATTGCAATGGAGATATGTCTTTTTCCAAGTTGAAACTGATTAAGGATAAGCACCGACCTACAAAGAACCAGAACAGACTGGTTCTTCTGACTATGCTCTATACATAGTGGAACATGGTGCGTTGGATTAATCTTGACAAGACTTTGTTCGACTACAGTGCTGCCAAAAGCGTTAAACGTTAATGTATGTGGTTAACGGCATAATCAATATAATATGCGTCTCGCTCTTCATTTTTCACGCACCTAGGTAAAGCCCCCTCCCCCCCCACACACACACCGCAAAACATTTGTACCAGGCCCTCGACATTGTTAATCCAGTACTGCTTAGGGGTTAAAGGGTTTACGTCTCTAACTTTCTTTCATCTGCTCACTTTACACGTAACACTTCTTATTTTCACAGTGTAAGTATTCGCCGTTTGGAAGTGCAGATTGAGCTGTTTAATTAATATTTTTAAATATGAAAACTTACTTCTCAGCAAATGTCTAGGTTGTTCATTTCTGTCATACATCCAATACTGCTGTAATTTTGAAGGACATTCGTGCTGTCGATTTGCAAGTTAACTGGATATTGGTGTTATAATTTAAATATTACGGTGGCGCATATGCTAGCGACCAAGCCGGGCCTTAACAGGAGTCTCCCTGACCCATATTAAAAGTATATTTTGTCATGTAATCGTATATAGTGTAAATAATGATGGTTCAAAATAAACAAATATTGCATTGCATTGTATTGTGGTGTGTCGTAAGAAACTAGTAAAGCCCAATTAGATATGCCTCAAATGTCGATAAAATATATTTTATTAGTTTTGTTTCGACGGAAACATTGAATATCGTGATAATGCAAATACTGATATACTGCTGTTTTTATTATTTTCAGTGCCGTACCCATTTTGCCGTGAGTATTACACACTATGTTATATAATACACTATGTTATATAATACTTGTCATTAACTTGTTTATATTCTAAGTTACTACGTAGAACATTGTTGGACGTTTCTAACGTTCCGTTTGCATATTATATTTACGTTAATTGTGAGAATCACAATCAACTCAATCATGTTGTCGTAAATTGTGTTTCGTTTAAAAGGATCTGCGGAACTAAACTGACTTTTCTTTTAAGACATGCCACATATCACGAACATACATGTACGCACGCATGCACACGCCCATGGACGCACGCACACACGCGCTCACATACACGCACGCACGCACGCAAAAATACAAAATACGTTTTCTTTCAGGGAGGTACTGCCAGGTGTCCTGCCCGAACGGCTACTGCAGCTGTGTCGCCGGTTGCAACTACCCCTACCGCCTGGATATACGCAGATGCTACTACAGAAAATGCTGCAGTTGCACGTGTGAGCGTAGGAGTGGAGACGCCGTATGCAGAGCCTACAAGCAGCGTTTCTGCTACCCGATCGGTGTCAGCGTTCCGAAGACACCGTGAAGAGACTTGTCTCAAATCGCACCAAAGTTGTTCCTATTCTGACAACTGACAGTCCGTAATAAAAACGGATGGGCGTGTGTTCGTGTTAACGATGTCATGCATAATAAAACGTTTCATCCACAAATATGGACAATCTTGTTGTTTTACTAATCGTTTTACATAATATAAACAGATACCAGCTCACAGCCATGCATACAACCCCTCATACACACAGGGGAAAAGTTGAACCACTGGGTTAGTTGTGCCATCCATGTTTCACATGAAACTACAGCAGCGAGAGTTACAAGGTGCCACCCAGTATTTGAAGATGTTATTAGAACACGATTGACGTACAATAAGTGCCATTTGTCACAATGGTTAAACAATGTGGGTTAAAATTATGTTTTTCGAAACTTGTTGTGATTGTGCTTAATGTCTGCTGGTGTGTAAACTATCAACGCATGTGACGAGCCTTTATTACAAGAGAAGAAAACGATTTACGACATTTCGCGCCTTAATGAGAAGTTTATTAAAAAAGAAGTTTTATTGTCGAAACGGGGCTAGTTGAGCCACCCAATGCCCAAGGGAGGTTAGTTGAGCCACCCAATGCCCAAGGGAGGTTAGTTGAGCCACCCAATGCCCAAGGGAGGTTAGTTGAGCCACCCAATGCCCAAGGGAGGGTTAGTTGAGCCACCCAGTGCCCAAGGGAGGTTATTTGAGCAGCAGCTAAAGAAAAAAATGTGGACGTCGGATAGCTAGAAGGCAACATATTAGCAGTTAGTTACACTGGTTGCGATTGGCCTATAAGTCTATATTAATTAAATCTGTCGACTTATTCATTAAGTGTGTAGACTTGTCGGTGACGTGTTATACCCACTGTGTAGATAGATGTGTTGGCTGAGCTGTTATTAATTTTTAGTACAAGGCTTGCGTAAATGGACCAGTAATTATTATTAATGTTAAAGACAAAATAACGAGAAACAAAGTATCGTTTCTGTTTATTTAAGCATTTTTATTTTACACGTGAAAAGATTTATCCTACATGCATGTAATCTGTAAAAAGCACGTAGAAAAGTCAAATGTCTGTTCAGTTGAACGTGACCATAGCTTTCACAATCCCCCCCCCCTCATGCTGGTCTGCATTGGGCATTGACATTTTACTCACAACTGATGAGTTAGTCTGAGAATTCAAATTGATGTGTTACCCAAATCCCGAGCAAACACCGCGGTAACAGTAATTAAAGGGACTTATATATAAATTCGTTTTTTTGCCAGTCTCATTTAAAATAAATTTTGTGAAAAACCAAATCTACCTAGTATCCACTGCAACATTCTAGATCGTTTGTGCAACTTTTATATGTAGTTTCTGTGAAATCATCAGACAAACTATTAAATTAGTTAATGCCTGTTCAAGCAATATATAACTGAAGTGAAAATCGAAATGCTGAAAAATCACCACGATATTCTTCCTTGGTGAAATTTCGTAACTTTGTCATGTGATCGGCGAGAGGATGGAAGTCAAGCCCATGATCGAATTCGGCCCACGGTGAATTCGGCCCGGTGAATTCGGCCAACTTTATAATGGCATGAATTGTGGTGAATTCGGCCCATGTTATTTTGGCTTGGTGTTTTCGGCCCGCAGTTAGGTGAATCCGCCACATCGTCGAGCGTATTAAATCAATCGTAAAAACCCTTAAGCAAAGACACGCACATTTTTACCTGAGAACAACGAGCAGTGAATTAGATTGGATACACCCAAGAGAAGAATAAATGTCAGATGACAGCTATTTTATGACAACACAACACAACTTCATAGCTATGCCGCTAAACCAAAGCAAAGACACGCCTAGATGATGGCGAACACTTAAAAGTCGGCTTCACAAAAGTTTACGTTCAACGAACTAACGACTAAAGTCAATTCTTTCGATGATTTGAACAAAAATAGGCATTTTTATTAAACAGACTGCGCACATTGCTTAAACTAGCCACTCACTACACATCTGGACATAAATGAACCGATTCGCGATGGGCTGAACCATTTGAGAAAGCAGCTTTAAAAACTCCGGTGGCGCCACACAACGGAGCTTGAACAATCAAGGCTACACTTATCAAACTTGTTTTAAACCCTTCGTGTAGGTGGCGCAACTTTGGGTATTAGAAAAACACGTACCGGCATTTTATATATATATATATGTGCTGTATGTAAGATCAGGATGAAAGGAATGCATATTTTGAAGCGCACAACATGTTCGTATCTTAGAATGAGGTATTACTGTAAGGTTGCCAGTAATCCCCAGACGAAGGCACACGTGCGGTAAGTCGCCAGGGTTACGGGGGCACTTGTGGGCGATAAATGGAAGCATTAGACTAGTCAATGTTTTGATGTTTGATGAGATACTCCCTAAAGTTAAACAGCTGATCACAGCCGATCTTGGATGTAATTGTGCGTGGTTGCCGCGTAAGTTTAGAGATTGTGAGGTTCACTGAGTCCACGATAGGTTTTTTCCATTTCCCTGTGACACCGCACGGTCGGTGTGGGATCTTTTAGTTTTACCGTGTCCGTGCCCAGCCCATGCCATGGCAGTGGCATAGATGATAGACACTAGATTGTAGATGGCAGATAGTAGGGACCAATGCCACGGCAGGCACAGTGGGGTAAAAGAAATTGCCCAAGTTTCGAAACGGTAGTAGGTAGTTCCAAAACCCAGTTCCCCGACTGAAGGTCTGACTCTTACCACACAGCTGCCACGCCCCACTCAGGCTACTGGGATCCCGGATGGTTCGGCCCATGACGGGTTCGGCCCACGCCGACGGATGGTTCGGCCTAGTCGATTCGGTCCACGCAGACGGATGGTTCGGCCCATTTCACTGTCGCTATTGAAATCAGCGACGGTCGATTCGGCCCACTCTAGCTAAGCGGCGGAAATCTAAGAATAGTCGTTTCGGCCCACGACCTGAATCAGTAAGAAAGGCGGAGAGGCAGAAATTATGATTGTGCACAGAAACATACGTACACAGTAATATAATAATAATGATGTGGAATTATTTATAAAAATATAGCAATATAAATAAATTAAAAGAAAGTGGTTGACATAATAAAGAAATTAACCAAATTCAAGTAATTAATCTTTAATGGAAACGTCCACGAATAAACGTAATAACTAGTTAAGTTTGTATTGTAATATATAATGTATTGACTTCATTGTTTGTGTGAGCACATTTTATGTGATCAATCCCTTTATGTGTTTAATCTATCTGATGTTTCATCATCAACACTTGTTAACTGAAATGTTTGAAAGCGTGATTTCATAGTTTGTGTAAGCACATTTTATGCTTTTAATCTATCTGGTGTTTCATCAGCAAAACATGATAACGTAAATGTTTGATAGCATCACTTCATTGTTTGTGTGAGCACGTTATATTTGATCAAGCCCTTTATTCAGTTAATCGTCTTAAGTTAATTGAGCATATCACAAGTTGCAAAGAGGTGTCATTAACGTTTTCGGCTCTATTGTCCCACGTCAGTAGCTGATTTCTAAGAATAGTAGTTTCGGCCCATGGTGTGATTCAGGAAAAAAATACTTAATATGATAACGCACAGAAACATATTCACACGCTAATATAACAATTATCTCATAAAATAACAGAATGCAGTCCAGCAACACAACGCCAGAAATATTGACAACGGATAGAATTTTTGTATTTATTAACAACTGCCAAAATATAATATATATATATATATATATATATATGTACATATTTATACATATATCTATATATATATATATATATGTGTGTGTGTATATATATATATGTATATGTAAATGTAATTATGGCATATATGTATGTATATATATATATATATATATATATATATATATATATAATTATTTATATGTATATATATGTATGTATGTATGTATGTATGTATGTATGTATATATATATATATATATATATATATATGTATCTATATATATATATGTATATATATATATATATGTATATATATATATATATATATATATATATATATATACATGCATACATGCCATAATGTGGGGAAGCCACGACAGGATGAACGCGTTATTTACAATCTGGGAGTGTCTCGTCAAGGCCGAACATAACGAAAGGGAAACGCTGCGTTCCTTGAGCCGACTGACAAAAATAGCGAACGTAATAAACACTTGGTTCGAAAACAATAACAATACTGTAGCGTACAATATTTCGCTAAAACATGCAAACAATTGAAACTGGGGAACGTAATAAATAAGTAATATTGGTTCTAAAACAATAATAATGTAGCGCATGGTGTTTCGTTAAAACACTGAAATAGTTGTAGCATATAACATTTCGCAATTACAATACTCTATAAACAACAATTGACTCGAAAACAATAATACTGTAGCGTACAACAAGTCAACAGCATTTCGCTAAGACATGGAAACAGTTGAAAATAGCGAAGAATTTGTTAGTTGTTTCGGCCCATGGCGCCCGCTGGCACCGGTTGCATACACGGATGGTTCAGCCCATGCGGGCGAAAACACTTCACGGTTCACCGGTCGCGCCATTGGATGGTTCGGCCCATGGGCCGAACCCGGTATGGGCCGAAACATCCGACACCCGGCTACTGTAATGTAAGAATAGAGCCGATTTATTGACAAGTACAATGTGATAAAAAAACAATTAACCTTGCTTTGTTACTGTGTGAGCGTGTTTTCAGTGTCTCTGGGTACAATAACATGCAAGGCCAAGCAGTGTCTAAAATTAGCCAAAAAATGAACTAGCCCACATTTTAGTGTGAACTGGCCCAGTTCTACTTTGAACCGGCCCAGATGGGTTTGAACTGGCCCCGCAAAAATGTATAAATAATTATACGTAATAAAGCAAAGTTTTTGTGCATAAAACTAAAAAAGACACATGGTTGTTCATTTCTTATAACTAGCAGACCAATAAATAAAGTAATGAATTTAATAAACATTTCAATGTGAATTTTATTTGCAAAACAGTTACTGTTCAATGTAACATTATGTTTGATGGCGACGTTTTGCATGCAGTTCCACTGCCCTGGGGCCTGGCACAGGCAAAAATCTATGCTGTTCTCAATTCGCTAAAAATCAAAGCCTTCAAAGTTCACTTTCACAGCCAAATATCACGTTAATCTGTCAAACAGATTGTCTGCTTCCTTAATATCAACATTATGATTTTATTAAGTAAATTGGCGTAATATCCTTCACAAATTGTCGAGCTCTACGATTCTTGCAACTTCATCCAACATCTTTGCATTGGTGATTCCTTGGTATTCCCCGAGATACTGACATCATTACATGTGATTCATCCAATAGGCATCCATGTTACAAATACCAGGGGTTTCCCTTCATGTGCGGACTTCACCTTTGCCTTGGCAGCGATCTGTCACTGGCAAAGAAGAAGTACTTTGTCACAATTGTATTTTATATCCACGTTGGAAATAAGTGTATATTAGAAAGGGGCAGAAATAAACATGAGTAACGGGGTTATAGTGCAACAACTTGGGAACCACATTGGAAATAAGTGTGTTAGAAAGGGGCAGAACTAAACATGTGTAAAGGGGTTATCGTGCAACAAATTGGGGACCACGTTGGAAATAAGTGTGTTAGAAAGGGGCAGAAATAAACATGTGTAACGGGGTTAGCGTGCAACAACTTGGGAACCACATTGGAAATAAGTGTGTTAGAAAGGGGTAGAAATAAACATGTGTAATGGGGTTAGCGTGCAACAACTTGGGAACCACATTGGAAATAAGTGTGTTAGAAAGGGGTAGAAATAAACATGTGTAATGGGGTTAGCGTGCAACAACTTGGGAACCACATTGGAAATAAGTGTGTTAGAAAGGGGTAGAAATAAACATGTGTAATGGGGTTAGCATGCAACAACTTGGGAAACACATTGGAAATAAGTGTATGTTAGAAGGGGGCAGGAATAAACATGCAGAGTGACAAATTCCTTGTCTTATCATTTAAGTTGATTATGGACCCAAACAGGGGGGAGAAAGAAGGAAATTAAAGAAGTTTTAGCTGTACAGTAGCAGTATGAATAAGACAGACTCGGGGTCATACAGGCTACACGGAATAACCTGTGGCACCTCTGGTGCACAATATAGCACTAACATACACAGGTAGGTGAAATCGTGTGAATTTGCATAAATGTTTTGCCATGCACTGAAACAATTCATAATTATTCAGATAAAATGCATTTATACACGGATGTCGTTTCGTGATCAAAAACATTACATTCTAGCCGATTCCAGGTAACGACTATTGACGGATCCATTAAGTGCCTGTTTACGTAACAACCTGGTCCATCAAGCTAACAAACATGGCTGCCGCTGTCAGACATTCCATTGTAGTTTTCATTGCATTTTTTCCCAAACATTTGTCTTTTCGCAACAAACAAAGTTGTTTCAGTGAGAAATGTATGTGAGAAAGGTTCATATTATACCGCAATAGTAATATAATGTATATGTGTAAACATGGTTGCAATGGCGAAGCTTGACAGACGTCACGTTCCATAAATTTTTGCATGGTCGTAGCACAGCAGAAACCAGCAAGCGCTCGCTTCCCATGAGCTATAGATGGAAAAGCACGGACAGTTTGAGCACTGACAGTTAGAACAACACTGACAGTTAGAACAACACTGACAGTTAGAACAACACTGACAGTTAGAACAACACTGACAGTTGGAACAACACTGACAGTTAGAACAACACTGACAGTTAGAACAACACTGACAGTGAGACCACACAGATTTTGTAGTTCACAGCCTACTGGGGTACCATTGCCTGCAGGACAGAAATTGTGATAAGATCTGGAAATACAGACTAGAAATATGTTTGCATGTTGACGCAGGAGCTGGGAACCTGTTATTGGACTGGAGATTCATGCTCAGATTCCTACACTGTCCAAGCTGTTCTCTGGTGCAGCAACTGCATTTGGTGCGCCGATCAACACCCAGGTGGCAGTGTTTGATGCAGCAATGCCAGGGACATTACCAGTAAGTGTATTCCCTTAGAGTTTATTTCTCAACCACAACAATTTTATTTCTGCTGCACACAGATCCAGGATTTGGTATATGGGGGTTAGGGTTGAGTTGGATGCATTGTGAACTTCACTGTTGCAGCATTTTAGGAGTGTATGTACTTTGAGCGAGGATGCCATCTATTGATCTATCCAGTGCGAATAAAGACAAGGTGGAGATTTCTATAAAGAGACATTCACTATTGCAAAACTTCAAATCGCATGTCACATTACAGTAGATGTATGCATTGTGGTCGTTGACATGTCATTCGTTGTTACCTGTCACAGGTAATCAACCGAGATTGCGTTGAGGCTGGCATCTTGACGGCCCTAGCCATCAACTCAAAACTCAACATGGTGTCTAAGTTCGACAGGAAACACTACTTCTATGCTGATTTACCTGTAAGTATATTTATTAGAATATATTAAAACTGCTTCTTGAATTTAACTGTAAGGATGTGTTATAAATAAATTGCTACTACAGTGTAGTATGTAACAATTTATGTATAATAGTGCATATTGTAACCAAACAAATAAATTGGTTTAAAAAGATTGGTGTCAACATCTGCTCATGAATAGTGGGAAAGTGCTCATGAATAAGCCGGAAAGTACTCCTGGGAAAGTGGGAAAGTGCTCATGAATAAGCCGGAAAGTACTCCTGGGAAAGTGCTCATTAATAAGCCTGAAACTCATGAATAAGTGTGAAGATGTTCATCAGACTGGATGGTTCAAATGAGTATTATTTTTACTTATTTCACAGTTAGTTTACCTTTTTCCCATGATGTTTCGACTGCTACCAACAATCTTCTTCAGATGACCACTGCTAGATGATAACACGTTAGTCATTCTGTGCAGACATATCACTCTGGTGTGATACGTCTGAAGAAATACAAGGTAAATACAGCAACGAAGCCTCACAAGACCATCAAGGGGTCAATGGTAAGACCAAAAGACGAAGTCGAACCACAAAATACGTGCAAAAGGATGTGTTCCATAGAGTGTAAGAACTGTAATGCCACATTCACCGGAGAGAAAAAATTTACCCTAGGTACCCACATCAAAGAATACAAAAAAGACGCTGAGAAAGCATCGGCTAGCAGACCCTACACACGAAGCAACAGAAAAACATCGGAAAAAGATATGCATAAATCAGCCATCACAGATCACATGACTCAACAGAATCACATAGTAAACTGGGAGGGGGTCAGATTTGTAGACATAGAGTTGGACTATAGAACAAGAGGTACCAAAGAAGTGATATGGATAAGATAAACCAAAGACAGCATGAATTGAGATGAGGACCAATACCGACTCTCACATATCTACGATGATCTCCTGAAGAGCCACCCAGGGCGCGGCCCGGGGGGCACACACCAGAGTGATATGTCTGCGTAGAATGACTACCATGTTGCCATCTAGCGGTAGTCATCTGAAGGAGATTGCTGATAGTAGTCGACACGTCATGGGAGAAAAAAGGTAAATTTACTGTGAAGTAAGTAGAAATATTACTCCTCTGCTCAGAAGGTGCTCATGAAAAGAGAGAACCCCCTCTCCTCCACAGTTCTTTCACAATGTTTAGCAACTTGTCATAATTTTTAACATGTTGTTTTACAGGTTGTCATTTTGATGTGCCATCCTCGTTCGTGTTGAATGCACACGCATGGAAATGTGAAATCACTTGAGACCAAAGAAATAGCATGTGTGACAAATAGATCGATTTTACCGTGAATTTTTTTTATTACAAAAAAAGCGGTAATGTTGACACCTGTATAAAAAGTAGGTTCAGAGAACAAAGGTAAAATTTACTGAAAAACTATTAAAATATTAATTGATTACAATCACTGTTCTGATTAACCTCTTCAGAACTGTCTTATTTAGTAGGATATGGGCCATAAGTGTTAGTAATCAACATACGTAGATCACGCAAATCCATCAGTTATGAGGTTGTGTCCTTCAACAGTTTCCAAAACTGATGTAAAAAGGCACAAAGTAATTTTTAGTAAAATCATGTTATATGGTATAAATTATATCTAGCATCTTGACTGCCCAAATGTGTTGAATGAACCTTTTTTCATGTAATTTAACTGCTATATATTTAATTTGAAAATGTTTACTTTAATATAATTTTAACATTGCATGCCAAATGGCAATGTTGGTATTCATGAATAAAGAGTGGTTATTTTTAAACAGGAACCCTTCAGATCCCAAGTCAGCCAAAACTTAGCCCAAAAAATTACCTTGTCATTCCAACTAGTAGCGCACTCTGGTGGGTAGTTAAGATATAACACATTGGATATTATCTAAATGTACTGGTATCGCGTTTCCTATATAATAATTATAGTCAAATAACTGGGGAACCAGGGTCTTTTCAAAAAACAGTCGAGGTCTAAATTGGTAAAAATAAAAGCAGCGCATTGTAACACCGTGGGGATAGGAAATGATTTTGTTGCAGTAACACCGTGGGGATAGGAAATGATTTTGTTGCAGTAACACCGTGGGGATAGGAAATGATTTTGTTGCAGTAACACCGTGGGGATAGGAAATGATTTTGTTGCAGTAACACCGTGGGGATAGGAAATGATTTTGTTGCAGTAACACCGTGGGGATAGGAAATGATTTTGTTGCAGTAACACCGTGGGGATAGGAAATGATTTTGTTGCAGTAACACCGTGGGGATAGGAAATGATTTTGTTGCAGTAACACCGTGGGGATAGGAAATGATTTTGTTGCAGTAACACCGTTGGGATAGGAAATGATTTTGTTGCAGTAACACTGTGGGGATAGGAAATGATTTTGTTGCAGCCATTTTGGTTCTTATACTAAACGGCTGATTCTGTTAATCGCAATTCTGTTTATGCAGAGTCAACTGTACTGAGATGTTGGTTGTCTCAGGCAGGGTTTCAGATCACTCAGTATCGCCAGCCACTGGCCGTGGGGGGCTATGTACAGTATGTGGTTCAAGACCACGCCAGTAAGCACCTGCAGAGGAAGACCGTCCACCTGACGCAGCTACAGCTAGAACAGGACAGCGGCAAGAGTCTTCATGACCTCGACGAGTCCCTCAGTCTCATTGATCTCAATCGAGCCGGTCAGTTGTTGCTGCTGCCACTAGGTGGTGATAGTAGTACAAGCTAGGATAAATTTACTTAAAGCTGCATCTTCATTTCGGTAGTTTGTTTATCTCATTACAGACTTATTTCGAAAGAAAATTTAACCTATCTACCTGGGTAGTATCGACTACGACATGCAAGCTCATGCTAGCCATGCTAATTTGTTCAAATGTGTTATTTGAAAAGTGTTAAAAATATTTTGCCTGCCTCTATATGCTAGGAGACTAAGAGGAGACCAAATAGAAGTGTTTAAAATAGTGAAGGTTATGAGGATGTTGATAGGAATATGTTCTTCAAACTTAAAGAAGGCAGTAGAACCAGAGGACACGAAGCAGCATTAGTTAAGGAGCAGTGTAGGTTGGACATGAGAAAGTACTCGTTCTCACAGAGGGTGATAAATAAATGGAACAAACTGCCAAACGATTGTGTTAATGCTAGTAGTGTGAATATGTTTAAAAATAGAATTGACAGATATCTGATAAGGGCGGGCTACACATAGATGAGAAAATTGTTGGACTCTCGATAAGCCAATGGCTTCCTTGTCCACTTGCCATCTGGAACTTGTTGTTCGAGATGGCAATCTTGTTAAATCTTGTTAAATCTTGCTATGATATAAGGTTATTACTTAAACTATTCAAACACACAGATTTGAATATCAGTTAACGTTATCAGCGATGGGCTTAATGGGTGAAGGAGGCTGCTTTAAATTGACAGTCTGTTGTTTGTATCAACCAATATTGTGCAATAAGAATCCTTCATCTGGCAATTAATTGGGCTTTACTAAGGCAGTTGCGTCGTCAGAACTCAATGAAATATGAATACATGAGCAATGCAAGTGCATCTAGATTCTTGTTTTATAATAATCAACCATAACTATGTCAACCATAAACCATAACTCTTCTTACATTTATCAGATTTAGACCTATCCTTTTAAGCTATGAGCAAAAACTAGCATGTAACATAAAAAATGACAGCAAGAGTTTTTATGCATATGTCAGGATTAAACAAAACGTACAAGACAAGGTTGGACCTCTAGAAGACAGTGCTGGAAATATAATATCACAGGGGTTTTTAATGGCGGAAGACCTAAATGGTTACTTCAGTTCAGTGTTTACCAAAGAAGATATTAGTTCATTACCAGTTGCTGATGCTAAATTTCAGGGGGCTAAATCTGACTATTTAGGTCCGTTAGTTGTAACTCCAGAATTGGTAGCTAAGAAAATAAAGGCAATGAAGGATAACAAATCACCGGGAGTCGATGGGATTCCTCCAAAATTACTAATGGAAACAGTAGAGCAAATCAGTATACCACTTGCAAGAGTATTCAACTTGTCATTAAAAGAGGGAGTTGTTCCGTTTGAATGGAAAGAAGCAAACATCATACCATTAATTAAAAAGGGTTCGAGAAATAAGTCGGAGAATTATAGACCAGTGAGTTTAACGTCAGTGATTTGTAAATTATTAGAAAGGTTAATTAAAGACCATATAGTGGACTTCCTCGTTAAGAATAAATTATTAAATTCATCTCAACATGGATTTCTTAAAGCGAGGTCATGCTTAACAAATATATTATGTTTTTGGAAGAAATCACTAAGTGGATAGACGTGGGATTGCCAGTAGATATTATCTACTTAGATTTTCAGAAAGCTTTTGACAAAGTGCCACATCAAAGATTACTACTTAAATTAAAAGCCCATGATATCGGGGATAGCATAACTGACTGGATAGAACAATGGCTGACTGACAGAAGACAACGAGAATGTAGAAATTGGAAATCGGTTTTGAGAGGGGTAACTCAAGGATCAGTATTAGGACCTATATTATTCTTAATTTATATCAATGGCTTGGACGACAGTATAACAAGTAACGTACTGAAATTTGCGGATGACACAAAACTGTTTAGAAAGGTTAATACTGATGGTGATAAACAACATTTACAAAACGATCTAGACAGATTAGTGAAATGGTCTGAGAAATGGCAGATGCTGTTCAATCTTGGGAAATGTAAATGCCTACATACAGGACATGGGAACTTGAATGTAAACTATAAAATGGGAGCTACTGTTCTTGGTACTACTGTAAAAGAAAAGGACTTAGGAGTTACAATAAGCGCTGATATGAAAGTTTCAGAGCAGTGTGGTATTGCAGCTTCAAAGGGTAATCAAATTCTTGGATTGATTAGAAGAAACATAACATACAAGGGAAATAAGTTAATTATACCTCTTTATAAAGCAATAGTTAGACCTCATTTAGAATACTGTATACAAGCATGGAGACCATATCGTAAGAAGGATATAGATACGCTTGAACGCATACAAAGGAGAGCAACTAAAATGATTCCAGAACTTAGAGACCTTAGTTATGAAGAACGCCTGAAAGAATGTGGTTTAACAACTCTAGAGACAAGGAAGTTAAGAGGAGATCAGATTGAAGTTTTTAAGATATTGAATGGGTATGAAAATATTGATAGAAATATGTTTTTCTCACTCAAGAAGGATAGCAGAACTAGAGGACATGAGGTAAAATTAGTAAAGGATCAATGTAGATTGGACATCAGGAAGCACTCGTTCTCACAGAGGACAGTAAATGAATGGAACAAATTGTCTACAGATTGTGTAACTGCTAGCAGCGTGAATATGTTTAAAAACAAGGTTGACACATATCTCAGGAGGGCGGGTTATAAGTAGATGAACATTGTTGGACTCTCGATAAGCCAATGGCTTCCTTGTCCACTTGCCATCTGGGCCTTTGGCTTGGATGGCAGATCTTGTTAAAATGGCACATAATATATATATATATATATATATATATATATATACAGCTCTGTATATATATATATATATATATATATATATATATATATATATATATATATATATATATATATATATATATATATATATATATATATATATATATATATATATATGACTGTCTTATAGGTGTCGGACTGATGGAGATCATCACGGAGCCTGAATTTCACTCGAGCGAGGAAGCGATGTCCTTTGTCAAAGAACTGCAGTTGATCTTTCAGTGCATTGGCACATGTGACGGCAAAATGGCCGGTTAGTAACATGCACAATCCTGCACATGTCAACCCTCTGTGAACTGTACAAAGTCCACATATGTCCACCCTCTGTGTTATGTATGGAGTCCACACATGTGAACCCTCTGTGTTCTGTACAGAGTTCACATATCTGAAACCTCCTAAAACAGTCTCTAAGTAACTGAGGCAGAATTCTCTGTATTTTTAGACGCAATGAAACAGCATTTCTTTGTGGTAATTTTGTGAAAAATACAATCTCACTAGTCTCATTTCAAATTAATTTTGTGAAAAATCAAACCTACCTAGTATCCACAGCAACATGCTAGCTCATGTGTACAACTTTTGTATGTAGTTTTTGTGAAATCATCAAACAAACTTTTAAATTACTTAATGTTTAATCAAATCCACTCTTTAAAACCTTACCAAATTTAACAATTAAAATCAATTCAATGGGTATTTTTTACTAAATAAACTGCGGATGTTACATAAACTATTCACACACTACATATTTCGACATCAACGAACCGGAGTTGTGATAGGTTGTTTTAAGTCGCAGTGATAGGATGGAAACGTGAAGCTGTGTCTGGTATTTGCACTGACCGAAGGAAACAAAGCATCAGGTGCAAGACACGTTTCATTTACAGAAAGTCATAAATTATGATCTGCATGCAAAATGGTGAATTGAAAAGTAAAGTGTTGGCTTTGTCGTCATTTTGTTCTTTCACTGAATCGATTTCTATATAGAAAAATGTGTGCTGCAAATTAGAGGAGAGTACAAATTAGAGGAGAGTACAAATTAGAGGAGAGTACAAACGTGTAGTAGTGTTGTAAATTTGAAGTGCTTTGATCGTGCATGTTTCACTTGAAAGAACTTGTCTATTCCACTCACAGAGGGCTCGATGAGAGTGGATGCTAGTGTGTCTGTCCACCACCCTGGGGAGCCACTGGGCACAAGAAGCGAGGTAAAGAACTTGAACAGCACTCGATATGTTGGAAAAGCCATTGGTAAGTAAACCGGTACACTAAGTTTGTAAATGGCATAAGAAACTAAACATGGCAGGGATTATTGCGTTACACTTTGATTTCAATCTGCTGTTTTGGTCGTCTCACGCTGGGGATTTGACGTTTCAGATTTTGAGGTGAAACGACAGATAGATATCCTTGAGGCTGGGGGAGAAGTAGCGAATGAAACTCGAGCATTTGACTTTGAAAGTGGGTAAGTATTCTGTACCAACCATCAAGGGTGGAACCTGATCCTGGTAAAGTCTTCATCAATGGCCAACTACTTCAAAATTTCACATATTTTGGGAGCACCATTTTTAGTGAGGCAAAATTGGACATTAAATTGAAGAATCGAATAGCCAAGGTTTTGTAAATTTTTGGCCAGCTGCACAATTGTTTGTGGAAGACTCACTCATCAGAAAACTAGTGTGAGATGTCAGGGGTACAAAGCTGCAGTGCTCGACGTCAGCCAATTCATTCATTGCACTCTAGTGAGCTCGATCTGCTTCACGTCCTGTGAGCTTAGGAAATTTGGAGTGATTGATCATTCAGCATTGCAGCCCTAATGCTGTGGACCTTTCTACCAAGGAAGCTAACATCAGTAGTAAAATCAGATGGTGTTTAAAACACATCTCAGGACTCACCTGTTTTGTAGAACATTGTTTCACGGCACCATGAGCAATGACTGTTGGAGTGGCGACTTGTAAATTTTACAAATTCATTTTCTTGTATGACGTCACTTGTTGCTAGGGAAACAATACCGATGCGGGACAAGGAACGTATCCATGATTACCGCTTCATGCCGGAGCCGAACTTGCCGCCACTTCGACTCTACAGCGATGTCAGTCCTCCACCACCAGGGGTCGCCACTGATCAGGTGATTAACATCGACCGGTTGAGAGAGAGGCTGGCGGAGCTGCCGGAAGAGAAACGAGTGAGACTAGAAGCGCAGTATGGACTGTCTCTGAACCAAGCCATTATTATTGTGGTGAGTGGGCTGATGGTGAGGAACAGTGGGCAGAGGGGGGATTGTTTTAGGTTGGGATGGGAAGGGCTGAGCATGGGAGGGTTTAGTGATGGGCTGAGGATTGGAAGGTTTAGTGATGGACTGAGGATGGGAGAGCTTACTGATGGGCTAAGGATGGGATGGTTTAGAGATGGGAGGGCTTATTGATGAGCTGAGGATGGGAGGGTTTAGAGATGGGAGGGCTTAATGATAGGCTGAGGAGGGGAGGGCTTACTGATGGGCTGAGGATGGTAGAGTAGGACGTCAATAATGGCATGGAGAGGGAAAGAGTAAGTGTTTGGCTAAGTCGAGTAGAAATGCTCAGTGATAGAAGATTGGCAACCTAAAAAATTTAATTCATATTATTTGATGGCTTTACTAATAACGATGCCTATTTTTGCTTCTATTTCTTTCCTTTCATTTAACATTTTTTCCTGTAAACTAATTATAAATCTTTCCGCTTCTCGTCAATTTGACATGTCTGATTTATTAACGTTTTATACCAAATTGTTTGTGTATGCCTAAACATTAAGTTATGTGGGGATATTCCCCTCACATGTGATATTTCAGATGTACCCCTAACAAGGGGATTTAAGATATTTTTCAGACAACAACATTTGAAATGTCTCCTAATGCGGAGTTGTAGGGTGAACCTGGACTAATGGGGTACTTTGAAGAGGTCATGGCCGAGGGAAAGAGAAATGTAAAGGTTGTCATAAACCTGCTTCTCAACGATCTACTGCGAGTTCTCAACAAAGACGATGTCACCCTTGACAACAGGTTTTGTCATCAAGATCAGTTTCACCTACATTAACCTGTGTCACTTTAAAGCAATTTAAAAAATTTTCATTAACATTTTATTTAGAATAATATATTTTTTATAGCTATTGGTTTGGCTAAAAAAGTTGATGTTTCAAGTCTCTAGCTAGACAAATTACTACAATTGTGGTACCAGTTTTCTCTGATGACTTCTTATTGTTCAAGTTGTTTACATTGCCCACTGAAAATCATTTATATTTTAAATTCAATTGTAAGGCCTCAGCTTGGATGAAAAAAGCTTTAAAATATCTCTGCATTCAGAGCACTGACTTCTGGCAAACAATAGAGAGTTTTTGCAAACGCACCGATCTTGGCTCCCTTCCCGATCTCGCTACGCGTGCTACATCATCGCTTCTTGTGTTTATGCGATTGGGCAGGGTCGATGAGATAGAGAAAACACAGATCTCGCAGGTCCAATCAGTTAGTGGTCTCCCTATCTGAATAAAAATAATAAATCTACAGCAATTGTAAGTAAGTCTGTTGTTGACTGATTAGGTGCCCTATTTTAGTTGCCAATGGGCTCAGTGCATCAGAGTTTTAAGTGCGCACTGACTACTGTCTATGCCTATGGCTAGTATGGTAAACAAAACTATCGATGGCACCGTATACTTAGATTTAGACATCGCATTGTAGATCAGTCCTATAGTATAAACTAGACCAAAAATTCCAGCTGAAGTGTACTGAAATGATGTACAATGCAGAAACAAACAGTTATGATTAACATTCTATATTGTTTTTGTTTTTTTTATAAAATATATACTCAAGTTTCCTAACTTCATCTTTGACTCGTCCATCTTTTGTTTTGTTCACATATGAAAGGTTAGTGCAACTATCCGACTATTATTCTCATAAATAAATTCATATTTTGTTATGATACGATGTCCACAACTGCAACTGTCAGTTCAGCATAAACACTGACCTCCAATGACCAACCGCTAGTTGATGAACGATAAAAACCGCATTGCCACGGAATTGTGCGACGCACGAATTTGGGGCATGAAACCATACAAACAAGTGTTTTTATTTTTATACTTTCAGATATCATGAATATTTCTTGTTCTGCTCTAAATACAAATAACCCAAAAACTATTTATGCAAGAACTGATATTGTGGCATGATTATTCTCCATCATTTGTGTATGCTAGATAGTAAAAAAAAAATTTTAGTGCCACAATAATTTCTTATTTTGATTGATTTGAGACATAATGCCCCATTGTCAAATTTTTCTTGTCATGTCTGTTATCTAGACCTATGAGGATGTGTACTAATAATGGTTGTATGTAAATTTTGGGGTGTAATTTAAAATCCAGGTGTTAGTCAACTCTTCATTGGAGTTGAATTGATCCAAACATTGTGTGACTTATAAGAATTGATTTGATAAAAATCAAAACAGATTGATTTGAAATTTAATTGGAATTGGAAAGTATACAAATTTAGCTGAATTTAATTAATAAGTCACACCTGGCCAATTACTACATCCCAGTTGTCTTGTTGTTTGAAGCCCTGTCTCACCCAGCCAATTACTACATCCCGGGTGTCTCCTTGTTTAAAGCCCTGTCTCACCCTGCTAATTACTACATCCTGGGTGTCTTGTTATGGTTTACTGCTCTGTCTCATCCGACCAATTACTACATCCTGGGTGTCTTGTTGTTTAAAGCCCTGTCTCACCCGACCAATTACTACATCCTGGGTGTCTTGTTGTTTAAAGCCCTGTCTCACCTGACCAATTACTACATCCCGGGTGTCTTGTTATGGTTTACAGCTCTGTCTCATCTGGCCAATTCTACATCCCGGGTGTCTTGTTGTTTAAAGCCGTCTCACCCGGCCAATTACTACATCCCGGGTGTCTTGTTGTTTAAAGCCCTGTCTCACCCGGCCAATTACTACATCCCGGGTGTCTTGTTATTGTTTACAGCCCTGTCTCACCCGGCCAATTACTACATCCCAGGTGTCTTGTTGTTTAAAGCCCTGTCTCCCCCGCCAATTACTACATCCCGGGTGTCTTGTTGTTTAAAGCCCTGTCTCACCCTGCCAATTACTACATCCCTGGTGTCTTGTTGTTTAAAGCCCTGTCTCACCCTGCCAATTATTACATCCCGGGTGGCTTGTTGTTTAAAGCCCTGTCTCACCCAGCCAATTACTACATCCCGGGTGTCTTGTTGTTTACAGCCCTGTCTCACCCGGCCAATTACTACATCCCGGGTGTCTTGTTGTTTAAAGCCCTGTCTCACCCGGCCAATTACTACATCAAGGGTATCTTGTTGTTGTATACAGCTCTGGCTTGCCAGGCCAATTACTACATCCCTGTGTCTTGTTGTTTACAGCTCTGTCCCGCCAGGCCAATTACTACATCCCTGGTGTCTTGTTGTTTAAAGCCCTGTCTCACCCTGCCAATTATTACATCCCGGGTGTCTTGTTGTTTAAAGCCCTGTCTCACCCGGCCAATTACTACATCACGGGTATCTTGTTGTTGTATACAGCTCTGGCTTGCCAGGCCAATTACTACATCCCTGTGTCTTGTTGTTTACAGCTCTGTCCCGCCAGGCCAATTACTACATCCCTGTGTCTTGTTGTTTACAGCTCTGTCCCGCCAGGCCAATTACTACATCCCTGTGTCTTGTTGTTTACAGCTCTGTCCCGCCAGGCCAATTACTACATCCCTGTGTCTTGTTGTTTACAACTCTGTCCCGAAAGGCCAATTACTACATCCCTGTGTCTTGTTGTTTACAGCTCTGTCTCGCCAAGCCAATTACTACATCCCTGGTGTCTTGTTGTTTACAACTCTGTCCCGCCAGGCCAATTACTACATCCCTGTGTCTTGTTGTTTACAACTCTGTCCCGCCAGGCCAATTACTACATCCCTGTGTCTTGTTGTTTACAACTCTGTCCCGCCAGGCCAATTACTACATCCCTGTGTCTTGTTGTTTACAACTCTGTCCCGCCAGGCCAATTACTACATCCCTGTGTCTTGTTGTTTACAACTCTGTCTCGCCAAGCCAATTACTACATCCCTGTGTCTTGTTGTTTACAACTCTGTCCCGCCAGGCCAATTACTACATCCCTGTGTCTTGTTGTTTACAGCTCTGTCTCGCCAAGCCAATTGCTACATCCCTGGTGTCTTGTTGTTTACAACTCTGTCCCGCCAGGCCAATTACTACATCCCTGTGTCTTGTTGTTTACAACTCTGTCCCGCCAGGCCAATTACTACATCCCTGTGTCTTGTTGTTTACAGCTCTGTCCCGCCAGGCCAATTACTACATCCCTGTGTCTTGTTGTTTACAACTCTGTCCCGCCAGGCCAATTACTACATCCCTGTGTCTTGTTGTTTACAACTCTGTCCCGCCAGGCCAATTACTACATCTCTGTGTCTTGTTGTTTACAGCTCTGTCTCGCCAAGCCAATTACTACATCCCTGTGTCTTGTTGTTGTTTACAGTCCTGTCTCACCCGGCCAATTACTACATCGCTGTTGTCTTGTTGTTTACAGCTGTCCCGCCAGGCCAATTACTACATCCCTGGTGTCTTGTTGTTTACAGTCCTGTCTCACCCGGCCAATTACTACATCCCTGGTGTCTTGTTGTTTACAGTCCTGTCTCACCTAGCCAAATGGGCGAAATTGTTGACATGCTGCAAAGTAACACCATCGCCATGGCAACAGCAAAGAAGGTGAGTGGTTTATTAATGGATCAAGCAAAGTGTGAATTCTTTAAACAAGATCATCAACCGTGTCTGTTGCAGGCATAGACAATCATGTCCCTCTGTTTCATACAATCATGGGTGTTTTCAAGCAGTTCTACATTTCATGTTTTATTTTCTAATTGGATGCTCAGCCTTGTCTAGGTCCAGACAAGATACTGTTACTCCTATATATCACGATACATGTGCGATAGATTATTTGCATCATCAATGAAATATTAGATGTCAATGTGAACCACAATGTATCAATAAAAAACGAAAGTGTGGATTTCAACTTTTCTAGTAAGATTGTGCAGCACATCAGCTCTGGAGACTAACTAATTTATCTTAATAAATAGAGGTGTTTTATTGGTTGTTGTATCATTCTGCCCTGTGGTGTCTATATCATATCGTGACTTCTGTATCATGATATGTATCATAATTATTGTGACCTCTGTATCACGATGTGTCATATCGTGACCTCTGTATCATGATATGTATCGTATCATGAAGGAGTGTATCATTCCAGCCCTAGTCCTTACCCTGATCTCCTGCTGTAGGTCCTAGATCTAGTGTATGAGGGGGAAAAGAGATCACCCAATCAACTGGTCAGCGACAATCACTGGACACAGATCACTGACCAGCAGGAACTTTTTGACGTCTGTCAGATGGTCATCGAGCAGAACCCTGCAGCTGTGAGTACAATACTGTCCACCAGGGGCGTGTGGAACATTAAAGGTCCTTAAGTTCGATTTGTTTGCTTGTCTAATTTTGGAATCATTTCGTGAGAAATCCAACCTACCTCGTATCCACTGCGACATGTTGGCTCGTTTGTACAAATGTGTTGTTTAGTCTTGGTAAAATCACTGGACAAAGTATTTAATTATTTCTGACTGGGCCGGAATCATTCCGATTTCTGCTGTGCATGGCTTAAATGAATACTTTGCTTAATTTAATCAAATTGCTCTGCCCTGAAGTGATTCTATTGAGAGGAGTCCAGTGTATTTGTATATATTTGTGAACAAGCATTGATTCTATTGTGATGGACATTACCTGTGACGTTGTAGGTGGAGGAATATCGCAAGGGCAAGACGAAGGTACTCAACTTCCTCATGGGTCAGGTGATGAAGGCAACCAAGGGGCGTGTGCATCCAAAAGCAACCACAAACACCCTCAAGTCAATGCTTCAGTAGTCGACTGCTTGCTGTGCGACACAAGTTCTTGTGCTTGAGTTCTCTCAAATTGTTGCTGAGAAAATATTGGCAATTTTTCTTGGAATTAATACGAGGAACATTGCTTTTTTTAAAAATATTGACCAAGATAGCTTGTGATCACATTGGTGCTTATGTGTGGTTATGTGTGGTTATTAAACTGCATACAACTGGCTCTGTTAGCCCCAAAGGGTGATGCTGTATTAACTTGCAATTTATAATGAGGTCTCAAAAAACACTCACGTTTAACAAGATTGCCATCCAAAGCAAAAGACCCAAATGGCAAATGGACATGTAAGCCATTGGCATTTCGAGAGTCCAACAATTTCTCATCTACATTTTTAAACATATTCATTGATGCTGCTAGATAATTTGTTCCATTCATTAATTGTCCTCTGTGAGAACGAGTACTTCCTGATATCCCATCTACACTGATCCTTCACTAATTTTACTTCATGTCCATCTTTCTTAAGTGAGAAAAATGTATATCAACATCTTAAAAACTTCAATTTAATATTCTATTAAACTCCTTGTCTCCGGAGTTGCTAAACCACATTCATTTAAGCGTTCTTCTTTGCATAGACCAAATGTATAAAATAGTTATATTGGCAGCTAATTTCTATCTACTACTAATACTGTGTGGTGTTTAAACATCAGTTTCTGTTTGTTTTAGGGCAATACAAAGTAATTATAAAAGATACAGCAAAAGTTAACAGGACAACTGATCTGTTGTAAAGAGACTTAACATGTGTTACACCAGACTTGGTTTTCAGAAATGCTTAGGTATAAAATACTGATGACAATTAATTTCATTGGTCATTTTATTTATTTCGTGTATTCTTTTGTTCGGGTCATTTTGGCTTTGTGCAAAGCATTATGGGTATACAAGTGTTCTGTCATGGCTTACCAGGTTATAAGTCGTAAAAATTAGCAACTCGAGTCAGCTCCTCGACTTGAATCAACAAATCTGCAGAGATGCCAAAAAGCTACAATGAAACACTTCAATGAAGCCAAGTGAGTGAGTGGTGTTGAAATTATTTTACTGCAATAGTTGTCCATACAATACAAACGACAACAAAACAACTATGATATTCTGGTATGCTAACAGATCACACACAGACACCACTAATTCCTTTGTATACATTACAATTGAACATCACTAGGACATCACAGACCTCTAGGGCAATCAAACCCCAGGACCCAAAGTCAGATGATGTGCTACATGCCAGCAATGCACTTAAAATATGTCCTTGTTTGCTAAATATTTAACGAAAAGTTTTATGCATTATACATTCACTGCAATTGCGCATCAAAACACTGGCATGCTGGCTTCATGGAATATCACAAGCAGGAATAGTTCATTTTGTGAATTACTTTTCAGGAGGAACATCAGTTTACTGTTGTGTATTTCAGGAATCACCGTTGCTGATACTTTTCTTTCCCGTATGTTTCCAAATGATAAATGTCCCCCAAAGTTGCAGCTGTACATTCAACAAATCTGTACATTCAACAAATCTGCTCCAGATTTTCAGTGGTTTCTTTGCCAGTCATTCGTAACTGTCTCCGAATTACTGGAATATTCCACACTGACCGGTGTCCACCTTTAAGTGATCAAGACCTGGCCTGGTGTTTTCTGTCATCAACACATCACATGGAACTACACTACAGCCATGCCATGGACACCTTGTTATTTAAAGGTGGTAAGTAATATCTTTAACCTCCGGTGGTTCTTTCTCTGCTGTGACAGTTGTAGTGTCATTGTGATGTCAGTGTCATTGTGATGTCAGTGTCATTGTGATGCAAATAAAAACAAAATGGAAAACAAAGCAACACGTATAATATTAGTACTTTGGAAACTATGAAAAAAATATATACTACCCGTATTGATGGAATCAAACAAGGAAAACATACACAAAACTTACTAATTAGTTTGTGCGCAAAATGCTGTGTAGATCTAAATTGTATTCTGGTACAACAGTTTTATTAATTATATATATTCTACTTATGCTGTATGCATCACTGACAGAAGTCCTGTATATGTTATACATACATTTGATCACATTTCAGTCAGTACAAGGAGCATAAATAAACATGAGTAATTATTATGCAAAATTCTGGTATGCATTCATGAATATATGTTTTCGCTATGTTATATAGAATAACTGTCTTAACTTTTTATCTTTTTCTAGCAAAGGTATTATTCGCTTTTCCACTACTTTGTAACTGTTACTGTTTTGTGGCATAATTAAGCCTGACCAGTGCACCAAACTAGTCTGTATAAGACCAGTAGGCCCCAGATAACTTTGGAGTTGCCATACATTGCCTGTACAAAAATGTCTACACATGCCTGGTATCTCTGATTTGGAATATGATGGGTTCTGTTCTTAAACATGCCTGTTATGTGATGGGCTGCATTATCACGTGTTGGGTGCTACGAGTATTTGTCTGGCCTTTTTATCATTACAATATGATGTTTAGATCTTAAATGATGGGTTCCAATGTACTAGCTAATAATTCCACATACCTTATTATGAATATGTACATTATTGTAGTGGATCAGAATGTATTTGTTTCATTCTAATTGTTAGCACAGAGATTGTATCTAGATTATTATATGAGTGTATCAAGTAGTGTAACAATACAAATTTGACTCAACCAAGTGTTCATACGACATGTAATTGGTGGATTAGATGAATGCACATGGATATTTAAAATACATTACACCGTGGTGTGGTTCAGTTAAGACACTTGCGACACCTGGAGGGGCCACTCGGCTAGGGCCAGGAAACGGCCGCAACCACGACAACTTCTATGGACAATAACATGTGGAGGGGCTTTGTAAACATAAAAAATCACATTTTTTTTATATGGTGGGTCAAAGATCCACTTTGATTATAAACAAATTTGAAAAATATATCTTTTAGTTTTATCCTTGTTGAAATAATCTGTTTTCCATTCCATGTACAATGTCTAAATTTTTTGCGATACAGGTGTGGGTGGGTGTGTTGGGCCTATCCAAATTATTTTTTATATTTACAAAACCCTTTAGTCTGGTACAAGAACCACCTTCTTTCAGTTTATAATTTTCATCAATCAAACAATGTACCCGACCACTATATCTGAATTGTAAATGACAATGGCAGAGATACTTCCAAAGATAACTAAAAACAAACACAATGCAATACTGGTTTGAACATGAACACCATTACTAACTTATACATCAGACACAAATGCTGTATGTACATACGTATATGTGCATGCATGTCCTGCATGCACATGTGACACTCGGACAATGGCCACTGTGAGACGTTACTAAACTACACAATGTGAACAATGTCCGCACTGAAGGCGCCATCATCACTATCAGGTTAGGCCTTTCTATTTCAGCAAGTCAAACCAATTTATATAACAGAATGACTGTTTCCCATATATATTGAACAGTTTGAGTTTGGTTGTTGAAAATGTTATGTTAATAACTGATTTGGTAGGCAAATAGTTTGTATCAGAATCCATGGCGGAAAACTAAAAATGCAGAAAATATATTGATGTGGTTTTAAATTGAACAGATAAATGAGACATGATAAACAATAGTAGATGGAATGTGTCGCAAATATATATGGGCAAGACAGGTGTAATTCTAGAAATGGAAAACCTGATGTACAAATTCACTGACACTTAGGTGAGGTCACAAACAAATTAATATGGGCAATTCTTCAAAGGAAAAACCCTGATGGACAAACGTGTCATGTGAAGGAACAAGGCATGGTTGGTTGCAAAAAAATAGTATGTACCGGTAGTATGAGAAAATTAATCTGGATATTTTGGAAAAAATCTCTATTTCCTGATGCATAGCCACATGACATGTCACTGCAGATAATATGTACCAGATAAAAACAAAATGACAAATGTTACGCAATTAGACGGCCGAGAATATTACAATAACAATGAATGGACGCTGCTCATAGATGGTAATACTCAGTAACAAATAAATTATGATAAAAATGATAACAATCAATAACAAAACTGTTCCTATATATACATGTATGTACATGCTATGCGTGACTACAGCGACCTAAAAACTAAACCTGGTAGATCCGAGCTATGGTCACACTCAGTCACAATGCTGGTAGTCCGACTGCAGCCACGATCAAGTTAAAACCTTGTGCGGGGCCACCACACCACATCAGAAATCCTGGCTAAGATGACACCACAAAATACATTCATAACATAAATGACTGTGAATACTTTCATGCAGCTGTACGATGCATAAAACAACGGCGATATAAAATCAAACATACATTTACACTGAGTCGAGACAAACTGTCCTAGTCACCATATCCATTCCCGAGTGCCGGTCTCGACTCCCTCTGACCTTCAGCCAGTTGTTTCAAGGTCAACTGAACACAGAAATCACACAACAAGTTCTGTACAATAATAAATTACACCCAGTCGCGGTCGAGTGAATAAAATTCTAGTTTACATGTTAGAACAGATCGTCTGTACGACAACAAGACGCCATTTAAAACTCATCACATAGATGTGAGGCAACTATTGGTGCTTGCTCGAGGGGGAGGGCTGCTCAATGGGGAGGTTACTCCAGGGGGAGGGTTGCTCAAGGGGGTGGGCTACTCAAGAGGGGTGGGCTACTCCAGGGGTGGGCTACTCCAGGGGTGGGCTACTCCAGGGGAGGGCTACTCCAGGATTTACACAATACAATTTTTTAATAAAAATAGTTTGCTCACTTGACAATATCTACTGGGTATGACCCAGGATTTTGCAATGTCATAGCTATTCTTTACCCAGCCTCCCATAAGCACACTGAGGAATTACAGAGCTAAATGTTTCCACTGCCCAGGTAACTCGGAGGAGGGGGCTATATTCACATGTCAAACACACTGTCTAAACTCTGCAGTATTGTGGCCTCCACACAACACGAGCATTCACAAATGTATTATGCTATACAAAATTAAAATCAGCTGAAATTTTGAATTCGTTGCGAGTTCATGAAGTCAAATTGATTAATTTGGAAAGATGTCATGTGCTTTCGTTTCCGAGAAGGAAGACTTGTGGAAAAGTTTGTGCTTCACATGACAGTAACACGGACACTACCTGGTAGCAACATTCACAAAGTATGGGCCATAAGAAATAAACATAAACCGACCTAACTGATTCTGTACCTAATAAAGGAGACATGGAGCTTTCACTGTAAAACATTTTGCACGTTTTCAACAAGCAAACCTATTTAATTAATAAACTTACACTGACTTGCCCAGTGTAACATTGGGCAGGTCAGTATAATTTTTTTTAAATAAGTTTGTTTGTAACATGCAGAATTTATGAGAAAATGTCCGTACTTGTAACACTTCACACCAAACGTTGTTCTTGCCCACCTCTGCATCAAGCTTCAATACATCCTTCATAGAGACCGCCCAACTTCACTGACGTCCTAATCACAGTGAGGACAAATTTCTCCATAAACATGTTAAATGCAAGCACCCCCACGATGATGTAATTTAATACTGAGTAACGTGGACTGTAGATATCTTCAAAGATCGCCAGCTGAAGATTGCCAGTAGATAAAACCTGTGGAATCACCGAGTCCCTCCCTGACTAAATGTGTACCAGCTGGGTGGCAATAGTGGCGATATTGTCACTGGAATGTATGCCACTGATGACTAGTCAACATGTCGAGTTATTGTCGAAGTCTTCCACGAGAGGTCACCACCAACAGGGTCAGGAGTTGACCCTAGCTATTCTCTCAACTTGTCACCACTGTCGTCGGTGTACCCGTCATCTGCTGCATACAGTGTCATACTGTCATGTGTGCAATACTGTCACGCATTGGTCCACACCACTGCTGTGTCGTGTCACTATTGTGTCACTAATAGACCTGCAGTGTGACACCAGCGTCAATGTTCACATCCATGCATCACTGACACGTCATCCCTGTCATGTCTCGCATGTCACAATGTTCACATCCATGCATCACTGACACGTCATCCCTGTCATGTCTCGCATGTCACAATGTTCACAACCATGCATCACTGACACGTCATGTCTCGCATGTCACAATGTTCACATCCATGCATCACTGACACGTCATCCCTGTCATGTCTCGCATGTCACAATGACACTACTTCTTGGCGTTTTTCTTTGACGTTGAGGTACCACTGTCAACTGTCCCGGGATCATCATCCTCTGTGTCTGTTGACAGCAGGTTGTCCATCGTGATCCGTGACACGATCGTCATATTCTTTACCTGAATATTCATCTTCTTCCACATGGCCCGGTTATTGTGTATCACCGCAACCATCGCCTTCGCTGCCGGGAACACCTTTGCCAAAATACTGCAACAGCAAACATTTTTATTTTTATTGCTGTAAAATATTCACCAAAAGAAATTGTATAAAATGGAAATTTCACAGATAATAATAAATATCACATCTGATGAACAATGTTACATTTCACCTTCAAAGGTGAAATATATTGGTCTGTCTTTCATTGAAACAGTGATTACTATCTATGTCATAACAATGGCTTATTTTATTTAATTGCCAAATAGAGTATTTTATTAAATATTAAGACATGAAAGATCACGAAAGTAAAATTTGTTGGACAGATATTATTTATAAACAACCAAGATGTTATAAATACTACTCAATTCAGTGTCACAATGTCTGTATAAGTATCACAATGTCTGTGTAAGTGTCACAATGTATGTATAAGTGTCACACTGCATGTATAAGCGTCATAATGTCTGTATAAGTGTCACACTGTATAAGTGTTATGTCTGAATAAGTGTCACAATGTCTGTATAAGTGTCATAATGTCTGTATAAGTGTCACACTGTCTGTATAAGTGTTATGTCTGAATAAATGTCACAATGTCTGTATAAATCGTTCAGTTAACAAATGAAAATCATTGCACGTTCTGTGTGAAATAAAAGTGAGTAAAATCTAAAAAATGTACTGCCCAGTGAGAATTCAAGCCGAAGCTGGTGAAAACAAATAAGATGAAAGACACTTTTTATGAACATTTATTTTAGTTATGTATTTATTAGTTATTTAATTATTATAATTATTTATTTTACTATAATTATTTAGTTATATTTATTAATCATAATGAAATACTTATTTTTTATTATATATTTATTTATTTTATGATTGCATGTATGTTTTGTATGCGCCTTTGGTCCCAGATATATACGACACTTTATAAATTTTAGTAATAATATTAATAATGGAGACGTACGAGTACAGAGGCAGAGCGATACTCTCGAGGAAGCCACCCTGTAGCTCGGGTATACACGCCTTCTCTCGGTCCATCATAAGGAGAGGGTCGCGACCCAGCGATTTCTCAAGGTCACCTTGCTTGAAGAATTCCTGGTAGATGAGCTCCTGCAAATAACAAATCAGATTGACTGGATTAAAATTGAATGTATTAGCCGAGTTTCCCAGCGTTGTACGGGAGAAAAAGTAGCCACTACAAGAGCTTATGACTCCGTCTACCGCGTCAACTTTCGTTTGGTAGAGCAATGCTAATGGCAATGATGGACACAACTTCATTGCCCGCTAAATCATATTGTACAAAGGAACTTATGAAGACATTCGACGTAGACTCGGAACAATTATACGTAATTACGAACTACGATTGTTCCAAGTTACATAATCTACGTCAAATGTCCACATAAGTTCCTTCATAAGATCCCCACCCCCGGGGAATTTCCAACCGTGTTAAATGTATGAACCCCCTCTGGGCCCCCAGGCACGCCTACAAACTTTCAACCCCATACACGTGAAACTGACAGAGATATGAGGGAACCAACATGCAGACAGATACATGCAAACTGTTTGGAATAGAAATAACTGAGCAGCATCTTGATTAATTTTTATCTGTTCTACACCAACCAGTTGGACATGTTATGCTGTGAACTGTGTATCTATTCTATTTATCCTCTCTGGTCTCTCTGTGAAGAGAAATTGCCATTCTATTTGTTGTGGATAGGGACAGAGACATTTTTCTGAGTCATGTAGAACATGCCAGAGAGGTAGGGCATATCAATCACGTGACCAAACATTCGGCAGACTATTCACCCATTCTCTCACTATATACAACAAAATATTTTCACTATTTCATTACAACCATACGAATCACATTACAAATGTGTACATCCTGTTTATGTGATAATGGTTGATACATCTTTCCAGGTCTATATTATTTGTACCATTCCAAATTCTCCGATTCCGTCTCTCCGTGGACAGACAGAATAGACCCTCTTTCACATTGACACATTGTCGCTGGCTCTAGGAAGCCATACTTACTGCAATCTTCTTCGCTGTGTTCCAGTCCTTTGTTTGATCAGACAGATCGCAAGCGGTGATGAGCAGCGATATGAGCAATTGGTGATGTTCTGGCTTCTTTCTGTCATAGCCATCTACAAGAACGCCCATGCTCATAAACATAAGTATGCTTTATAGCACTACAAGTCCAATAAAACTATTGCTCTTGGGTGATTTACATATATATATAATCTTAAAATATGTAAATGTACAGATGAAAGCATGATAAGCATGGTTGAAACAATAGCAAATAAAGAAGTATATTACCACTTTCTTTGTGCGCTTTCTTACTTAATACTAGCATGTTTTTGATACTGCCAAACTGCGACATCAGCTGACTAATACACTGTAGTGCCACATCATGCACCATTCTGATGCTACACTGATCAAGGGAAACGCAAATGTTGACCTTAAAAACATGAAGATGGATAGTCGCTTCTTAATACAGTTGTTATCTTCTTAATACAGTTGTTACTTGGACTTGGTGCAGCGACTTGAATTTGGTGTAGATCATTTACAGAAATACATGGAATATCAAATAGAATAAGTATTACTATTGCATATATATTATACACAAACGTATTGTAGACATATATTAGGAAACAGGTTTTGTTAATTATTAGTCAGAGGGAGTATTTTAGAGTAAGCTAGTTTCGGATTCTGTCAGGGAATTCAGCGAGCGTTAATAGGGGTGTTTACAATTCGAAAATTTAGATAACATAGTGAATAGTCAGTAACAGTGAATATTGGTTAGAATAAGTATTAGTATTATGCATATATTGTTCACCAACTTCTTGTAAACATATATTAAGAAACCGTTGTTGTTAACAGAGGTAGTATTTTTTTTTCCCGGATTCAAACTCAACGAGTGATAAAAGGGAGTTTGTTTACAGGTCATTCAACCCGTGCATCGAGCTATCGTTTACATTAGCTAATATATATATATAAGATAAAGTGATTTATTTATTTAAATTACATACATAAGGTAATATCTGACATAGTGGTAGTCAACGTTTTCGGTAAAAAGGAATTAACAGCAGGATTTTAGCGTAAATTAGTACACACTGACTTCGTTGTTTTGTTACACAGTGTTCTCCGTATTCGCTAGGTGGCAGGATTTTTAGCCTAAAGTGTTCTTTTGATCACAAAAACAGCCTTATTCAAGGCTAACGTAGCAAACTAATTAAAACTAAATTGTATGATGGCGCCGTGCAAACAGCAGTTAAAGGCCACAAGGCACTTAATTTGTGGCAGTTGTAGTAACTGGGTAGATTTCGTCAAGTCTGGGTGCGAGAAGTCCTGGGCTGAGGTCCAGGCAGATAGTTTTAGTTTTGAGTGTAGGGGATGCGCAAGGATGAAGGAACTAGAGGTGGAGTTGGAAGAGCTGAGGCTGCTCGTTGTGGCAATGGTGGGAAGGGAACAGGGAGTTGTGCCAGTAGTTCCGGTGAGGGAACAGTAGACGATAAAGTGGGGAAAGACACAAGAGATGCTAGGAGAGCTCACCTCAGCCTGGGAGGAAGCTGAGAGGAGGGAAGGTGACAGGTCATAGGGAGACAGGACGTAAGGAGACGGGAAGGAAAGGAACGGGAGGGAAGACAACCGGGGTGAAGGAGAGGGGAGTAGGGGAGACAGGAGGGAAGGAGAAGGGAGTGGGGGAGACGGGAGGGAAGACAACCGGGGTGAAGGAGAGGGGAGTAGCGGAGACAGGAGGGAAGGAGAAGGGAGTGGGGGAGACGGGAGGGAAGACAACCGGAGTGAAGGAGAGGGGAGTAGCGGAGACAGGAGGGAAGGAGAAGGGAGTGGGGGAGACGGGAGGGAAAACAACCGGAGTGAAGGAGAGGGGAGTAGGGGAGACAGGAGGGAAGGAGAAGGGAGTGGGGGAGACGGAAGGGAAGGGGTCAGGACAGAATGTGATGGAGGGGATCGATGGAGGGTGTTTGTGGGGGATTCGATAGTTAGGAAGACCGACAGAGTCTTAAACAAGGGAGATGATGTGGTGGTCTGCTTGCCTGGAGCCAAAATAGAGGCGATAACTGAGAGGGTAAAAAACATCGTAGGCTCGGGTAAGGGTGGATCTGTTTTAGTACATGTAGGGACAAATAACGTAGAGAGGGAGGGTACAACTGCCATAGTTAGGAAATATAGGCAGTTGGTCAGAACACTAAAACAGACGCGGGTTGAGCAGGTAATACTGTCAGGGATTTTACCTGTAATGGGCAGGAGGGGTCATAAATATCGAAATTGTCGGGGGATGGCAATTAACATGTTAGTCCAGAGGCTGTGTAGGGAAGAGGAAGTTGGATTTGTGGATTTATGGGGAAGTTTTGTTGGGAGGGCTGATATGTACATGAAGGATGGGCTTCATTTAAGTGGAAAGGGGGCGGCAGTATTCGCGGACAAACTTTCAGCAGCAGTAGATAGCGACTTGGGTACAATGACAAATATTTTTGGAAGTAAACATTCTTTAAACTAGAAGTGCAGGGGGGTTACCTAGAGGTGTCTCAAGCAGAACAAGAGGCCACTAGCACAGATAAACCAATATCAAATCATCCGAAAAACATCTCTGAAAAAGGTTATAGATGCATATGTTTAAATGCAAGGAGCATAGTAAATAAGAAAAACGAATTAAACATTATGGTAGAAGATATTGACCCTCACATAATTGGTATAACTGAATCATGGGCCAACATAGATATAACAGATGCTGAATTAGGACTGACAGGATACGTAATGTTTAGGAAAGATCGAATAGGAAGAAGGGGCGGGGGAGTTATTTTATATGTTAAAGAATCTATTCAGGCTTATGAAATAAAACTAGAAAGGGAAGCAGATTGCGATGAAACTGTTTGGTGCAAAATTGTTTCAGGAAATTCAAAATTAACTATTGGATTAGTTTACCGAAGTCCAAACATAAACGAAGAGGACAACACAAAAATAAAAAACGCTATAAAGGAAGTTAGTAAAGGGGAATGTATCATAATGGGAGATTTTAACCATGGACACATACAATGGAATTCTCTAGAGAGCACAGGGATTGAGGATCAACAATTTCTATGTTTAATCCAGGATAGCTTTCTTACTCATGCACGTACTAGAACCAACCAGGGAGAAAATGTATTAGATATAGTTTTGTCATCACAAAAAGAATTAGTGGACAATGTAAAAATATTTGAACCATTGGGTAATAGTGACCATAATCAAATACATTTTGACATCAATGTAAAATCAGAAAGTAAAAATAAGAAAACGTACAAGAGAAACTTCCACAAATGTAACTACAAAGATATGAGAAAATACTTAGCACAGCTAGATTGGAATAACATGCTGATGAATAAGACTGCAATTGAATGTTGGAATATTCTAAAATATGAAATTGAGAGTATCATTGATAAATTTGTTCCATTCCGAAAACAAGGAAAACGGTGTAGAAAGAAACACTTGTCAAAAGAGGCAATTAGAAAAATAATGCTAAAACAAACTATGTGGAGGGTTTATAGGCGTACCAGAAAGGAAGAAGACTATGCAAAATACAAAGAGGCACTTAATGCAGCTACAACTGAAATCAGACAATCTAAAAGAAGCTACGAGCAAAAACTGGCATGTAACATAAAAACTGACAGCAAGAGTTTTTATGCATATGTCAGGAGTAAACAAAACGTACAAGACAAGGTTGGACCTCTAGAAGACAGTGCTGGAAATATAATATCACAGGGGTTTTAATGGCGGAAGACCTAAATGGTTACTTCAGTTCAGTGTTTACAAAAGAAGATATTAGTTCATTACCAGTTGCTGATGCTAAATTTCAGGGGGTTAAATCTGACTATTTAGGACCGTTAGTTGTAACTCCAGAATTGGTAGCTAGGAAAATAAAGGCAATGAAGGATAACAAATCACCGGGAGTGGATGGGATTCCTCCAAAATTACTAATGGAAACAGTAGATCAAATCAGTATACCACTTGCAAGAGTATTCAACTTGTCATTAAAAGAGGGAGTTGTTCCGTTTGAATGGAAAGAAGCAAACATCATACCATTATTTAAAAAGGGTTCGAGAAATAAGTCAGATAATTACAGACCAGTGAGTTTAACGTCAGTGATTTGTAAATTATTAGAAAGGTTAATTAAAGACCATATGGTGGACTTCCTCGTTAAGCATAAATTATTAAATTCATCTCAACATGGATTCCTTAAAGCGAGGTCATGCTTAACAAATATGTTATGTTTTTTGGAAGAAATCACTAAGTGGATAGACGTGGGATCGCCAGTAGATATTATCTACTTAGATTTTCAGAAAAGCTTTTGACAAAGTGCCACATCAAAGATTGCTACTTGAATTAAAAGCCCATGGTATCGGGGATAGCATAACTGACTGGATAGAACAATGGCTGACTGACAGAAGACAACGAGTTGTAGTAGATGGCGAAGTTTCAAATTGGAAATCGGTTTTGAGTGGGGTACCTCAAGGATCAGTATTAGGACCTATATTATTCTTAATTTATATCAATGACTTGGACGACAGTATAACAAGTAACGTACTGAAATTTGCGGACGACACAAAACTGTTTAGAAAGGTTAATACTGATGGTGATAAACAACATTTACAAAACGATCTAGACAGATTAGTGAAATGGTCTGAGAAATGGCAGATGCTGTTAAATTTTTGGAAATGTAAATGCCTACATACAGGACATGGGAACTTGAATGTAAACTATAAAATGGGAGCTACTGTTCTTGGTACTACTGTAAAAGAAAAGGACTTAGGAGTTACAATAAGTGCTGATATGAAAGTTTCAGAGCAGTGTGGTATTGCAGCTTCAAAGGGTAATCAAATTCTTGGATTGATTAGAAGAAACATAACATACAAGGGAAAAAAGTTAATTATACCTCTTTATAAAGCAATAGTTAGACCTCATTTAGAATACTGTATACAAGCATGGAGACCATATAGTAAGAAGAATATAGATACGCTTGAACGCATACAAAGGAGAGCAACTAAAATGATTCCAGAACTTAGAGACCTTAGTTATGAAGAACGCCTGAAAGAATGTGGTTTAACAACTCTAGAGACAAGGAGGTTAAGAGGAGATCAGATTGAAGTTTTTAAGATATTGAATGGGTATGAAAATATTGATAGAAATATGTTTTTCTCACTCAAGAAGGATAGCAGAACTAGAGGACATGAGGTAAAATTTGTAAAGGATCAATGTAGATTGGACATCAGGAAGCACTCGTTCTCACAGAGGACAATAAATGAATGGAACAAATTGTCTACAGATTGTGTAACTGCTAGCAGCGTGAATACGTTTAAAAACAAGGTTGACATATATCTCAGGAGGGCGGGTTATAAGTAGGTGAACATTGTTGGACTCTCGATAAGCCAATGGCTTCCTTGTCCACTTGCCATCTGGGCCTTTGGCTTGGATGGCAAATCTTGTTAAATCTTGTTATCTTCTTAATACAGTTATCTTCGTAATACAGTTGTTATCTTCTTAATACAGTTATTATCTTCTTAATAAAGTTATCTTCTTAACACATGGGTCATCTTGCTGAGAATCAACAGCAACCACCTGCAATAAAACCTGCCGATAAAAACATTCTGCTGGATTTTCTGCATGCTAAATGTTCTTTCTATTCTGTGGGCAAGACGCTCCTGCAGGACCTTCACCTTGCGATACAGGACGTACCTTCTGTCATCTTCTTGAGGTCATTCATGATATGTAAGTGATGTGCAAGATCTGTGGCGAGGATGATGTAGCTGATGAGGTCAAGGACTTGTTGGTAGTTCTGAAGAGAAGCGGCAACATATTTGTGTATATTATAGATGCTAAGCAGTCTTGCTCACTGAAATACAACCACTGCCTGGTTTCTCAGAAAAATGATGAGCAGGCTTTTTATGATGAGTAAGTAACTAAAAGCTTACTCATCATAAAAGCTTGCAAGCACAGACTAGTAATATTGTTGGTGGGTCAAACAGCCGTATGTTTTGAATGAAAATGCAAGCATGACACATCTCTGGACACCAACATTGTTTATTCGTGGTGATCTTACGTCAATGTCTATTGCATTCACAACCGATAATTATTTATTACATCACTGACTACAATAAAAGAAATATATACACTTACACCACAACTCAAATTGTAATTCATTTTTTCTAATGCAGACACAAAAGAGGCATCAAATTTAAACGAAAAAAAAATTTTACTGGCAGGAAGAGTGCCTTTAATTTGCTCCAGAGGGATTAAAAGGATTGAATTAATTGAAAGATATTGTGTGTGCGTGCGTGTTCGTGCATGCGTGCGTGTGTGTGTGCGTGCGCACGTTTGCCCACACACATTCGTTCAAGTGCATGTGCATATGCATTTACATTATGTATGTTACAAGGTATGTGTAGCTCACTGTAATAACATTTACATTATGTATGATACCATGTATGTGTAGCTCACTGTAATAACATTTACATTATGTATGATACCATGTATGTGTAGCTCACTGTAATAACATTTACATTATGTATGATACCATGTATGTGTAGCTCACTGTAATAACATTTACATTATGTATGATACCATGTATGTGTAGCTCACTGTAATAACATTTACATTTTCTTGCACACTTACTGCCTTACTCAGCGACTTGAAGATGTTGCAGCCATCAGTGTTGAGGACACACATTGTCTGTGTGAGGTGATGTCTCTGAAACACAGATATAACTAATGTAGTTTTGGTACATCAAATGATATTTACATTGCATGCAGAGATGAATGTAATTTTATGGTTGTTTCTGATATGCCCATCACGTGAACGTCGATAAACTTTGTCCACAGTTATTGGAAGTTGTTCGAGAATACATATTGAACGACAACTTCGATATTCATAAACAAATAACAATGAAATTATATTTTAAAACACTGTGGTTCATTAATACACATTTTGATGGTCAAAATGTAAAAAATTATATATTTCAAGCAACATAACATGACTCTACAAGAAAAATCAGACATGAGAAATCTGCATAATTTCAACAGAACTCGTCATAGTTTTATGGGTAATGTAAACAACGATCAAATTCAGCCAACTTTTGTGTGCAGGTGGCAGCACTAGCAGCAACCTCGATATGACCTACCTCGAGGACAGAGCCGGCCGAACTGTACAATGCAGCGAGGACGGAATCCTGAAATATACGTGACTTTGTTTTTTATCAGATAATGAAATGGTTATTTAGATTTGATGTTTGTTCAACCGCCTTCCTCAATTCAGTTGGTCCATCTGAATCAGTTGATGTTGAAATGTGTAATGTGAGAATAGTTTAACTAAGTAATATGTGTTGCCAGAATTCACACATTTGTTAATATCATCAAAAGAATAGACTTTGGTAAACTTTTGTTAACTTGAGAAACTATGAATATTATTATGTCATAGGATGTAGAACCGCTATTCTCGCCAAATTTTTACCAGATCCAGTCAAATTTATTTAATAGTTTATCCGATGATGTCACTGAAACTAAATAAAAAAATGTACAAATGCGCTATCAAGTTGTAGTGGATACTAGGTAGGTTAAACTTTTCACAATATGAGTCTGAAAGAAGATGAGTAAACAAATCTAACTGAGGAGGAACCTTTAAAGATGTAAAGAATTTGGCTACAAATGTAATTTTAACTGTGAAATACCGTAGTCTGTGTAATACACATATCATTTTAACTGTGAAATACCGTAGTTTGTGTAATGCACATATCATTTTAACTGTGAAATACCGTAGTTTGCATAATGCACATATCATTTTAACTGTGAAACACCGTAGTTTGTGTAATGCACATATCATTTTAACTGTGAAATACCGTAGTTTGTGTAATGCACATATAATTTTAACTGTGAAATACCGAAGCTTGTGTAATACACATATCATTTTAACTGTGAAATACCGTAGCTTGTGTAATACACATATCATTTTAACTGTGAAATACCGTAGCTTGTGTAATACACATATAATTTTAACTGTGAAATACCGTAGCTTGTGTAATACACATATCATTTTAACTGTGAAATACCGTAGCTTGTGTAATACACATATCATTTTAACTGTGAAATACCGTAGCTTGTGTAATACACATATAATTTTAACTGTGAAATACCATAGTTTGTGTAATACACATATAATTTTAACTGTGAAATACCGTAGCTTGTGTAATACACATATCATTTTAACTGTGAAATACCGTAGCTTGTGTAATACACATATCATTTTAACTGTGAAATACCGTAGCTTGTGTAATACACATATCATTTTAACTGTGAAATACCGTAGTTTGTGTAATACACATATCATTTTAACTGTGAAATACCGTAGTTTGTGTAATACACATATCATTTTAACTGTGAAATACCGTAGCTTGTGTAATACACATATCATTTTAACTGTGAAATACCGTAGTTTGTGTAATACACATATCATTTTAACTGTGAAATACCGTAGTTTGTGTAATACACAAACCAACATATCAAATTAATGTTAAGTTAATCATACATTTAAATGCATACAATAATAGGAGGCTACTACACTGCTTGGCCGAGTTTATGTGGCACAAATACTCACAGAGGCAATCTGGAAGGAGTTGGTTGTGCCACGATGGTCTAGGTCATGACAGAGGCAGGAAACAAACAGGGCTAAGAGCTCTATATCACTGCAACCGACAGACAACATCTCAGTGCAACACAAGGCTAGCTCTGTCAAACAAACAGTCAGTTCTATCTCAATATAACACATTAGTTCTATCTCGGCATGACAGAGTGTCAGCTTTATCTCGATATAACACATCATTAGTGCTATCTCAGCATGACAGTGTGTCAGCTCTATCTTGGTATAACAGTGTCAGCTTTATCTTGGTATGAGTGTCAGCTTTATCATAGTATAACAGTGTCAGCTTTATCTTGGTATGACAGTGTCAGCTTTATCTTGGTATGAGTGTCAGCTTTACCTTGGTATGACAGTGTCAACTTTATCTTGGTGTAACAGTGTCAGCTTTATCTTGGTATGAGTGTCAACTTTATCGTAGTATAACAGTGTCAGCTTTATCTTGGTATGACAGTGTCCAGTGATGTTTCTAAAACATTTTTAAATGGGCCAACTCCCCCCACTAGCCTTCCAAAACTGGACCAATAAACAAATGTGAGCCACTTGAAACTGTTAAAAAAGGGCCAATCATGTAACATTTTAACCCTAAAACAAGACAAATAAACTATTTTGTCTTAGATATTAATACCAAGGGACACATAGAAAGTGTTATCAGACAATGGAATGCTTACATCCACTTGTGAAAGCATTGTCTTTTTTGATGAACTTGTAAAATATATATTTGGCAATTCATCCCGTTGTCAGTTTTCACAAGCCAGGCCCATATATGGCCTTCCACTTCTCTTGGAACGAATGCTCAATTTGCCCCTTCTTTGCGGGTGCAAGCGCTTGATTCCTCTTCTTTGATATCGTGTTTGGCTTGTGTTTTGCCTTTTAAAAAAGCCTCCTGCCATTTTTCTTTTCGCCATGATTCCTTCCTCATGTGGATAGCTCAGAAAGTTCCCAAGCATCGAATGATTTTTTTTGGCTCACATAGCGACTCTCCCTCCAAATAAACCAATCAAATAAGTCGCTATTTCGAGATCTGCGATGTAGCCTCAATTATCCGTGATGTACGCCAACATTTCATTTCTCACCTAGTCCACGGAGGCTACCGATAGTCGGCTAAGCAAATCGCAACTCGTTCATCTTTTGATGAAGAAACCAATTTATATGCAATAAATTAATTATGTAGTAAGCGAACGAAAATTTGCCAACATTTTAAAGGGTTGGTATCCTTTGGCACACCACTGCTTCAATTTTGCACCTTGACAGTGTCAGCCCTATCTTGGCATGACAGACTCAGCTCTATGTTGGCATGACAGCATCAGCTCTATCTCGGCATGACGGTGTCAGTCTAGTATCTCGGTATGTAATTAAAGGGAAAGTACACGACTGTCATTGGTTAACCAGGTAAATATTTTTACAGGACATTGTAAAACTGAATTTAATAATTTCAATAAAATCATGTTACAATTGGAATCTATCACCTCTTAATATTTTAGAAAATACATGATTTAGCAATGAATGAGAATAGGCTAATTTTAGAATAGATACCGCTGTACTGCATTAATAGACAGACCAATACAGCCTCACCTTTGAAGGTGAAATATAACATCTTTCACTGGATGATTTACTGCTACATCAAATTGCCATTTTACACAACTTCTGATGGTAAGAACAAAACACAAAGTATAAAATTGTCAGTTTATCTGTACTTTGAGATCAAACAATTCAGAGAATTTGGGCATTTTAATTATACGAAACCTCCCAACTAGCAGCGTATCAGTCAACGAATGAAAATTCTTTTAAACAGCGTCTCCCTGAGTTACGCCCATTTCCTACCCCCTCTCCTACCCCCCTCTCCTACCCCTCTCCTACCCCCCTCTCCTACCCCCTCTCCTACCCCCCTCTGGTACTTACTCAAGATAGTTGGGCAAGTTCAAGTTCTTGTACATGACATAACAGAAGTGACAGACGGCAAAGGCGTGGTGCCAGTTGTGGTAGGGTGGGTCTCGGTACCCCTTCCGTACCATTAGGATGAACCTGACAACATGCAGAGCATAATCAGTAACCCCATGGGGCAAATACCCCACTTCAGAAAAAAAAATGAATTAGTTATGATGAATTAATTACGATGCTAACTGCATGTACTTACTGCATGTGCTAACTGCATGTGCTAACTGCATGTGCTAACGGCATGTGCTAACTGCATGTGCTTACTTCATGTGCTAACTTCATGTGCTAACTGCATGTGCTAACTGCATGTGCTAACTGCATGTGCTAACTGCATGTGCTAACTGCATGTGCTAACTGCATGTGCTTACTTCATGTGCTAACTTCATGTGCTAACTGCATGTGCTAACTGCATGTGCTTACTTCATGTGCTAACTTCATGTGCTAACTGCATGTGCTAACTGCATGTGCTAACTGCATGTGCTAACTGCATGTGCTAACTTCATTTGCTTACTTCATGTGCTAACTGCATGTGCTAACTGCATGTGCTAACTGCATGTGCTAACTGCATGTGCTAACTGCATGTGCTTACTGCATGTGCTAACTGCATGTGCTAACTGCATGTGCTAACTGCATGTGCTAACTGCATGTGCTAACTGCATGTGCTTACTGTATGTGACACCCATAAACAAGCTTTGGCATTTCTTAACCATCTTTTCTACAATAGACTTGTCAAAACAAAATATTTATGTAGAGCAAGTATTTATATCAATATGAAGAACTGTCTGTCAAAACATAGTACAGAACAGTGCAGCGTAGTACAAGGAATCTGACACATTTAAGTAGTAAGTATGGTAACAGGACATAAAAATGCCCATCTTCTTATTCAAGCAATTCATCGGGACACAAGAATTATCAGTTAAAGAGAAAATTAAGTCAGTATTGCATTAATTAAATTCATACACATTGGTAATCCACGATAGCCGCATGTTTATCTTTCGCGGAGTATTAAATTAAAATAAGATATAACGAAGAACAGAAAAGAATTCTCTGGTGCTTAAATTATGTAAAACTGTTGAAATAAATGGAAAGTTCAATATAGTTTAATATCATTAAAATTATTACTGAGATTATGAAACAATACTTCATAATCCAGCAACTGGTGTTTAATATTTAGCTACAATTTGAACCAAATTGCAAACCAATTTACCTGCACAAAAATGTTTTGTTGATTCTGAACTTTGTTATGAAGCCCATGTCCTCAAACATTGTGAGGACTGCCTACAACCAGAAGAAACAACTAACATAGTGAAATAACTCTCAGGCATGGAACTTCATCAACTATGATACATTCACATTGATCATTCTGACATGACACTTCATGAGCAACGATGCGTTCACATTTATTATTCTGACATGACACTTCATGAACAATGATGCATTCACATTGATCATTCTACCATGGTGCTTCCATGATAGAATGATCAATGCGATATCGATACATTCACACTGATCGTTCTGCCATGGCACTTCATCAACTACGATGCATTCGTACTGATCATTCTGCCATGGTACTTCATCATCAACAATACATTCACACTGATCATTCTGCCATGGAACTTCATTAACTATGATGCATTCGCATTGATTATTCTGGCATGGCACTTCATCAACTATGATGCATTCGCATTGATAATTCTGGAATGGCACTTCATCATCTATTGAAACACAGACAGACACAGATTAACAATGTAAAAGAATACCAAAATAACATGGCAAATTTAAGATTATAATGCAAGCCTACCTCTCTTGGCTAAGATTCAACATGGATGATGTAATACTTCAGTAGGCCTACTCTGTATTGAAGATTATAATGCAAGCCTACCTCTCTTGGCTAAGATTCAACATGGATGATGTAATACTTCAGTAGGCCTACTCTGTATTTAAGATTATAATGCAAGCCTACCTCTCTTGGCTAAGATTCAACATGGATGATGTAATACTTCAGTAGGCCTACTCTGTATTTAAGATTATAATGCAAGCCTACCTCTCTTGGCTAAGATTCAACATGGATGATGTAATACTTCAGTAGGCCTACTCTGTATTTAAGATTATAATGCAAGCCTACCTCTCTTGGCTAAGATTCAACATGGATTATGTAATACTTCAGTAGGCCTACTCTGTATTTAGCACATCCAGTAACATTTTCTCAGATCATTGTTTTGAACGAGATATTCCATGAGTGTACCCCCAGAACATTACCGTCATATTATTCATTTGTAAGTTACTAATTGAGTTACTAATTTGTAAGTTTCACGAGAATATGGGCTCTGACACAGAATATGGGCTCCAACACAGAATAAGGGCTCCGACACAGAATAAGGGCTCCAACACAGAATACGGGCTCCGACACAGAATAAGGGCTCCGATACAGAATAAGGGCTCCAACACAGAATAAGGGCTCCGACACAGAATCGTCTGCTTACCAGAGGTGTGTCTGCGTATGCTATCAAACGAGGCGTGAAGCTGATCTGGGAAAATTTTTCATTAAAGAAAGTGGGCGGGGGGATGGGCGTGGCGGCCAGCTGTGTCACATCTTCTGTCATCACCTGTCAATCATAGAATTACACCTGTCAATCACTACCAACCAGACATCATCAGTCGATCAGTAAACCGTCTTCAGAAATCTCCTGGGTTTACACTGCAACGAGGCAACTGTTACGTCACTAGATATTGATATCCTACGCTACCTCACTTCATAAGTGGAATAGGTCTATTGCAAGCAATGCCACCATGACATATTATACCAATGTCACTGTTTGTATGGAGCGATCATGCTGCAATCTGGTCGCATGCAGGAAGATATCACTAATATCATGTAATACGCAGATATTGTGGGCTTTTTGTGGATTGTTGAAGCATGATTGTTGAACATGAGTTTGTTAGACAGTTTGTAAGAATGAGTCGCTGTGGCTAGTTGACACCTACCTGCATGTGATAGATCATGAGCTCGTTAGACAGTTTGTAAGAATGAGTCGCTGTGGCTAGTTGACACCTACCTGCATGTGATAGATCATGAGCTCGTTAGACAGTTTGTAAGAATGAGTCGCTGTGGCTAGTTGACACCTACCTGCATGTGATAGATCATGAGCTCGTTAGACAGTTTGTAAGAATGAGTCGCTGTGGCTAGTTGACACCTACCTGCATGTGATAGATCATGAGCTCGTTAGACAGTTTGTAAGAATGAGTCGCTGTGGCTAGTTGACACCTACCTGCATGTGATAGATCATGAGCTCGTTAGACAGTTTGTAAGAATGAGTCGCTGTGGCTAGTTGACACTTACCTGCATGTGATAGATCATGAGCTCGTTAGACAGTTTGTAAGAATGAGTCGCTGTGGCTAGTTGACACCTACCTGCATGTGATAGATCATGAGCTCGTTAGACAGTTTGTAAGAATGAGTCGCTGTGGCTAGTTGACACCTACCTGCATGTGATAGATCATGAGCTCGTTAGACAGTTTGCTGCGTTGCTGGGCATCCTCTACCGTATTGTATAATAAACTCTGAAAGTTCACAGGAAAAGGCACTTTACATATGAGCACGCTAAGTTTTATACATCACAGTACAATCACATCAACTACACTTACATGACACGTCATACAGCACAATACAATCACATCAACTACACTGACGTGACACGTCATACAGCACAGTACAATCACATCAACTACACTGACGTGACACATCATACAGCACAGTATAATCACATCAACTACACTTACATGACACGTCATACAGCACCGTATAATCACATCAACTACACTGACGTGACACGTCATACAGCACAGTACAATCACATCAACTACACTGATGTGACACGTCATACAGCACGGTACAATCACATCAACTACACTGACGTGACATGTCATACAGCACAGTAGAATCACATCAACTACACTGACGTGACATGTCATACAGCACAGTACAATCACATCAACTACACTTACATGACACGTCATACAGCACAGTACAATCACATCAACTACACTGACGTGACATGTCATACAGCACGGTACAATCACATCAACTACACTTACATGACATGTCATACAGCACGGTACAATCACATCAACTACACTGACGTGACATGTCATACAGCACGGTACAATCACATCAACTACACTTATATGACATGTCATACAGCACAGTACAATCACATCAACTACACTTACATGACATGTCATACAGCACAGTACAATCACATCAACTACACTGACGTGACATGTCATACAGCACGGTACAATCACATCAACTACACTTACATGACATGTCATACAGCACAGTACAATCACATCAACTACACTGACGTGACATGTCATACAGCACAGTACAATCACATCAACTACACTGACGTGACATGTCATACAGCACAGTACAATCACATCAACTACACTGACGTGACATGTCATACAGCACAGTACAATCACATCAACTACACTGACGTGACATGTCATACAGCACAGTACAATCACATCAACTACACTGACGTGACATGTCATACAGCACAGTACAATCACATCAACTACACTGACGTGACATGTCATACAGCACAGTACAATCACATCAACTACACTGACGTGACATGTCATACAGCACGGTACAATCACATCAACTACACTTATATGACATGTCATACAGCACAGTACAATCACATCAACTACACTTACATGACATGTCATACAGCACAGTACAATCACATCAACTACACTGACGTGACATGTCATACAGCACGGTACAATCACATCAACTACACTTATATGACATGTCATACAGCACAGTACAATCACATCAACTACACTGACGTGACATGTCATACAGCACAGTACAATCACATCAACTACACTTACGTGACATGTCATACAGCACAGTACAATGACATCAACTACACTGACTCAACATGTCATACAGCACAGCACAGCACAATGACATCAACTACATTGACATGACATGTCATACAGTACAGTACACTAGCACTAATTTCTCCAACGTTACACTGCCAACACCTTCTTTGAACTCATTTTGTAGTTCTCATTTACATTTTGTTCCTAGAGTTGAAACCAGTATGGGAACTAAAGCTTTCTTGGTTCCCACACCGACTCTTTGGAATTTGCTCCCTCTTGGTGTTAGGTCAGTAGGAAGCATTATACAATCTTGCCATCATTTTAAGCCTCATCTTTTTAACCATGTTTATCCTACTTAGCTCACTGGCGTATCCATCCCTCTGTTGACAACTTAATATTGCTAACAAATGTTGTGCGTGACTAACCCTTTTGTTTAGATGCACCTCTGAGGGGGGGGTTTCTGAGGAATTAGGAACAGAAGAAATGTTCTTATTATTAGTATTATTTTGTATATCAGATTCTACTAACTGGTGGGCATGATTCTATTAAGCACACATTTTAAGCCGGCACGAATAAGTAATGATCATGTCTCAACTGTTCTGATTCTCTTATCTGCAATTCGGATAAAGTCTTGGTTTCAGGGCTAAGCGCCTAAGAGACAATAACTAACCACTAAAATCAAGAATATCACTCCATTGGTTTACTCAGAATGTGTTCTAAAAGTGGGCGGTTCTGGTCATTTCTCCGGATGACTGAGGGCTGACTGATAAAGGGCATCCATAGTTCTATGAAAATCGGGTAACCTAGACTACGTGCGACTTATCAATGTTGCTGGGGCGAATAATGTGTCAGTCGACTTTCTTTTTTAGTTTGGATGCAAATAGCATGGCCACAGGAATACGTGTACACAAATATATTTTCATTTGGCAAGCGAATTTTGCTAGATTTCGACACTAATTAAGTAGGGTTATCTAACAGTATGTTGCAGCAGATGAAATTAAGATGCTGTGTTCAACAAGGTTTTCCTAGTAGACGGCTACCAGTGGTTTTTCATAGTTGCAAATGGTTATGTTTTAGTAACTCGTGTAGGTGACTTGTGTCCACTGGTCACTGTGCTCACATTGACTATGCTGATACAGCAGTAGACAGAGAAGGTCTTGGCAATGTCCTCATCAGACTTGGTGAAGGCCGACCCAGTGATCTTGTTGCACAACTGAGCGACTCCGATGACCACGCCCTGTCGGTCCTTGATTGGGAAACACAGGATGTTCCTGTCAAAGAATCACACAATAATCTATACATTTTATAATAGAATTTTGCATGGTACGATAATAATGGTACCAGTGACATCTTATATAGCTCTGGCATGCACTTAGAGACAGCGGATCATGTCACTTTGCACCATTATCTGAGCTAGTTTTGGCAGCAGCTAATTCAGCATCCAGAATACATACATTTGGTGCAGTGTATGATAAGAGTTTGAGTCCATGACAGGCTACACATTTACCCCGTGTAGGATCTTTCACTTCACCAGATAGGAGGGACAAACTGCTTTTAGTGTGTCTCATCTAAATTAGACAGGCAAATTAGGGTGAACGAAATTGCCCTTACCATAATACAGGTGGTCGTTGATTTAACAAGTGAAACTTTTGTGAAGGGAGGAGTCGACTATGGTCGTTAATGACAGGTGGTCACTTAATGCAGGTGATTGCTTGGGCAGATTTGACTGTACTGATAATAAACAAATACGTGATCATCAGAATGTGTTGATTGCCATTTTGCTGCCAGAAAAATACACTTCTACCCATAGAAATAACCTCATATTTTAACACTACTAGCTTTTGAAACATTTTACGAGATGACTTGCCTCGTTTTAAAACCTGTCAGTTCATCTATTTTCCGGTAGAACAGTGGATGTGCATATGCATCCTCGATGTTCAACACCTCACCTGTGAACCAAACAATATTTGTTTATCCGATCAATTCTGTAGTTCTATTATATTCCTAGTAAACACTGTGGTTGGTATATTCTTTTCCATACATTCTCCAATCGTGCAGTCAATAAAACTTCAACAAATAACTAGCAGCTTTAAAAACATTAATTTATTTTTCTCTTATATTATTATCATTATTTTTTAAACGAATACAACAGGTAATACATATAAGCAAGCAAGTCTTTATTTTAGACAGTTTATATTTTGCATTTAAGCATTTTAATTAGAGCACTTTCTGTTTTTTATACATACAAATGAATAAACATTAAACAGCGCATACCGGTAGTTGCAACATGGCCAGCGATCCCTTGGTTACCAGGAATCCGCACCTCAGTTGACTGAAAGGTGACAAATGTTAACCCAGTCTATACAGACCAGCATTACGCCTAGCACCTCGACCTCAGCAGTGTGTTGGAATGGTTACAATGTCATGCCCAAAAATTTATGGGAAAGTTTCACGTAGATCACATAACTTGGAATAAACATAGAAAACATGTGCAGTGTTTCTAACAACTGTACAAAAGTACAAACTCTTATTGTTCCGAGTTATGTAACGTACGTCAAACATCCACATAAGTTCTAAACTAATTAAGGAGGATAAGCGAGGACTTCACTTGAATGTTATGTATTATATTTCTTGCAGACTTAATGGTAACAAGGAGTGAGTTCCAGAGTTGGTGCAGCCCTAGTTCTGATGTTTGTTTTAACTCTGGGAACGATAAGTAGACCGAAAGCTGAATGAGCAGCGGATGTAAATATGTTGGATGCTTAGATGAAAATACATTTGTTTTAATCAAACAATCGTATTAATGGGTTTATTCCCAATATTTTACCATATATGCTCATAAAACATTGATACACAGATTAAAGTTACATATAAAATCCTTAATTCATTATCTTAACTAAATACGTTGATAAAACAGGCGTAATACATTATTATGTTGTTTGGACATTTCACAAGAGCTTCAGAATTTTTTTTATTAATTAGTTTCCCTTTTTCATAGAAAATACTAAACTAGCTTAACTGCATAATAGATGTCTTCTACATATGTTTATAATGCCCTGATGTGGCAAACCTAGGCAGAAACTGAACGTAGTGCAGCTTAATGTTGTTTTGGAACAGACATTCCAGTTAAGTAAATTAAGAACCATGTTTCAACATGTCACAAAATCCAACACACCTGGAAGTATGCCGTCTCTGGTACATAGGGAGGGAGGGAGGGAGGGAGCGAGAGCGAGACCATTATAAATGGACGCCTGTCATTTTCTGTTAAAAACGTCCTCTCCAGAACATATATGTTAACAGTAGCATATTAGGCAGATTGTCCTCAACATATAATTATATGATGCATCTTCATGAAGTTTAGCCTTTCACGATTTTAACAGATTGCTATCAAAGGCACAGGCCCAGATGGCAAGTGGAAAAGGAAGCCATTGGCTTATCGAGTAAAAATTTTTTTTTCGATCTAATTTTTTCATCTATGTGTAACTGGCCCTCCTGATAAATGTGTCAACGTTATTTTTAAACACATTCACGCTGCTGGCAGTTACACAATCTGTAGATAATCCTTTACTAATGTTACCTCATGTCCTCTAGTTCTACTATCTTTCTTGAGTGAGAAAAACATATTTCTATAAATATTTTTATACCCATTCAATATCTCAGAAATTTCAATTTGATAAATGATCAGACTAAATTAATATTCCACGACGACTTGTTTGAATACAACGGGAAGATGCATTTTGGCAAAAGTGTACTCTTTACGTTCAACTGCACTTAACCATCGTGTTTGGTGGAAGAAAGTGAGATACCTCATTGCCAGTCTTTGAATCTCCATCAAACACCTTCGCTACCAGCTCGTTGGTCTCATTCTCCACCAGGAACACAGAACATCTGAAAGCAAACATACAGAGGGTATGAAGGATCACGGCTACTAATAATTAGACAATTTCTATTGCATCTAAATCCATAGAAACCCGAGCTCAGAGGTGCACCGAAAAAAATAAAAGGGTTAGGCAGTCTAAAAATTTATATAGACTGTTAAGTTGTCAAGAGATGAATGAATATAAGGAGCTGAAGGAAAGCACAAATAAAAAGAATTGTCTTCAAATGACATCAAAGCTGTATTATGTTCCAACTGACCTAACATTAATTAAGAGGGAGTGAAATCGACAGAGTTGGTGCGACAACTAAGAAAGCCCTAGTTCCATCCTACCAGTTAGTTATTATTTGTGTAACAGCATGTCATACTCAAAGGAGACATCACAGAGTGTTGGCAAAGGTACTGCAAGAATCTGTACAGGGAATATCACACTCATAGGTCAAACAGACTGAGAAATAACAGACAGCGACATGGAACCAAGTGGCTAAAATACCAGGGTCATCGAGAAGCAGAATCATTGATGAGAATAACAGATCTTAACAATATTTTAACAAGACTTCCACCTAACAAAAGATTCCAAAACAACAACGGTTGTTCAGTAACCTGCAAGCTTTTATATGGGAACCTGAATATACTGTAAATTGCCATCAGCAACACACCACATGGACTAAGATTTTGTGATGCACTTACACTAAATGTGCCAAGGATGAAGTAAAAGACACTGGGAGACGGTGCTTTCAAAGACTCTGCACCAAAACTGTGCAATGCGCTATCCAAAGATTTATGAAGTGTTAACAATGTTAAAGTTTTTAAGAGCAAGCTAGACTCACTATTTTAATTTAGCATACGAATAAGTTATTATATATATATATATATATATATAGTTTCATTCTTTTTTTTATCCTATCATACTCTATTTAACCTGTTATCTTTTTTATATCTGTATATAGCACAATATGACATAATTGTCTGGGTTTTATATTTTATTCCATCATTATAATTGTTTATGTAATATTTCTATTTTATTATTTATAGCACCATATGATAAAATTGTTTAGATTTTATATATGTATATTATTTATAAGTAATATTATTATTTTATTATTATTTTTTATCATTAACATATACAGCACCAACGAATGTCATTGTATAAATTTGGTGCCATATAAATGAATAAACATTAAACATTAAAAAAACTTTTTCACGTTTCCATTTACACATACCATTTCCAGGAACCAACTGGCTGGATAACACACGTCATATGATTCACTTAACCGGTTTGTTTAGCTCAAAAATTCAAATGTTAGACACACTAAATTAGACAATTAAAGTCTCTGTGATTGCTTTTACATCACAGCTACATTGTCTGTTCTTTAGTCAATTACTGGAGATAAGTCAACTCATAGAGCAACAGAAATATCATGAAACATGACATGACGATAGATATAGCATGAATGATAATAGGGTGTTTCACCAATCCATACACTCTGCTAATCCACCCTAAACCCTTGGTATCCAAAGTATGCAGATAAACAAGACATGTTCTACTTTTTATGCATATTAACATTGCTACAATTGACATATTTAGCAGGCAATGTGTTTCTGGGTGGGTATCTACGGGTGTTACCTCTCAGCGCCTGTCAAGATCTTAGCCTCGTGCATGATCTCTTGAAGCAATGTCGTTAGGTTGTCTGGAAAATAACACCTGTCAGACTGACATCTGTTCCAAAATAAAAATAGACTCTTGACTTTAAACAACGATAAGTAAAACTGTGAAATGTACTGGCCATGTACACAGAATTTTTAATAATGGTTTTGCACATCTTATATTACTAAATGAATGCTTTATTTATCTTTGAAAATGGCTACCACCATTGTGTTGTAAAATGTATCATTTAAAAGAAACCACATCGTTAGCTTTGATTTGCAAAATAGTTTATTGTATTTGTTGCTATTTAAAACCTGAGTTAAAACACATCATAAATATCAATGAAGAGTGTAGGCAACCAGGAAGATACGAGGCGCAGCAGAACAGCTAGTGTCCTCGGACGACTTACCTATGTGTGTGAACAGGTTTCTCGCGATGGTCAGCAGTGCCTATAGCAGAAACACCATGGGATGATATTGTATAATATTTAAACTGTATGACAAATCTTGGTTTTATCATACATATGTAAGAAGGTGTAGCATGATAAGTCATTTGAACAATTGTATTTTTAATGACTTATTTTAAACAATTTGACAGCAAGTTACAACACTGGATATCTTAAACCAGTGGAGCACAAGGCCCGAACAAAAAATGTTCTTCATAGTGCACAAAATTAAAGGCTACTAATCCACCATACGCAGATAATCATGGTGAAAACTGCTGTTCCTTTTATGGTACCACTTTCGTTTGTTGCTTCTGACCCTGCATTGTAGTAGTAGTTGAGAATGTATTGTGCGCTGGAAACAAAAGGCCGATGTACACAAGCGAATAACTGTCTAGCTGGTCACCTGACACAGTGTCACACGATATTACGGGGCAAAAATCAGCATGGAAAAACACCGCCACGAGACAGATTAGAAAGACCAATTTGTCACTACGATTGTGTCACTGGAAACGGGAATGGTCTCAATTTGGTCGACAGCTGGCAGCAGGTGCACCTATCATGACATCCCATTAACCCTAGGAGTGACCAATGATAAATGTCCATGGTGCACACAAATTGGAGTTATTTATAAGGGTGCTTTTAAACAATCATAACATTGCTAATAATTACCACACAAATGTGATCGAGTTATCATTTTGTTGCTAAAGACTCTTTATTTTAATAAAATGATAAAAACAACAGCACGTAATCTTATCATGGGGATATAATTTTTAATTTCACCAAAAAAAGAAAGCCAAAATAGAAATTTTCACCCTGCTACCAGATAATTACTGAGTGGCTGTATGTTCCTAAGTCCTTTTAGAAAAATGTAGCCATACATATTAGCTACAAAATAAAAAAAATTAATCAAATATGTTGAAAACTTTATTTTTGTGACTTTTTCCAACACCTGACTAAGCCGATTCAGACAGGCCCATCAGTCCCGCATCATTTACAGTGGCAGTGCGGGCTTTTGAAGCCGACAGAAATCGCGATGGCAACTTGCTGATATTTACCTCAAAAAAGCCACAACATCGTTCTAATTGTCTGAACTAGTATAATGACGTGATTCACTAATGCTGTCATTCAATTTGTTGAAATACTGACGTGGAAACTTGAAATAATCCAGCATAATGTGAACTGACACAGAATGAAGTGAGAAAACAAAATGGCGGATTAGTAAATAAAAATCTCAGACAGCCCAGACAACACGTTTGTAACGATGATGCTCATTCGCTGCATATAACCTGCTTGCTCATTCAAGTGTATTTGAATAGGCCAATCAGAGCTTTCCATAGATATAACATATTTAGATACTATGAATGGAAACGTAAATTTATTCTGCGGAGCGTAGTAAAAGCAGCCAAATATGGGCACCAACTATATGGCATGTTTTGTAGGCTAGATGGTCATTAGCTATCTTTGACTATGTTCATGAATAAATATGAATCAGAATGAAGAGTGATTCAGCTTTCCAATGATACCATTTATTCTTGTGTCAGGTACTGGTGATGGAAATGAACATTGTTCCTACAAAGTGAACCAAAATCAGCCCAAAATCGGCCTTAATGCTTTTCGGACTGATCGCGCGGGCTGAATTCGTCCCAGTGGTCACTCCCAGGGTTAAAGATCAAGTCAGGAGTGGCAGAAGTCAATATTTAGTTCACCATGTCTAGACATAATTTACACATCATCTTGCAACGTGGTGTCACCTGACCAATTTGGGCACAAATCGCTCGTGTAGACCAACCTGTAGATAAACAGAGACTTGCCTGGGTCTGTGTCTGTTGCCGCACTGCCCTAGCAAGCGCCAAGGCACTGTGTAAGACGGAAGACGTGTACTGGAAGCAGTAGTTGATGATATCAATGTCCTCTTTTGCGAAACTACTACAACACCAACCAGTGGAGAACGTCATCCTTTGAAGCTAGGTAACTTTAAAGGTAGTCCGTGGGGCTGTTCAAAACACTCTACACCCCACCCCATGCAGACCTGTTTATTCAGAAGTGAAATCTGACAAAGAAATCAGTGCCTCTGGGTAATCAAAACATCTGCCTAAAAATATTAAAACAATAAATTAAAGCTATTTTATTATTTTAAATATGTAATCAATCAACTTTTTGACTATCATACCTCCTTTGAACTAACCAATTTAGTCCATCAGAAAAGTTACACCAAGTGTTTCCTTGATGGTATACAAATTGGTTGTGCTTCTTTGACAATTTTTAGTTTTCTGGGAATTCCGTATAAAACTTGGATACAACTGTATATCCCCAAAACCGTCAAACATCCATATAAAATTCGGGTAATTTTTTTGCATTGACAGAGGTAGACTTACCCTTTGCAGGTCTTCTTGTTCACCATGCACATGATGGCGACCACCTGTTTCTTGATGGGGGCTACCAGTGGCACACAGAGCAGCGACTTTATATTGACACCCAGGTACCTCTCTAGTTCTTGCTTCTCTTTCTACAAAGTATCACACAAGTCTTAACATTTAACAAGATCGTCATCCACTGCAAAAAACCCAGATAGCAAGTGGACGAGGAAGCTATTGGCTTATCACCAATTATCCAACTATGTATAACCAGTCCTTCATATATATTTGTCAATCTTGAGACATTCTAAGGCAGTTGTCGTCCTGTTTTCTTATACTGTAACAACAATGTGTGGCAATAAATTATTTGTCTTGCATGAAACAATGAACATTTTTTTTACCCATATCAAATTTGGTACTTAGAAAAAACATAAGCATTTTTAAAAAAGGGTGGTCATTTCTATTTGAGCTCTTGCATTGTATAACATATTTATTATTAAGTTTCTGATTTAGTTTAAATCTCGCTGTCATGACAACCAGTTTGTGTGAGCTACGGACTCTTACGCCCCTTTAAACCTTCTCTTCAATTGTTCTCACGATCTGACGCAGCTGCCCAAGCCGTATGTCAACCGGGGAGACAGGTCCTGGGCCTCTGCAATATTCTTGGAGACATCCATTGCATAATACTGGGGCATGGCTAGGTTTGTAGGCTCCTCATCATCCACGGGTAGGATGTGAGAGGCTTCATCGCTTGTCCATTACATCTGTGCTTACTGGTCAGCAACGACATTATTCATATAACTTTGCGTTGTACATCCGCTCCATGTGGCCAGCAAATCCTGACGAGTGAACGAATCCGCTTGTGATGGGAGGCATCCAGTCTGTTCGTTTGGGATTTTGTCAAGCCCCATGTACTTGCGTTATGGAGTAAAACTATGAACTATATGTTAGAGATATATGTTGACTGTGGGACATACCTGAGAGATGTCTGCGAGCTGCAGCGGTTGATTGGAGATGAGCGGCCTGCTGTAGCAGCTCTGAATGTCTCCAGCCTGAACATACAACACCTCAGTGAAACACAATGCCACTAACACGCTTACAGCATGGGCATCTGCAATTTTTTACTGGCAAAGTAATTATTGTTGGTCCTTAAAAGTTGAATATCGAAGAGGTTTATTTGTATTGTTCAAACCTGTGTCAGGGCCACAGCATATAATACACATATAGCAGCAGCAGCTCACCGGAAATCTCCAGTTGGGCACCAAGATGTTATTTCCCATAACCTGCGAACAACGCAATAGAAAACATCATTAGATCGGGTACCATGTGAACATGTGACTAGCTTTATGCTATAATATTCAGAGTCGGACAACTTTTATATTTTTTTGCCTAATTTTTACTGGGGCCTGCAAAAAATTATTTAACAGTTTGTTGTATGATTTCACCAAAGTTAAATAAAAAATTTGTACAAACAAGCTAGCATATCATAGTAAATGCTAGATCGATTCAATCTCTCATTAAGACTCTAAAATGATCCAAGTAAAAAAGTCAAATTAAGGAAGCAGCATTAATATTGCAATGCACAGTGACTAAACTGGGTAACTAGGAATATAGTCACAGTGAGTGCGTGCGTGCGCGCACATGCGGTTAAGTCTTAAGATGCTCATAACTATTCTTTCCTTCTTTACTTGGCATGGTCACTCCTAATACACTCAACTGTGTACAGATTATTCACCTGACAAAACATCTCATTGGTGTCATGGTCAACAAGTAGGATGAATCCTGCACTCGCTTTAGTCACTTCTGTAATCTGCAATGGCACAACCAACATTTCACTACAGACATTTCTCAAAACAACGAATTCTAGACATGATGGTTCAGTGTAACAAGATTGCCATCCAAAGTTAAACCGCCATTGCAAGTGGACAAGGAAGCCACAGGCTTAACAAGAGTCTAAAGATTATTCATCTATGCATAACCTGCATGTCCAAGTTATTACTACTGTTTCAACAATATTGTGCACATCAAGTGCAGTAATCTTTCATCAATGGTAGCTAACAAATTTAGCTTGTTATATCAATACATGTTGTATTCCATGTTATTTTTCAAATCATACATGTAGATGAACAAAATGAATATCATCCACATACACAATATTTAACATCCGTGACACTACATGTTTATCTGCTGAAAACAGTAAAAAACCTCAAATTTGTGTGTGCGTGTGTGTGTGTGTGTGTGTGTGCGCACTAAAAATACAAGATATTTGGAAAAAATATTGTTTTTTTTTATTTCTGGAATAATTGTTAATGCATTTTCAAAGAACAGGCTATAATAAAAAAGACTTCCAGTGTCTGGGTTCATCCACCAACACAACAACATATTTGTTTTTTTCCTGCTCACACAGAAGAATTGAAGACCAGTACTTACGTATCTTAACAGCTTCAGTTGTAACGTTATTGAATCTGCATCATACAAATTGGCTGAAATACACGAACAAGCAGCTGATCAAAAATAAGCCAATGCCAGCTGCCAAGAGGTGAATACTGAAGTATTATTGCTATATTTTAAATACATATTAAACAAAAGCATACAATAAATATTGTGGACAAATGATAGGATATTTCTTTTCACTTTAAACTATTTCTGTGCATTCTTGAGAAAATTCTAATATTAAAAATTCTAATAATAACCAGGATGCAAACCAACAGAACATGCTGTGACTCTGACAATGCCTGCAACTGTGGCACATATGATCTGATTATTATGACACCTTTGGACAATACTGACCACATAATTGGAGAATCGATTCATCTTTCAGTGGTTTCTCTCCATTGATAACTGGCAAACGTGAAGACTTTGGCGCGATACCAGACTGCCTCACTCTCTTGAAGCACACCAGTAACTAAAGGGAGAATTAAAATGATTATGTCTCTGTCCTGCTCAGGGCTGGGTCCAATTACACAAAATTATATCAATTACAATTACATTTTTTATTTAAATTACAATTACAGTCATAATTTTCCAAATCAATTACAATTACACTGTTTCAATTTCAATTACATTATGTGGAACCAAATATATTCAGCATTTGTTAATTATGTATTTTTGCATGTTTTGCTGAATTTCAATATTTTGTACACAACTAATAAACAAATATAACGGTAATGTTTGTACATTTTGTTGAATTGTGGCTTTGAATTATACTAAATAAAAAGATAGCCGTTTAAAATGTATTTTTATTATATAAGAACACAATGCAGTATCCAGACATAATCCTACAGGACATATTCCTTACAGACAAAATCACACAATATGAAAAGTAAACAAAATCCCACAGGCCATAATACAATATTTATTTGTAGTTCTTCTCTAAACATCCTTTCTAGTTTTGCAGACATTTATCCATGTGCATTTCTTACATTTTTCTTCGGAAAATACTAATAATAGGGTAAGTTGTGTTTACTTTGAGGCTGAGGTGACGCCATATAAACAGTCCTTGCCATCTGACCTGTCTCCAATCCACCACAACACAAGGGGTCTAATTGGCTTGCTAACTCTGCAATGTTTCACTGAGCGGATATTTTCAGAAGCAATATCATGCTACAGGTCTTTCCATGTTGTTTGAATACCAGCTTAGCCTTTGTCTGACAATGTCTGTGCATTGTTTATTGCTACCCACCACTAGCACCATGGACCAGTACCCACCAGACAGTGAATACTGTAACTTAAATATAAATATATAAGCCGATGTTATTATTAGTCTTGATTTTCAACTCATGTGAGACTTAAATTATATTATTATTGACAATTCATTCAGGTAGTTTGTGATATGAAACATTGTAATTGATTGTAATTGAAATAAATTTTCAATAATACAAAATATAACAATTACAATTACAGCAAAATTTCTAAACCATAATCAATTACAACTACACAATTTTACTGTAATCAATTACAATTACTAATTGGACCCAGCCCTGGGTCACTCCCGCTCTCAATTTTCATATAAATAAATAATGTAGTTGTTACAGAATGTTGTCTTCTGCCAAGACTCCACATGGGAATAAGTTATTAATATATTAGTATAACCACCATTAAGTTGAACATCAACTATATTTTCCTTCATCTACCGCTAAGCATTATCTTATGTACGTAAAAAAAAAATTCATTAGATATTTTCAGGAACAGTCTCTTTCCAAATCGAAGAGACTAAGTGTGCACTGGCGTCATGTATCAATTACAGATACAGTATTACAGATTTTAATTTAAACATATAGTTGACCTGCCTAACTTTGTGCACCTTGTCATTTATGATAATTCAGTGCATATTCCAAAAGATTATGTTTACACACCAGGATAAAAAATAATTGCAGATGCCAGTTCAGCATAAACGTTGACCCAAGGAATCGGACGTAATAAAAAAAATCAACACAATACCAAGTTGCCACGGAACTGGACGATGCATGATGTTAGGAGACGCAACTGTATATTATGCACAGCGTGGCATCTGCCATGCGGCCTGTCAGTCTCAAGTAGTTATGCTCCAAACAGCACAACCTTGAGCTAACGCAGGAGTTTGGACCAACAGCTTTTAATGTCTCTTCCGAAAGACACAGGCAAAGTGGGGTGAATGAAATTGCCCAAGCTTCGAAACGGCAGAGGTGGTATTGAACCACCGTCCTCTCGATCAACAGACGGGTGCTCTAATCATTAGACCACCGCTCCCCACAGTTAGTGACTCAAAACTCATAATTATGATCCAGTAAGAAATTACACATTGGTAGAAAATTACTCCGTCAATGTTTTGTGAATACTTCGTGAACATTTACGTCGATATCACAGTAACCTCTCCGAGTTGACGCATCTAAAGAAAGTAGCGCATGACGCCAAGTTCAAGATGATCACGATGACGACCGTAAACTTTATTAAAATACTTTACGCTATCGACAGCAAACGTATAACAGACGCTACATTGGGGTGACATGTTGCTTACCATTTCAAAACTGCTGTTGGAAGCAACTGTAATTGTTATATAATTACGTCATAAAGCAAATAACAGACACCAACCCATCCCATCTTTCATGTTGAAGGCGGGCGGAAGTGCCGCCTTTATTTACTTTCGAAAACCGGAAGTCCTTTTGTAGTCGCGGTGTAGTCTTAGTCACGCAGGCCAGTTTAATCGGCAACGTTGCTACGCTTACATAGTAATAAAATACAACTACTTAGCTTTATTTATTAAAATGATAGGTTGTGAACGCCAATAAGTAACTACACGTTTTATTTGTATGGTAAATATGTTTGCTGAATATATGATGGAATAAGATTTATTTTATGTTTCTCAACTGTTACTGTAGTGACAATATTGCCTTGGTTACACAGGGGATAGATCACTATTTTATTTTTAAACAGCCATACTTTTAGCAAAGACCTTAAATACTAATTACTATATATTGTCTTTGCTATTAGCGCTTTTCGATGTTGTGCGTAAAATGTATTTTGACATTTTCTGTCAACCAAAACAACCAAACTCACATACGCACGCACACACAAAATTAAGGGACTCTACCTGCCAGTAAATATTGTTTTATTTTAAAATTTCATTTAACAAGATTGCCACCCAAGGCAACAAAGGCCCAGATAGCATGTGGACAAAGAAGCCATTGGTTTATCGAGATTCCAACATTTTTAATCTATGTGTAATCCGCCCTCCTGAGATACGTGTCTGTCAGCCTTGTTTTTAAACACATTCACGCTACTAGCAGTTACACAATCTGTAGATAATTTGTTCCATTCACTGATTGTCCTCTGTGAGAACGAGTACTTCCTGATATCCAATCTACATTGATCCTTTACTAATTTTACCTCATGTCCTCTAGTTCTATTATCTTTCTTGAGTGAAAAAACATATTTCTATCAATATTTTCATACCTATTCAAAGTCTTAACAGCTTCAGTTTGATCTCCTCTTAACCGCCTTATCTCTAGGGCTGTCAAATCACATTCTTTTAGGTGCTCCTCATAACTAAGGTCTCTCAGTTTTGGAATCATTTTAGTTGCCCTCCTCTGTATTCTTTCAAGTGTATCTGTATCATTCTTACGGTCTCCAAGCTTGTACACAGTACTCTAAATGAGGCCTAACTATTGGTTTATAAAGAGGTATAATTGGCTTTATTCCTTAATTGTACGTTATATGATTACCCTTTGAAGCTGCAATATCACAATACCATTTGATACCTCTTTGGTGTTTGCATTACAATTTGAGTTATGGTGTAATTTTATGTACAGTGTATTCCTTTGATTGTAATCAATGACATGGACTATGTATGCACAGCTTGTAATGTAATGTCGTGCACTAAAAGTACATGTAAAAAAAAATCTAAAAACATATACACACAATGGTGACAATGGTGACAAGGTGACAATGGTGACAATGGTGGATATATGAACGAATAGTCTTTGCACAGTAATTGCAGTGTGACTGAATGCTTCCCATATAAGTGAAGTTGGTGTTGGTGTGAACAGGTCTGTCGGGGTTATGTGTAAAGTTGGTGTTGGTGTGAACAGGTCTGTCTGGGTTTTGTGTAAAGTTGGCGTTGGTGTGAACAGGTCTGTTGAGGGTTATGTAAAGCGCTTTGAACAGTCCAAAGAACTGGATACAGTGCTATTTAAAAACGTACCTTTTAGAGTCGTGCATTGGTCGTATGGTCCTGCCAGCTAATATCAATGGAAGATGGCATGAAAGAGGATGATAGCCTGGTGGAAGAACCCATGAAGTGTGACAAATAGATACAGGTGTAGGGATTTCTGGTCCAGGCAGCCTGAAGTCACTGAACCATGCAGTCAACATATATGCCATTGTTGAATGTTGCTCACCTGATTCTCAAAGAAGTTGAGATTTGCGTTGTCTTCGAGCGTCAGCGGGTCACACACAACCTGCATAGCAACAACAATTGCACAGGTGTCTATCTGAGCAGGTGAAATAATTTTATTTAAATACAATTCTTATCATTTTATGATGATAGGGCACAATTATATTTTTCCACTTTCCATTGTTCCACTTACAATCAAAGATTTTGTGAATTTTTTTTGTCCATGACATTAATAAACTATGAAAGCGAAATTAGGTCACTCTAAAACGTATTGGATTGAGCACATATTATCTGAAAACTAAATTAAGTCCTCTATATAAGACTATAGCAGATATGTGGGACAATGTCAAGAGCCTGACACATTAATTGTAGTTTCGCTTATCCGACTCTCGTTCGGCTTTGTGAATCTACCAAGAAGAGAGTCTGGCAGCAGAAGCGTGGTCTCGTTGTTTCCCAATCTCACCACTCCATTTTGTGTACGTGTTCCCATGAAGAGCCAGTAGCCAATCAACGTCATTATCGAGATGCTACACTAAAAATGTTTTGCCTTATTTAACTTTTCAGTCAATATAATCAAAGTTTAAAGTTAATTCAAATTGCATTGTATAAACTGATAAAAGTTAACTCTTATTTTATGTATTAGCCAAATGCCCTGATGACATCATAATTAGTTAATTATGTATGCACCCAGAATCTAGGTACACACATAATTTCCATCACAATGAAAAGCACACTATGCACCCAGGTGAAGGTGTGTGCGACAAACGGTGGCACCACAGCGCGAAGCCTGGACAATTGAGGCTAGGCACATTGCAAACTACTCTGTGCAATTCTCTCAGCTAACGATGCTGCTACACTATTGGCCCTTTTCACTTTAATCTTTTTACTCTTTCACAAATAGCAATGTGAAATTAACAACACTTGGCTGAATTCCGTCTGTCGCCGCCCACTGAACTCACCACAAACAGTGCCATCACGGTGTCTGTATCCTTGTCTACCACAGGCGAACAGACCACTGCAACAGCAAGCATACCACATTGTCACCCCCAACAAAACACCATCTTATCACCCACAAAACTATTATCACACACAATTACCATCGTTTTAACTAAAGTAACACAATCACATTATTACCAATGCTAGCAGATGTTTTTTAAAAGGCCAATCAACTTTGATTTACATGTAAATTCATATAATGCACAATTCACACAGAGAAGTTGTTCCAAGATAACTCCAAATACTTCCTGCAAGGCAATCATGCAAATATGATGGGTTAATTACAAACGATTCCTATTTTACTTGTAATTTAAATTTTGTGTTTCCATACATCGTTGAATTTTTACCAAACATGGACTAAATTATATGTTGGCCTACATGAGCTTACATGTAGATAAAAAGTATATGAAACTAACTAGTCGGGACCAAGTCCGTGTGAACACAGCATAACTTAGTAGTGGGCAGCTAAAGCAAGCTGTTATAAAACAACAGCAAGAATAATTTCTAATTATCTATCAAACATGGCTGTGTGTGCAAATCGAAATCACTAGTAAGGATTTAGTCTGGGTTATCTGTTCGTTCCCTGTGCACGTAGTACCTACATAGTACAGAATATTCTACTTGTGTCTCCCAAGGAAGAGACATATCCAAGTGTACCAGCAACATGGGTATTCCGGTTACAATTAACTGTAACAAAATACTATACTTGCAGCATATGCTCTGTTTCCTGTAAAAACAAAGCTGTATGCCCACAAACAGAATGCCAACCTCTCACAAAACAGGAGTGGAAGCAATGATGTCTTAACACAACCCATTTAAATTGCTACAGATTGTGCAAGCTGCAGAAGTATTCGTCACACACAGGGTTAAAACTTGCCTCAAATTGCCGATGCAGCTTTAAACTTAGGAATATCGGGATTTATGTCAAAAGTCAGGGTGCGGCTTTAATTATGGGTGCGGTTTTAAATACAATTTTTACGGTAAGCAAAAATAACTAGTTTTTAACAGCCTGGACATGCTTGAAGCTGCCACTTCAATGGGGTACAAAGATAGGTAACAACACACAATAAAAAACATTATCACCCCTCACATCAAAAAATTTTCAGTACTACCTAAACCCATAAAAACACCCCTACAACTGCATGCGGTCTTTAGTATAACCAGTTTCTGGTGAATTACTGATCCCAGATTTGAAACAGACGATCAAACTGAAGTCTATAAATGTTGAATGTTTCTGAAGAGATTCTTAAGGTTGTTTATTGAAATGTAACGATATTATAACAAACACAGGTAAATTTAATTGACTGAGAGAAATTATCAAGATAATATTACAATAAAATGTTGAATGGTTATGAACGTTGTTAGATGTTCTTCAAACTTATAGAAGGTAGAGCTAGAGGGGCCAAAGTAGTTTCAGAAAACTTATAGAAGGTAGAACTAGAGGGGCCAAAGTAGTTTCAGAAAACTTATAGAAAGTAGAACTAGAGGGGCCAAAGTAGTTTCAGAAAACAAGGTGTAGAATATAGATATATTTTTACACAGAACAATATTTAAATGATTTATCCAAATTATCCACTGATTATGTAATATGCAAGTGCTACCAGTTTATAATGTGTTTAAACCCATATGTTACAGATATCTGACAGTGGTGAACCATTTGTAGATTAAACATTTTAAACTCTCAATAGGCCAATCCTTTCCTTGTCCATATGCCATCTGGAGATTAATTTTTTAATTCAAAAGAATCTCCATAATGTACTTATTCTTGTGGCACTGATGACAAAAACCATGGTAGATTAATCCACATATCTATGTGTGTACATAATCATCATCCATGAGTGTGTGCAGCACTGTTCTTTTTTGCTTTGTTGCTGATATGAAATCAAGATGTTGCATATGGGAAGTAGTAATATAAAGAATCTGCATGAACATCAGTGCATGCATAGGTGGTGCATGCACGCATACACGCTTGCACGCACAATCAAAACAACACAATGATAAGGTCATACCTCATAAGCCTACCAGTCTATAACTCTGACATGCATGTGCAATGAAATGCATGCATGTACTCACATGTTTGACCAAACCATATGTGAAAACCACCTACATGCGTATGTGTATACAAATGTATTATAAGAGAACAACTATTAGACCAGAAGTAACATTGTCCCATGCAAACCCCAGATGTAACTGAACGCAGGCATGTCTAACATCCACTAACGAATGTACCAAATGTTGGCATGCATGCATGCATGTTGCCATGCATGCATACATGTTGGCATGCATGCACGCATGTAGGCAGTAGACAATGGAATTATTTGCGATTAGTCTGAATGGATGTCTGCAAGCAAACTCCCCAAACAGCTGTACAAACTCCCCAAACAGCTGTACAAACTCCCCAAACAGCTGTACAAACTCCCCAAACAGCTGTACAAACTGCTGGTTTTCTTCTAATACTGCAATGGTATCACCACTAGGTGGCAGTTTAAGGCAGTTCTTCTCAAAAGGCTCTCACAGTTTATGTGAATTCTTGGAGGTACCCGGTAGTTTAAGTTTGAAACCTAAATGGTATATCCGAAACATTGGTCAAGCATATATAATTATACTATAATTATACATCACTGATAAACTTTAATCAATATCATAATATAAGTTGATTTTGAAGGAAAGTTTTGAAAACTGCCGTGTATTTTGTGGTTTCAATGTATCGCTCAGTTGAACGGAATTACTTTGTACAGACATTTCCCACAATTCACACAAAATACAAGATCTTATTGAGAAGAATCTGGCTAGCCACCTGGTGACTATGATCCAAACCATCACCCTCTAATAACAATTCCTAACACACCAGGTAGCGCCACCATTGGCCACACAGCAAGCACAGTGCTAGCACACATGGCACGTGTTAGGGGCATGGGTCAAATAAGGAGCTAGCAGTGGGGCTTTGGCAGAGCAAACGTGTGAAATAATTAGCTGTAGGATAAACAACAGTTTTACCGTATTCTTTGCGAGACGGGGTGCCCAAGCCTAACCCACAACAAAGCAATGCTGAAAGAAGACAATGCAAAAATACAAAGTTTGGCTTCCCAGGGTGTCATGTGGACCCAACCCCTGTTAATCAACCTGTAGAGTCAGCATGAATATGGTCTCACTGATCCACTAATGTTTGCCTGGTGGTCTGTTGTAAGCATGCAGCAAAGTTAATGAAAACTAATTCAGTTTTCCATGTGATTTAACAAAATTTAACAAGATTTGCCATCCAAGCCAAAGGCCCAGATGGCAAGTGGACAAGGAAGCCATTGGCTTATCGAGAGTCCAACAATGTTCACCTACTTATAACCCGCCCTCCTGATATATGTGTCAACCTTGTTTTTAAACATATTCACGCTGCTAGCAGTTACACAATCTGTGGACAGTTTGTTCCATTCATTTACTGTCCTCTGTGAGAACGAGTGCTTCCTGATGTCCAATCTACATTGATCCTTTACTAATTTTACCTCATGTCCTCTAGTTCTGCTATCCTTCTTGAGTGAGAAAAACATATTTCTATCAATATTTTCATACCCATTCAATATCTTAAAAACTTCAATCTGATCTCCTCTTAACCTCCTTGTCTCTAGAGTTGTTAAACCACATTCTTTCAGGCGTTCTTCATAACTAAGGTCTCTAAGTTCTGGAATCATTTTAGTTGCTCTCCTTTGTATGCGTTCAAGCGTATCTATATCCTTCTTACGATATGGTCTCCATGCTTGTATACAGTATTCTAAATGAGGTCTAACTATTGCTTTATAAAGAGGTATAATTAACTTTTTTCCCTTGTATGTTATGTTTCTTCTAATCAATCCAAGAATTTGATTACCCTTTGAAGCTGCAATACCACACTGCTCTGAAACTTTCATATCAGCGCTTATTGTAACTCCTAAGTCCTTTTCTTTTACAGTAGTACCCAGAACAGTATCTCCAATTTTATAGTTTACATTCAAGTTCCCATGTCCTGTATGTAGGCATTTACATTACCCAAGATTGAACAGCATCTGCCATTTCTCAGACCATTTCACTAATCTGTCTAGATCGTTTTGTAAATGTTGTTTATCACCATCAGTATTAACCTTTCTAAACAGTTTTGTGTCATCCGCAAATTTCAGTACGTTACTTGTTATACTGTCGTCCAAGCCATTGATATAAATTAAGAATAATATAGGTCCTAATACTGATCCTTGAGGTACCCCTCTCAAAACCGATTTCCAATTTCTACATTCTCATTGTCTTCTGTCAGTCAGCCATTGTTCTATCCAGTCAGTTATGCTATCCCCGATACCATGGGCTTTTAATTTAAGTAGCAATCTTTGATGTGGCACTTTGTCAAAAGCTTTCTGAAAATCTAAGTAGATAATATCTACTGGCGATCCCTCGTCTATCCACTTAGTGATTTCTTCCAAAAAACATAACACATTTGTTAAGCATGACCTCGCTTTAAGGAATCCATGTTGAGATGAATTTAATAATTTATGCTTAACGAGGAAGTCCACCATATGGTCTTTAATTAACCTTTCTAATAATTTACAAATCACTGACGTTAAACTCACTGGTCTGTAATTCTCTTACTTATTTCTCGAACCCTTTTTAAATAATGGTATGATGTTTGCTTCTTTCCATTCAAACGGAACAACTCCCTCTTTTAATGACAAGTTGAATACTCTTGCAAGTGGTATACTGATTTGATCTACTGTTTCCATTAGTAATTTTGGAGGAATCCCATCCACTCCCGGTGATTTGTTATCCTTCATTGCCTTTATTTTCTTAGCTACCAATTCTGGAGTTACAACTAACGGGCCTAAATAGTCAGATTTAGCCCCCTGAAATTTACATCAGCAACTGGTAATGAACTAATATCTTCTTTTGTAAACACTGAACTGAAGTAACCATTTAGGTCTTCCGCCATTAAAAACCCCTGTGATATGATATTTCCAGCACTGTCTTCTAGAGGTCCAACCTTGTCTTGTACGTTTTGTTTACTCCTGACATATGCATAAAAACTCTTGCTGTCAGTTTTTATGTTACATGCCAGTTTTTGCTCATAGCTTCTTTTAGATTGTCTGATTTCAGTTGTAGCTGCATTAAGTGCCTCTTTGTATTTTGCATAGTCTTCTTCCTTTCTGGTACGCCTATAAACCCTCCACATAGTTTGTTTTAGCATTATTTTTCTAATTGCCTCTTTTGACACTTGTTTCTTTCTACACCGTTTTCCTTGTTTTCGGAAGGGAACAAATTTATCAATGATACTCTCAATTTCATATTTTAGAATATTCCAACATTCAATTGCAGTCTTATTCATCAGCATGTTATTCCAATCTAGCTGTGCTAAGTATTTTCTCATATCTTTGTAGTTACCTTTGTGGAAGTTTCTCTTGTACGTTTTCTTATTTTTACTTTCTGATTTTACATTGATGTCAAAATGTATTTGATTATGGTCACTATTACCCAATGGTTCAAATATTTTTACATTGTCCACTAATTCTTTTTGTGATGACAAAACTATATCTAATACATTTTCTCCCCTGGTTGGTTCTAGTACGTGCTGAGTAAGAAAGCTATCCTGGATTAAACATAGAAATTGTTGATCCTCAATCCCTGTGCTCTCTAGAGAATTCCATTGTATGTGTCCATGGTTAAGATCTCCCATTATGATACATTCCCCTTTACTAACTTCCTTTATAGCGTTTTTTATTTTTGTGTTGTCCTCTTCGTTTATGTTTGGACTTCGGTAAACTAATCCAACAGTTAATTTTGAATTTCCTGAAACAATTTTGCACCAAACAGCTTCATCGCAATCTGCTTCCCTTTCTAGTTTTATTTCATAAGCCTGAATAGATTCTTTAACATATAAAATAACTCCCCCGCCCCTTCTTCCTATTCGATCTTTCCTAAACATTACGTATCCTGTCAGTCCTAATTCAGCATCTGTTATATCTATGTTGGCCCATGATTCAGTTATACCAATTATGTGAGGGTCAATATCTTCTACCATAATGTTTAATTCGTTTTTCTTATTTACTATGCTCCTTGCATTTAAACATACGCATCTATAACCTTTTTCAGAGATGTTTTTCGGATGATTTGATATTGGTTTATCTGTGCTAGTGGTCTCTTGTTCTGCTTGAGACACCTCTAGGTACTTGTGTGGAACTTGACTACAAATCCTATGACCCCTAAAGGTAAAGCAGAAAATAACATCAAATTTGTTATTTTCTCCACTAATTGCACCTTTTTCTGAAATGCAATGTTTGTCACATTTTAAGCTGTACCATTATCTGTTGTTGCTCTCCTCCTCTTCTCTGTAGTCTGGGGTGAGGCTGGTACCGATAACAGTCGTTGATTTTTTCCCACTTAATTCTTCTTCATAACTAGTCCCGTTTTACTACAGTCTACACTAATCGTCTCCACTCCCCCCTATCCCTCGCCCTCATTCTCCACTCCCCTCTCTCCCTCGCCCTCATTCTCCACTCCCCTCTCTCCCTCGCCCTCATTCTCCACTCCCCTCTCTCCCTCGCCCTCATTCTCCACTCCCCTCTCTCCCTCGCCCTCATTCTCCACTCCCCTCTCTCCCTCGCCCTCATTCTCCATTCCCCTCTCTCCCTCGCCCTCATTCTCCACTCCCCTCTCTCCCTCGCCCTCATTCTCCACTCCCCTCCCACTCCCACAAAATCTCTCTTCATGCAGTCCTCCCATCTCTGTCTCAGTCTTCCTCTTCTGCTTCTACCCTCCATTCCAAGGGCATCTGTTCTCTTCGTCAATCATACCCCTTCCATTGTTTCCACATATCCACCTCGCCTCATTCTCCACTCCCCTCTCTCCCTCGCCCTCATTCTCCACTCCCCCTATCCCTCGCCCTCATTCTCCTCCCCTCTCTCCCTCGCCCTCATTCTCCACTCCCCTCTCTCCTCGCCCTCATTCTCCACTCCCCTCTCTCTCGCCCTCATTCTCCACTCCCCTCTCTCTCTCGCCCTCATTCTCCACTCCCCTCTCTCCCTCGCCCTCATTCTCCACTCCCCTCTCTCCCTCGCCCTCATTCTCCACTCCCCTCTCTCCCTCGCCCTCATTCTCCACTCCCCTCTCTCCCTCGCCCTCATTCTCCACTCCCCTCTCTCCCTCGCCCTCATTCTCCACTCCCCTCTCTCCCTCGCTCTCATTCTCCACTCCCCTCTCTCCCTCGCCCTCATTCTCCACTCCCCTCTCTCCCTCGCCCTCATTCTCCACTCCCCTCTCTCCCTCGCCCTCACTGTCTGCTACTACTGTTGACTATTTTAATTCCATTGTTGCTTTTTCTGGGAACCTCAACATTTATGTTGTTTGAATGGACAGAATTTGACATATAAAGAAATATTTTTGTAAAGAACTGGCACTGCTTATAACAGCAAAACATTGACCAATCATAATGTGTTTAAAATTGTGTTGGTCATACCAGCTAGTTGAGCACTTGATGAATCTGGGCAGATATCTATCACGTTTGTGTTACAAAATGGTGTCTGGTTCATTCACTAGGGGGCACCACAGGTTACTGTTATTACCATTATAGACATATTATTTTGCTCACAAGGCATAACTGTCCAGTCCATTTCATCATTATAATAATGTACAAAAAAGATAGACCTCTCACAAAATGTTATAATCACATCCTACATATAATATAAACAGTACATTCTTACCATAGTGTTTAGTTGTTGACCATGTGGCAAACATGGCATATTTATCATGTAAACCTCTTTTGTCAAATAATGCCAGATCAAATAAATCTATTATAAAATAGTTACAATAACATCTATTCTATAGAGCAATTTTGCCTTTGTCTGTCTGTTCCAAGTTATGTCATCTACTTCAAATGTCCACAAAGTTCCGGCAGTTGTACATGCTTTTGGGGACACGAAGTTGTATCCATCATTGCCAGTGACGTTGCCCTACCGTAGCTAAACTCTTGCAGTGGCTGTCTTCTCCCATGCAATGCCAGCCAACTCGGCTAGTTTAAAATAAAATACCTTGCATGAAAATATTTAAAAAAATAAAATTCATACAATGATTTTGTACTTTGTTCGTGGCAAATTGTGCATGCATAAAATTGGTAAATGCATTATAATGTTTAAAATGCTGGCTACTCTACTGTGGTATGTTCATTTACAAGGAACTGTAAAACACAACTTTTTGATGGAGGAAATTTTTTTATGGAAAATGGGCTTGAAAAGACATTTTCACGAAATTAGTATAGGAGCACTGACTTTTCTAACATTTGCCAATTATTTATTTGCTGGACAATAAATATGCACAAAAGAGCAATTCGTGACAATTGTGAAAATGTCTTCCATGCAAAAATTAGGTGTTATACAGGATTCAACAGTGTTAGCATTACAGAGAAGAGTTAAATTCTGCCATGTTAAACTACCAAGACAGTGAATTTCTTCCCAGGGAACAAATTCACTGTCTTGTCCTTTTGACCATGGTCATTTTGAAAATGGTCGACCATGGACAATTTGACTATGGTTTCTGACCGTGGTGCCATTTAACAAAACATGTACATGGTCATTTGAACATGGTAGTTCATGGTCGACTATGGTAGTTCATGGTCGACCATGGTCCATTTCGGCTGGGCTAGCATGACATTATGTCTGCCAGTAACAACAAGTCACCAGTGCCCATCACTAGAGCTACATTCAACCCAACCAAGGCACTTTGCTAATCAGCAAACTAATTAGTTGTTAGCGTTCTGCTTAAGGAGCCTGTAGGAGGCTCAGCTAGTTTATGCGCTGGTTTCATGTCTGCAGCAATTGCACACTAATCATCCTGTCTTTGCACAGTACCACTCTCTCTGTCCAGTCACCCTGCTGCAGTTGCCATGCACATTAACAACGGGGAATTACTTTTTTTAATTAAAACTGCTTCCTCAACTGATTTAGCCTATCACAAATCCAGTTCATTGGTGTCCAAATATGTAGTGTGTGAATAGTTTATGTAACATCCGCAGTCGATTTAATTAAAAAATGCCTATTTTTGTTGAAATCATCGAATGAATTGACTTTAGTTATTAGATCTGGAAAGACTAAAAATAGTGGATATCCAAAATAGTAAACACTATGTGGGTCAATGCTGATCATGGGCATGACATCCATCTTCTCTCCGATCACATGACAAAGTTATAAAATTTCACCAGGGGCGAAATTTTTTTATTTTTCTGTGTTTCCATTTTCACTTCACTTAAAGTTTGACCAAAAAAATGTAATTGTTTGTCTGACGATTTCACACAAAAACTACATACAAAAGTTGCACAAACAAGCCAGAATGTTGCAGTGGATACTAGGTAGGTTTGATTTTTTGCAAAATGAATATGAAATGAGACTAGCAAACAAAATCAAACTGAGGACGGACAACTAGAACACAGCATACTATATTTGTCTAAATATATCTAATTTCTACTCCAATAATAATGTTTAGCCACATGTATTAACATTTGATGAGGACATGCTGATTTATATTCTGGACTACTTATGCAAAAATATTATTAAAGAGTCTGTTAAATTAATTCTAACAAAGACTTAAAAGAAACACAGAATGTAAAACATGGGTGGCTCCTTAGTGGGTGGTCTTTATAGGAGTCTCCTGCCCCCTCAATCGACGTCTACACGGCACAGTGCATTGTTATCAGTGTCTTTCATTGATCATGCTTGTCTTTTGCTGGTTGTCAAGATGACTTATCACTGTATTATATGTTGTGATGCCTATGGGACATGTAAACATGTTTCTGATTCTTTCTTATGCTTGGGTTACTGACCATGATAGCCATATACAAGTACAATAGGCAGTAGGGTGGGTTCAGGGCAGGACACATCATTCAGACTCTCATAATAGGGGCATTCCGTCTCAAATCAACCAAAATAAGATAATCTTGTTGCACTCATATTTTTTTAATTCAACCACAATTTTACCAGTTAATGCACTGGTCAAGGTAACTACACATGTCAAACCGTAGGGCTGTAGTTCGAATAGTTATGGCCATTTCAAATTTTGGAGGATCTTTAATTTTTGCTATTATTTTAAATCATTAAGATTTTTTTCTACTTAAAATACCATTTAAAATACTTTTTTGTGCTAGAACAATTTTCATAGTTTTTGAATTATTGCGATTTTAAGTAGAACAAGAAATCTTCATGATTTCCGGAAAACATTGCAAAAATGACAGAATCTGCAAAACCTGAAACGGGCATAACCCAAAAACTATTCCAGCTACAACCCTATTGTTTGGCATGTGTCGTTATAGTGACCTGTGAATTAATTGGTAAATTTTTTATTGAATTAAAAAATATGAGAGCAACATGCCTTGGTTGATAGCGTGTGAGTAACTGCACACTGCTAAATGTACAGCCAGTGCACATTTCTGGGATTTCTCCTGCGCATGTTTTCCTGTGAAAGATATCCCCACCTTGTAAATATTCTGCCATTAAATTTGTTCTTATTCGCCACTGTTTGGGCAACATACATCATACCCATTTCGACACACATATCCAATAGTTGAACTTGGACAATTCAAGAGAGAAGCCAAACATTCACAAAGCTAAATACATGCATATACTATCTTGGGAAGCAAGTTCATGTCCCTAAACAACACTAATATAAGTTATCAACATATACAGACAATCTGAACCTTTCAGGGGAAAGGCAGAACATTCAGTACTAAAGAAAAGCATTTCCAATCATCTGCATTCAACTTTATCCCAGTTGACCAAATAAAAAAAAAAGTCTGGTTGGGTTCTTCATCAAACATTCAAATAGTGTACAACGCAATCACTGTGTGGCGCTACAAGGTCATGTTATATGTGGACTTCAACTGTTTCACTGATGTTTTATGTCCTAGCTACACAGCACTGCCTATTTGAAACATGTATGAATCCTATACTGACAAACAGTCCATTCTAAAACTTTACTGGTTTTTACTAGTGACCACCTCCATACGATGAACTAACAGTTCAGTTTCTATACAGTTTCTATATATAAACAAACAAAACTATAATCATTTTGTTATATAATAGATTTGTGAAAAATAATTTCACAGAAATTTCTTTCAAGATGATGGCATGAAACTGAACCTGCCAGTTTCAGTGATACACTGTGGTGTCAAGCCATCAAGCTTCCATCTAAACTATTGCTGAACAATTCAGCCAGGGCATTATGAGTCGCTGTTACATCATAACAACATAATGTTTAGTGGAAAACACACAACTGAATTAACATTTTATTGGTTTGCAGAAAACATTTCCTTTGGACATAATAAATTTACTGCTGACTCATCAATCGATTTATAAGTAAAAAAACTTTTACTACGTTTTAAGAATCAATATGCATTACTTAGGCAATCAGGAAAAAGTTAAATGTGCATAACAGTTATTCACCTGAAAAAAACATAATTCAGTAAATGTATAAAATAACCAACACAAAACACAGTAATAAAAGTAAAAATGAGCAACATTTCCCGAAAACAGTGTTTTTGTAGTGATGCATTTGATTGGTTGATACGGCAAGTGAGACAAAGTACAAATCCACATTTGTATGGGTGGTTCAACCTGGGGTGACATCAATATGTTCACATCAACAGGGCAATTGGATCCTGCCCCACTACAGCAGGTTGACAGGCATCACTCCCTGACACCTGACAACACATCACTCCCTGACACCTGACAACACATCACTCCCTGCTACAATGACGGTCACAGTATCCATGACACTCCTGGGTTAGCCCAAGATTGGGCTGTTTGGAGTGTAACCACTTGAGACTTGAGATACAGGTACTAAGAATTCAAGGTCACACATGAGCACACTGAAACGTTAAGTACACATCACGTACGACCCCCCCCACATGGAGACGACCCGTGTGAAAAAAACCCACAGGGCCATTATACAAAATGGGTAATTGAAACATGTGGAGCTTAACAGTGACCTCACATATATTACCTGACAACACTGTCACAATCACACACTTTGTCACGGCCAGGTGAGAGAGGCACAGCTGCCACCTTACCCGAGTTTTTAGTCAGTCCTTGTTGGATGTATCATACATGCCACTTTGTTTAGTCAGTCCTTGTTGGATGTATCATACATGCCACTTTGTTTAGTCAGTCCTTGTTGGATGTATCATACATGCCACTTTGCTTAGTCAGTCCTTGTTGGATGTATCATACATGCCACTTTGTTTAGTCAGTCCTTGTTGGATGTATCATACATGCCACTTTGTTTAGTCAGTCCTTGTTGGATGTATCATACATGCCACTTTGTTTAGTTAGTCCTTGTTGGATGTATCATACATGCCACTTTGTTTAGTCAGTCCTTGTTGGATGTATCATACATGCCACTTTGTTTAGTCAGTCCTTGTTGGATGTATCATACATGCCACTTTGTTCCGTAAGTTCTTGTTGGATGTATCATACATGCCACTTTGTTTAGTCAGTCCTTGTTGGATGTATCATACATGCCACTTTGTTTAGTCAGTCCTTGTTGGATGTATCATACATGCCACTTTGTTCAGTAAGCCCTTGTTGGATGTAGCATACATGCCACTTTGTTCAGTCAGTCCTTGTTGGATGTATCATGCATGCCACTTTGTTTAGTCAGTCCTTGTTGGATGTATCATACATGTCACTTTGTTCAGTAAGTCCTTGTTGGATGTATCATACATGCCACTTTGTTTAGTCAGTCCTTGTTGGATGTATCATACATGTCACTTTGTTTAGTCAGTCCTTGTTGGATGTATCATACATGTAACTTTGTTTAGTCAGTCCTTGTTGGATGTATCATATATGCCACTTTGTTTAGTCAGTCATTGTTGGATGTATCATACATGCCACTTTGTTCAGTAAGTCCTTGTTGGATGTATCATACATGCCACTTTGTTTAGTCAGTCCTTGTTGGATGTATCATACATGCCACTTTGTTTAGTCAGTCCTTGTTGGATGTATCATACATGTCACTTTGTTTAGTCAGTCCTTGTTGGATGTATCATACATGTCACTTTGTTTAGTCAGTCCTTGTTGGATGTATCATATATGCCACTTTGTTCAGTAAGTCCTTGTTGAATATATCATACATGCCACTTTGTTTTGGTTGAAATCCATATTTTTGTTTTGAAATTCAGTATACATGCATCCGTATAAATCCGTCTAACATTTTTCATTGCTTACTCTGCCTATGATATTCCAAAATATACGTACATCAAACGAAAAAACTGCAAGGTTTCGTCGGAAATCTGCCTAGCTATCTGCTTACTTTTGATGCAAGTATTTGTGCTTCAACCAATGCAAGCCTGTCATTCGATGTTCTACTTGCGTGACGAACACAAGAAAATATGTACTTTGTCCTGGTAGTTTTTTTTTTTAAATTTGAAACAAATCTGTCCAAATACAGGAAATGGTCATATTTCTTCTAAAACAAAAAATCCATACTAAATACAGGCAATCCTTATAAAACGGCATAGCTGATGAATTTACACTTGATCATCATACGTCAGTCATCATTTATTCATTTTCGATATATCAGTATACCCAATTCCTCATATAAAAGAGTATCATACATCATAAGACAGTGTTGAATTTTTTAAGCTTTCGCTGATGGACCATCGCTTTAATTTTAAGGTCCCGTGCTCCAAACAGAATGTGAATTTTTTACAAACATGACTAATCTACGGTCCAGTCTTCAAAATCTACAGTCCAAATTCGGAAAGAAAACATCTATAGTGTAAGAAAAGCGTACCCTTTGAAGTTTCCCTCCGCATTTTCCTGCTCCCACTGGGCAGCAGCCCCGAGACTGGGTCCGCCGGGCTGAGATTGTCCACAATCAGCCGTTTTCGCTTCTGCACGGCCTCCCTGCAACCATGTAGCAAAGCTGTTCCAGGAAATGTTCTCGCCAAAATATCTATTTTACTAATGCATTGGATTCTGATTAACAGAATCACGGACAACAAAATCAGCCCTATTATTTAAATTAAAATGGCTGAGACGACATCATTCCCTATTCCAGCTGTGTTACAATTTTTGCCTATCTAAGAAAATTTTTAGTTCAAGAATACCAGTTTACAAAATGCTGTAGCTAATATATGCAATAATTCAGTATGGACAAAATAAAATTCAATTGTTTGACATACTTCCACATTCCACACCATTCGGAGTCAAATTTATTCCAGAAATTTGCTTAAGTGAATCAGCTGCTTAATAGCAATAAATTGTTTTGGCCCTAAATGATTCTATTAAGCAGACCACTTTAATGAAAACTTGTATCTGTAAAATCTGATGAATTTAACAAGATTTAACAGTATTGTCACCCACAGCTACAAGTTCTAGATGGCAAATGGGCAATTAAGGAAGACATTGGCTTATTGAGAGTCCAACACATTTTCATGTGTGTACAGCCCACCCATATCATATATCAGTCAATTTTATTCTGAAACATATTCACACTGCTAGTATTCACACTCATGAAATACAACATGTGTGAATCTAGCTTACTTATCCAAACTTTGCTCTGCAATTACTGCTGGTATGAACAGCATATTATATGAGAAATCTGTTAGAACCAGATATACCCGATAAAAATCAAATGTCATCTAAGTGACACAGAAACCGCCAGTTGCTGGAACTCAATTGTCAATGGATAAGTAATCAACCCTCACAATCTGATCAAGTGGGGCCTGTGCCAGGCACTACAGGACACTCAATACCCGACCATTATGCGCTCCATTCATCTCTGCCACACACCACAGAATGCTCTTCATGGCATGAACTATGGTCCCTTTTCATTAAGCTTCAAAGTGCCATAAACTCATCGTCATTTTATGTTTATTTTTACACTAAAGCTTTACCAATTGAACTCAAAATGTGCATTGTGGTTGTCTATAAACTCAAATTACTGTATTCGACCTATTAAGTATACATGCCCTAATTAGCATACACCCCCTTAACACTAGTGTTAAACAGTTACTGTATTGCCTAGAGAAAAAAAAATGTTACGCTTATAATAACAGATTCCTCAAAATTTTTTAATGGCTCAGTTTTTGTCTTATTAGGTCGAATATGGTATTTAAAAAAATCAGTGGCCATTACTTCAGGAGCCTGCCATGACACAATAGAGGTCTTTGTTCACCACATTCGATCACATTATTTCTAACATAAATTCTACAAAATGGTCATATGTTGCTCATTTTTATACAAAGCACTAAAAATTATCTTTAAAATAAATATTTTCATAAACACTGAATATCTTTAACACTTCTACTTCATCTTCTCTTAATTTCCTCGTCTCCAGTGTTTTTAAACCACAATAATTTTGGTGTTTATAACGTTTATCACAGATAAATAATTGTTGGATTCTCAAATAGCCAATGGCTTCCTTGTCTGCTTGCCGTCTGCGGTTTCAGCTTTGTATGGCAATCTTGTGAAATGTTGTTAAATAAAGTGAAAGTACTTACCATGATGGCCCTTCTTTAGGCAATGTGTGTTTTAGTCCTGCCGAACTGACCAGATCTTGACCATCAGTAGACTGCAGATAGACTACCACACCACACTGGAACAAGACAGAAGTCTTATGCATACTGATGTCATGGACTACTATTCAAGATTCTCATTAGCAGTACTGTTAGTCTGAAGTTACAGCAAGAAAGATACCACACTAAAACAGCGTCAGAGCATAACAGCTGAAACAAGATAGGTGTTCAAATAGAACTTGAATAAAGACAATTCGGATCATCCATACATTCAAGGAATTCATTAACCTTGTGGTTTATCATTTAATACCTGTTAAGCTTGGCAGTACAATGTACTCATGCCAAACGTAACTGTATCTGTTCTAGTAGTTCATGAAAATACAGAAGAAAAGTGAAGAAAGGGGGGCGGGATCCCTGGTCAAATATTCCCTGGATAAAATGTAATCTGCTTCACATGAAATTACTAAACAAGTGATACATCTGATGTTGTCAACTGCTCTTGATCTATGTTGTACCATTCAATAAGTGCAGGACTACAGCTAAATCTTTCTTACAACCCTGCAAATCTAACCTGTTGAAATAAAAGCACAACAGAACTACGCAGCACAGTTCTAAATTTAGACCGATGTAAAATCATGTGCTTCAGTAAAATGTTTTGCAACAAGTAAACACATTACCGCAAGCCTATGACATTGCCACGACTGATCGTTCTGTCGCCTGTGCTACCACAGTATTGATGATCAAAATGTTTAGATGTGATGCCAGAAATGATCAAATCAGCTCTCAAGGCCTTCTTGTGTGGGTTTTGTCATGAGCTTTGTGTGTGAGTGTGCACTGCTTTGTGTGTGAGTGCACACTGTTTTGTGCTTGCGGTAACAATTAATTGTAAGAATCATATCTCTGCTGATGCTATCTCTGCCAATTGGTGTGGAAGCATCAAATCGGTGTCAAATAAATGTCACAATAGAAGATCTTATCAACAGGTGTCTGAATACAAGTATCAGGTTACCTTCATGTGTCAATCATTCCCTGCTAAGTAAACTGACATAAAGAACTTGTACAACTCCTAAGAAAAGCTGCATATGAACTATCATATGAACTATCATATGAACTATCATATGAACTATCATTTACATGTTACATTGGCCTTGAACAGTAACAAACTGTTCTGTGTCAGAAAAGAAAAACAGATCACTAAAGGACAGGTTAGTAAAAGGGTTGATACTGAGTATGTAGCGTATTGTATGCTGCAGCGGCCATGACCTTGAGAAACAGTTTGAAAAGATTTGAGACATTGGATGGGTGAAAAAGCATAAGCCTAGACAAGTAATTAATGACTATAATCAGAAGTCAGAACATTGGCACTTAGAAAGGAATGTAATGAAAATGACCAGGAGCAGGAAATGTATGAGCTAGATAGATCAAAAGAAGAATGGTCAAAGAAAAATGAAAGTAATCTGGAGGATGAGAATCACTAGTAACGTACACGCAACACAGATTTCTAGATACATTCTCAGTCGACATTTTTGTCACTTTTAGTTCATCCTGAAGCTGAATTCAGCAATTTGTCAGGAATGACCTATGTATACATTGCATCATCCATGTGTATTCTTTGCTTTTCTAAGACAGGACTGGTCACTTCAATATAGTACTTTCAGTGATTGGTCTGTGCATGTATTCATTCAACCATATAGGTATTCACTGCTTTTTAAGGGGTCAAAACTGTGCTTCCTGTAAATCAGTATGCCTATATTGTGACTAAGTTAACTTAAACTTCCAATGTGAGACCTAGAAACTAGAAGACAGCGAAAATTTGTGGACATGACAAAACCGTCACGTCAAGGATGTTCTATTAATTCTCAGTAAATCTGTCTAGAATTGATTAAAAGATGTAATTACATAGCGTAAGCTGGAAATGTGCCGGACGAAGTGAATAATTGTAGTTCTCAGCATAACTGAGAAGTCTCGCTACTGGCCTGCCTGGCGAGACTGATTAATTTATTACATCACCAGTGTCCAGTACTGTCCAGTTCTGTCCACTCCACAAAGGTGGCTCGTCAATCATCTGGGAAAATGGAATCTGGACACTGGAGTGAAATGCCTCAAGTCTCAAGCGGCTATACTCCTCCAAACAGCCTGTTCTTGGGTTAACGTAGCAGTTTTTGGGGTTGCAATTGTGTACATGGGATGAGATAATTAATTAATCATTTCGATGATGACGCGTGGCCATAGCCTCAGTTAGGCCGTTGGTGTCTCCTTGCAATCTCTCTAGCCACTTCAAGTCCAATGCTTCATGTTTTCAATCCATCACATTTTTTTTTTGTTTTTCCTGGTAGTTCTCCTTCTATGCTGCTAAATACCAGACTCTGATCTTCTTTTCCAATGGCTGTACTTGGCCAGCTTTTTTCTGAAGAAGTACTGCTGGCTAAGTACTTAAAAAAAATTGGTGTATAATATATATTACAAAATAATTATAATATTGTTGGTAAAAGTTATTTTGATTGTTTGATTTGGAATTTGGATTTTGGAATGACTGGTAAAAATATCATGTATACTGAGTTGTTAATAATTTTGATAAGATCCCTCATAAAAGATGACAGGTTTATATACAAGCTGTCCAGAAATTTAATTACAGAACCATGCATACAGTTCTAGGATCTGGGTTAATTCTATATCTAGCAGCAGGCAACACGCATTGGTGGGCAATGGCAAATCTTGTTGCGTAATGGATGCAGTGAACAGACTAAATCAATGATTGTCAATACATGGATCAGTAGGTGTCTGGAATAGCATAGCAGGTGATGGTGCAGTGTGGCCACAGCCTCAATTATGCCGTTGGCGTATCCTTGCAGTATCTCGAGCCACTTCGAGTCCACCATTTGGCCAATGCTTTATGTTGTCAATCCATCCCAACATCGGGGGCAATGAGGTACATGCACTGAATTGTGTACGAAATTTGGGTACTTATTTTGATAAACACATGTCTATAGAAGAACATGTCAAGTTCAAATGTCGGCAGCCTATGCACAACTATATAACATTGGAAAAATCTGAAAACATCTCGATCAACAGAGTACGGAGAAACTGATACATGCTCTGGTCGACAGCCATATTGATTACTGCAATGCCCTTTTGATCGGCTTACCAAAATTACAAACGGTTCAAAACACCGCAGACGGAGTGTTGTGCAGAATCGGCAAATATGACTATATCACTCCAGTACTAAAGTCACTTCACTGGTTGCCGGTTGAATTTCGTATTAAATATAAGATATGCCTACTGACATTTAATTCATTACATGGCCATGGACCAGAATATTATGTCGGAAACGCTGACTCCTAGAAGCATCCATTACGGTCTAAAATCCCAGGATGATCTTAAACTTGATGTACCAAGGACAAAAAGGAAAACACTGGGAGATCGTGCTTTTAAAGTTGCTGCACCGAAACTGTGGAACTCCTAAAGATGTTCGTAGCTGCAACAATGTCAGTATTTTAAAGAGCAAACTGAAGACTCACTATTTTAGAATGGCATACAATTGTTAGATACTTATATAAAATATGTTGGACGTTTCTACTGAAATTATAAATTTTACTCATTTTATAGTTTTACTTTTTTATATCAATATTTGTATTATGTTGAATGCTTATTTTGTTTTAACTTTCTACTACGCTATTTATTGTACTGTACAGCACCATAGAATATTATTGTATAACTATGGTGCTATAGAAATCAATAAACATTTACATTTCTCGTTCTATGCTGCTGAGTACCAGACTGTCACGTCTTCTTTTCCAATTGCCATTATTAACCAACTTTCTTCTCTTGATGAAACACAGCAGACTTTCCTCTTTAACCTCTACTTTATCTCCAACCCTCATGTCTCTTTCCCTGTGTCCTGCTTATCATGAGCATTCTGTGCCATGCCCATATCTCGAGTGCATGTTTATACGTTTCTGATCCTCTCTCATGCGTGCCCAGGACTCTCATACTGAACAAAGCTCCAAACTAGGAATGAACAGAACAATCACAAGAACAAACATCCATTACCTTGTCACCTGACAGAATACTACAATGTGTGGAGACGTTGTGTTTAGAACGTCCGACTCTCAATTGAGAGAACCCTGGTTCAAATCTTCTTGCTGACATTTTGAAGTTTTGGCAATTTCATTCTCACCAAGTTGCCACAGTTCACTCAGCTGTATAAGTACCTGGCTACAGACAGAGGTGGATATATGAACGAATAGTCTTTTTGCAGTAATTGCAGCATGGCTGAATGCTTCCCAGAGAAGTCGAGATGGCATTGGAATGAACGGGTCTGCCAGGGGGTGAAGTGTAAAGTGCCTTGAGTGGTCCCAATGACTGGATACCGCGCTATATAAGAACGTATTTTTACCAATACAATCACAGTGAAAAAATAAAACAATGTATAGTCACCCGCATCAAAGGTCTGACAAGGAAGGTGCAGTACACAAGAAAACAGATGAACATTTGTGAATACCCGTGAGTGTATAATTGTATATAACAGGTGCACTGGCCACTGGGCTAGATTACAAGGCAATAGTGTGACTTACACTTGTGAAGATGCAACCACAACATATCATATTCCTATCAAGTAGACCGCCATATCGCAACATCACACAAACAACAGAAGTGGGGATTTCATCATGCAATGCCAAGCACACGTTCACGCACACATGCACGCACACGCAGGCTATCGCATGCTAATTTCCACTGACGAAGTGTCATGTTTCAAATTATCACCGTCTGACGTCAACTACTCTTGAGCAATATCTGCCTGCCTTGATATGGTCTACAATGGAGAATCAATAGTAGGCTGCTGATGCATCTCGAACTAATGGTTATTACACGTGGCTCATTATCCGCGCCACACTTATCACGCACAGTGAACAGCCCTGCCGAAGATACAAACAGGTCTTGTCGGGCGCACAAAGAACATTTAATGGGGAGTAAACACCATAAAAAATGGTCATATTGCCAGTTTATCAGGCCAAAATGCCTCAGGCTTCATGCAGTCATGATATGCGTTTTTGGTGGCGCATAATGATATCATCACCGTTTTTTAAATACATGCAGATGCTGATATGTTTGCTCTTGATAACACCACTTAAAATTTCACATTGAGCATGCAACCAAATGGCCAAATAGCCCCATATATATGGAAATATCTGTGAATTTTGTAGTAGTATATATATATATATATATATATATATATATATATATATATATATATATATATATATATATACGTATGTGTGTGTGTGTGTGTGTGTGTGTGTGTGTGTGTGTGTGTGTGTGTGTGTGTGTGTGTGTGTGTGTGTGTGTGTGTGTGTGTGTGTGTGTGCGTGTGCGTGTGCATGTGTGTGTGACAGGTGGTGTAAGTATTTCATCCCTACTATCCTTTTGGCTCTAAAACTGAAAACTGACTTGGGAGCATACCAAGAGAAGCAGAAAGTGATATCCAACATTTTCCAAGCAATTCATGACAGTATTTATTTCACGTCACTCACCGTGTCTTATATACATATCTCATTTATGGCACCATACCCACTACAGTGATTTACTGTAAAAAACATGTTCTTTTGCCAAGGTAGTGTGGCATGAGGCATGGTAAGTAACAAAACCTTGCCTGGGGCAAATGTACCCAGGGTATCACCCCAGGTTCGAGAAGACTACATTCCTAGGCATGTTTGGAATATTAATCTCCTCTGCAATGAAAACCTTTTAGCTACATGAATAACTTGTACTAAGTGCACCCGCACTTAAGAGATATCTGTAGTTTGCTTAATACAACAGTTAATAAAATTAATTAATGATGCAGCCTCTTTGCACTGATCATTTCATGATGTTATGTGTTCTGTTCTGTCGTTTCTCTAACATCGTTGAGTGTTTCTGTAATGTCTAATGCAATGTTTTATCAGAGCAGTGCATCGATACTTGATGTGACAGACCCAGTCACGGGGGAGAAAGATGCAGAGGCAGGGATTACACAGATGACAAGAATGACGTGGTTCCCTCCCTCGTCACCATGTAGATTATGGTGGTTCCTTCATTAAGTAGTTGCTGGTCTTATCCTAATCTCCAGATGCCCAATTCTTGGGGTGAATAAATGTCTTGTTGCAGGTTTTAGTGTGATAGTTAGTGACGACTGCCATGTTGATGTGCGTGGAGTAACAACTACTGCTGATGTGTGTGGAGTAACGACTAATGTCGATGTGCGTGGAGTAACGACTAATGTCGATGTGCGTGGAGTAACGACTAATGTTGATGTGCATGGAGTAATGACTAATGTTGATGTGCGTGGAGTAACGACTAATGGACACTGTCCAGTCGGGAAGATGCTAATCTGGCAACTGTTGCTGCATTCTACTGAAGATGATTCTCTGCTCAGTTTAATGTAGCGTGCCATGGTTGTGAAAGGTGCCGTCTTCTTATGGTTGCCCCCATCTTAATTGTGTCCTCTCTCATCTTCATCCTGTGCACTTTCTTATTTTGTCCTTAGTTTGCTTTCTTAAGCATGTCATCTCTTAAGCATGTTCTTTCTTTGAAAGTGTGTAATCTCTTTAGGTGTGTCTTCCTAAGTGTCTTCTCCTAAATGTGCAATGAAATGTGTCCTATCATAAGTATCCTGTCATAAGTGTGTCTTCCTAAGTGCAGAGGTGTAGCATTGCTACCCAAAGTGGTCCAGCCCAACATGCTGCGAAGCAACCAGTGGGGCGCATAGCATCAAACTAGGGGTGGGGTAGGGTGGGAGGAAAAATGTAACCAAACCATTTTGGTGTACTTGGGAGCAACTGTTTGGCCTTACATATACTTAACGTTCCCCCCTCATTTATTAAAAAACACTATTCTGATCATGCCCATCCTCGGGGGTTGGGGGGTTCAGACGAACCCCTCTTTTGAGAGAATTTTGTTTAACTGTAAAATTTTTCAGAAATCCCCAGCTCACTGTGTACACTCGAACCCTCAATTTTAAAAACCCCGAGAACGGTCGTGATGATATATAGCTTTCATCAAGATCCACAAATACTGATGAAATGTGATCACGCACATCATAAATACATCAGCCACTCCTGCTTGCAAATCTCAGAAAATTAGACCTTCGTTTGGGTTGATTTCTTCCTCACTGTGGGTTGGACATATACAAAATCTGAAGCAAAAAGTTTTCAAAATATACCTACCCAAACAGTGTTTGGATTCACATACAAAATCATTTGCTCCTACCATACACAGAACAGCTGTTTTGTCTTATAAACATGTAACATCATCAAATGGTTCAATTGTGCTTGGGCTATGGTCGTCCTCAGGCATGTTTTGGTGCAAGGTAGGGTGCTAACTGGCCGTCCACTGACAGCGTTTGTAGCTGACATGACCAGAATTAATGTTTGATAACACTTGAGTATAGCTGTTTCTTGTGTGAAAACAGTAATTGCAAATATGCTAACACTTTAGAAAATGTAGCATTTTCCACACATGATATATTATGGGTGTAAGTGCAGATGTGTCTGCAGTTCTTGTGGATAAAAATCGCAGCCACAGAAACTACTGACAGTTTCGAATTCATCCTTGTATGCATCTCCACCAGCTGATTTTAAGAAAAGTTGTTCCCACTTCATGTATCTGTTGTATTCATGTTGATCGAACCTATCAGTGATAAATGACACAATGAGGTCCAGAGCCTGAGAGCATATGCCTCGCTCTTTGGAGATATTGGTCTTTGGGAGTAATTCTGGCGATGCTGTCTCACAGTCAAATTTCGCTGGTGCTGTTCTGTGTCTTGATAGTTCAGGTTCTTCTTCAACTTTGCTCATGACATTAGCCCAAAACAAGTCAAATTTTATCTCTGTGCGTAACTTGCCAAGGTTTCACATGTATGCTTGAAAATGACTGTCCCTCAGCCACTGACAAGTTTCGCCTTTGAAGAGATGTCCTTAGGCTGTCAGAATGGCAAAGTACACATTCACTTAAAGCAAGCCCATAGAAGAAATCAAATGTCATCATTATGATAATGAACACCTCGGATCGGTGCTTTAAATCTCATATTTGTACAGTTGTCCAGAGACCATGTTCATAGTTCTTTCAGGGCAGGGTAATCTTCGTTATGCAATGCTCATGATCGACCGGTCCATCACACAGGACGCAGCAGACAAATGGCTGGGGACGAACTTTCTTGTTTCAACTTGTCTCTAATTTGCTGCAGCTTTGCATCACGCTTTGGGGATTATTTTAACTAGTTTTGTAATTTCATATATGGTACCCAATGCTTCTTTCATTATCTTTACTCTCCTGACACAATCCAGACACAGATTCATAGAATGTCTGTAGCAGTGACGATAGGGCACGATAGTCTCATTTGCCATCACGTTAGTTTTATGAAAACTTGCCCATAATTACCCATAAATGTTCACTTACGGCACCCAACGACACACTGCCCACTATCGCATTTCACACAGCAATGTGATAGTGAAACATACAGTACAAACAATAACACATTTACTTTGATTATTTATTAAAACAACTAGCAATGTGATAATATTAATACCAATGATTTTCTTTTAAATGAGAACCACTTGTGTCCTCTATACAAGCATAAAAGTTCAGATTTCTTCAGTTGAGTAGCTAAGCCTATTTTCACTCCAGAGATATTACTGCAGCCATAATTGTCCATTGTTCTCTAGCTTTGTTTATTGAAAGATTCATTCATATTAAATGATCTTTGGGCAAGGCTGTGATGGTAGAAGCATCTAATTTATGAAGACCAATTAAATCTTCGCCGGCCTCAAGTTTAACGTCTACTTATTTCATGCAAATTATGTGGTTCTCCAGGTCACTCATTTCATGCAAATTATGTGGTTCTCCAGGTCACTCATTTCATGCAAATTATGTGGTTCTCCAGGTCACTCATTTCATGCAAATTATGTGGTTCTCCAGGTCACTCATTTCATGCAAATTATGTGGTTCTCCAGGTCACTCATTTCATCAGCTGAAAAAAATCTGTGTTCTGCAAGCAGCTAGCAATTTCTCACATTATTTTGTCTTAAACCATGCCGTCAACCGGGGGTCATCAACCAGGGGTCATCAACCGGGGGGTCATCAACCAGGGGTCATCAACCGGGGGTCATCAGCTGGGATCAGCACGTGATGGGAAAAAGTAGTCCAGTCAAGGCCTGTACAGCCAAAGTGATTCCAGCGCCCTTGAAGTCTGTCTCCTCTTTTTAAGTTCTATCTTAGGTGTGTCCCTCCTAAACATTCCCTGTACATTTACGTCTTATGAATGCCTACACTTTTTTAACGTGTTCCCAGAAGCCCATCTTATGTGTATGCCATCTTATGCGTGCGACGATATATTACGGGTGTCAGCTCTTAATTATGCCCTTACCAGAGTATGTCCCTTAAATATGTTGCTCTTTACTTAATTTAGAGACTATTACATAAGAAAACAATTCTACAATCTCTGGAAGAAGGACACATTAAAATTTTACAAATTTTTTTTTATTTATATGCACAAGCCAAGCCATGTTTGTCTACTAATTAAGACGAATAAAGGAGGGTTTCTACAAGGCTAATAAAATTTATTACAGTTATCACTGTATTAGAACCCCAAGATCTAGGCAAGTAATCCCGACAAGTAATTATATTTGGCATGCTAAACGAAACCTAATCAGCTTCCATGATGGAAGCTATATAATATGATGGATGCAACATGACATGATGGATGCTACGTGACATGATGGATGCTACGTGACATGATGGATGCTACGTGACATGATGGATGCTACGTGACATGATGGATGCTACATGACATGACGGATACTACGTGACATTACGGATGCTACGTGACATGATGGATGCTACGTGACATGATGGATGCTACGTGACATGATGGATGCTACGTGACATGATGGATGCTGCGTGACATGTTGGATGCTACGTGACATGATGGATGCTACATGACATGACGGATGCTACATGACATGACGGATGCTACGTGACATTACGGATGCTACGTAACATGATGGATGCTACGTGACATGATGGATGCTACATGACATGACGGATGCTACGTGACATTACGGATGCTACGTGACATTATGGATGCTACGTAACATGTTGGATGCTACGTGACATGATGGATGCTACATGACATGACGGATGCTACATGACATGACGGATGCTACGTGACATTACGGATGCTACGTAACATGTTGGATGCTACGTGACATGATGGATGCTACATGACATGACGGATGCTACATGACATGACGGATGCTACGTGACATTACGAATGCTACGTAACATGATGGATGCTACGTGACATGATGGATGCTACATGACATGACGGATGCTACGTGACATTACGGATGCTACGTGACATGATGGATGCTACGTGACATGATGGATGCTACATGACATGACGGATGCTACGTGACATGATGGATGCTACGTGACATGTCGGATGCTACATGACACGACGGATGCTATGTAACATGGTGGATGCTACCTGACATGACGGATGCTACGTGACATGTTGGATGCTACGTGACATGACGGAAGCTACGTGACATGATGAATGCTACATGACATGAAGGATGCTACGAGACATGTTGGATGCTATGTGACATGTCGGATGCTATGTGACATGTCGGATGCTATGTGACATGTCGGATGCTATGTGACATGTCGGATGCTATGTGACATGTCGGATGCTATGTGACATGTCGGATGCTACATTACAGACTAAAACATTAGTCATTGATGTATAAACAGCTTAAAGCAATGGAGTTTTAATATAATAATAATAATATATAAAATACTTCTATTGCGCTAAAATCCTCGGGAGATGCAAAGTCGGCAACACACCAAAACAAAAGGGGGGGTGAATCAGTTCCTAATTCCTAATTGATAAGCAGTTCCAATTGTGAACAGTTGGACTGGTACTACGCTGGGGAGCTATGGAGGTTAAGCAAGTTTAAACTTAACACTAACACGAAGTGAGTTCCACAAAGTTGGTGCAGCAACTGAAAAAGGTTTAGTTCCGAAATTTGGGAACAAAAGGTAGATTAGAATTTACATTAGAAGCAGTCTGGGATGTCTTTTAACAAGATTTAACAAGACTGCCCTCTCAAACTAGAAGTTCCAGATGGCAAGTGGACAAGGAAGCCATTGGCTTATCGAGAGTTCAACAATTTTGTCATCTACGTGTTGCCTGCCCTTATCATATATCTGTCAATTCTATTTTTAAACATATTCACACTACTAGCATTAACACAATCATTAGGCAGTTTGTTCCATTCATTTATCACCCTCTGTGAGAAAGAGTACTTTCTCATGTCCAACCTACACTGCTCTTTAACTAATGCTGCTTTGTGTCCTCTGGTTCTACTGCCTTCTTTAAGTTTGAAGAACATATTCCTATCAACATCCTCATAACCATTCAGTATTTTAAACACTTCTATTTGGTCTCCTCTTAGTCTCCTGGTCTCTAGTGTTGTCAAACCACATTGTAATAAGCAACTTTCATAACTAAGGTCTCTCAGTTCTGGAATCATTTTAGTTGCTCTTCGTTGTATTCTTTCTAGCTTGTCTGTGTCCTTTTTACGATATGGCCTCCATGCTTGAATACAATATTCCAAATGTGGTCTAACTTTTGCTTTGTACAGAGGTACAATTAGCTGTTTCTCCTTAAACATGATAGTTCTCCTAATCAGCCCTAGGATTTGATTTCCTTTCGAAGCAACAATCCGACATTGCTCTGAAACTTTCATGTCAGCACTAAATGTTACTCCTAAGTCCTTTTCTTGTGTGGTTCTACCTAGTGCAGCATCCCCCATTTTATATTATTCATCCATGTTTCCATGTCCTATGTGTATGCATTTACACTTCCCAAAATTGAATAACATTTGCCATTTTTCTAACCATTTAACTAATTTATTTAGATTATCCTGTAAACTTTGTTTATCTGTAACATTAGTAACCTTTCTGAATACTTTTGTGTCATCTGCAAATTTCAGTACTTTGCTAGATATGTCATCTTCCAAATCATTTATGTATATTAAAAACAGTATAGGGCCTAATACTGATCCCTTTGGTACCCCACTCAGAACAGATTTCCAGTTTGAAATCTCACCATCTACTATTACTCTCTGTTTTCTGTGTGTAAGCCTCTCTTCTATCTAGTTGATTACATCATTACCTATACCATAGGCTTTTAGTTTAAGTAACAATCTTTGATTTGGCACTTTATCGAAAAAGCTTTCTGAAAATCTAAGTAGACAACATCCACTGGTGACCCGTCATCTACCCACTTTGTAATTTCTTCCAAAAAACATAAGAGATTGGTTAGACATGACCTTGCTTTTAGGAACCCATGTTGAGATGTATTTATTAATTTATGTTTTACAAGGAATTCCACCATGTGGTCTCTAATTAATGTTACAAGTAATTTACATACAACTGATGTTAAACTCACTGGTCTGTAATTTTCTGGCTTGTTCCGCAATCCCTTCTTAAATATCGGTGTAATGTTTGTTTCTTTCCATTCTGAAGGAACTATTCCTTCTTCTAGTGACAAGTAAAAAAATTTGCAAGTGGTGTACTAATTTGCTCAACAATTACCTTAAGTAGTTTTGGTGGTATCCCATCAACTCCAGGTGATTTATTATCTTTCATCTTCTTAATTTTCTTTGCTATCATTTCAGGAGTTACAAATAACTGCCCTAAATGTTATGATTTACTGCCCTCAGATTTTGTAGATGGAACTGGAAGTGAGCTGATATCTTCTATGGTAAAAACTGAGCTGAAATACTCATTCAGGACCTCTGTCATTTGAAAACCGTCTGAAATTATGTTTCCGTTGTTGTGTTCCAGTGGTCCGACCTTATTTTCGAACTAACGCTGTCGATGGCCATCGACGAATTTATTAGAACGGCGGCTGCTGAAGCAAGAGGCCGATTTGCCGCCAAACACCCGTTTAAATAGGACTGTGCCTACAGCTGATTGGCTGCTGGCCCTGGCTTTGCATGATTGGGCCGTGTCCTACGAAGTTAAGATTTGAATAACATAGTGACTAACATAGTACATAGTAATGCAAAGGAAACCACCTTTCCACCACCCCTGATTAATACATAATTAAAATATATTAATTCTCACATTAATCATGCCTGTTAGTATTAAACCGCCCTGCCAGGGTTTGGGTGTGTTCTGGGAGTTTGCATTGTTATGTGGCGGTTGTCTGTATATATCCACATTTTTACTATGTATGGTGATTATTCGCACATGATGTGGTTATTGCATAACATTAAAACAATGCAGATCTACAAGTTCACCCACAACCCTGTCTTACTTTTATTTGTTCACAAACCTGACCGAGTGTCAGGGCAGTTTATTACTAACAGGCATGATTAATGTGAGAATTAATATATTTTAATTATGTATTAATCAGGGGTGGTGGAAAGGTGATTTCCTTTGCATTACTATGTACTATGTTAGTCACTATGTTATTCAAATCTTAACTTCGTAGGACACGGCCCAATCATGCAAAGCCAGGGCCAGCAGCCAATCAGCTGTAGGCACGGTCCTATTTAAACGGGTGTTTGGCGGCAAATCGGCCTCTTGCTTCAACAGCCGCCATTCTAATAAATTTGTCGATGGCCATCGACAGCGTTACTATGTTTTTAACCGGTTAATTTTAAGCTCCAACCCACTATCCATATTAACTGTTTTACTTATGTTTGTAGTTAATTATTGTATAAATGTATTGTGTAGATGTTAGTTAGTAGGTAGTCTTAATTGTAGATCAGGGAGTTTGCATTGGGAGTTTGCATTGTTATGTGGCAATTGTCTGTATATATCCACATTTTTACTATGTATGGTGATTATTCGCACATGATTTGGTTATTGCATAACATCAAGATGTTATTTTAAAACACACACACCCTTTGGTTTGCTTGAATTCCCTAAAAGATGGGACCACATTCATGTAATCAATGCTAGAATCATTCCTTCTGTAGTTGTCACATCATACAGTGTGACTAATTTGATTAGTAAACATAACCATTGTTAGTTTCTTGCATACAGAACAATGCAGTTAATTGTATACATTGTTAGTATTTTGAACCACATTGCCCTTCATGCAATCTTACTATGTTTGTCTTTATGTGTTCCCAATGACCACAAGATAACCACACAATGACCACTAGCCAGTGGTCACAGCTGGGATCTTTCCTGCAGCAATTTACTATTACAATGATGTGGCCAGTGAGTCATTAATATTTCGGACTGGTGCCATTAAAGTTGGTGCCTACAATTAACACTGATTGGATTGTGAGGACATACCATTAGAACTCCTCCATATCATAAGAATGCTCTGTTGGTGTGTTTGGTGAAACAGTATCCTTTATTTGGCCATCACAAGATAACATCTGCCTGGTTTGATTACAGTGACAGTGCTTTCATTCTTCAGCTCCTGATATAAACCAAACCAATATCCATAAACTAGGTACATGTATCTGTGTATCTAACGTGGAACTGTAGGCTTTTTACTGCATCAAATGTGCTCAAACAGCATTGTTGGTTTGATGAAAGCTGTTCATGATTATTCATGAAAGACCTGTTTTTTGCAAATGACGTTAGCCAATCAGGTGCCCATCTGCACCATCAATCATATCTCCTTAAATGCCCTTAATAGACATAATTGTTATCTTCATCTATCACAGGTATAACCTTGGTAGGCATTGGGGCAACTCCTCTAATGATTTCACAATATGTCTCCATTTTTGTTGGTCCTTTGCTGCCGCTAGCATCTCATGGATGTCAACCCCTTTCCAGTTCATGTTACCTGTCCAGGTCTTTCTATGCCTGCGTCTCTTTAGCCTTTCATTGTGCCTTGGAGAATGACATTTATTAGACCAGTCGACCCAGTAACATGGCCATACATATATGTGTCGATGTTATGGTAGCATCTCAGTTCCATCTATTGCATTCGTCTGTTAAACTGCTGTTGAACTAGAGAAAGATCGATATGACCAGAGCCAGCAGAAGTTTTAATTTCAGATGTGTCCAGGGTGATGTTGTTGTCGTTCCATAATGGTTTCAGTCTTGCCACTCAAGTTGCCAGCATGGCTGAGGTTTATGCAACTCTTGAAAGAATTTCTTGTTTTGATCCTTCATCCTATACTTGAAAGAGGCAAATCTCTAGCTCTTTCCCACTGGTGGATATCTGTGCATGTATACCATTTGCTTTGTTAGTCATGAGCATTATTCTCTCTACATAAATTTCCATCCCATAATTTGAGGTTTTGTTTGTCAAGGCAGTTTACAAGGCAGCCAGTTCTTATCCTTTTCCTGCTAGGCTGTCGATGTTGTCAGCAAACCACATACTGTATGTTTACAAAGTATGTTTCTTACATGGAACATTGCTCTACATCATTGGTGCTGTTATCACTGCATTTCGCAGAATACATGATTGTTGGTGATAAAGCTACTATTCAATAAAGTCTCGCTATTACGCAGACCATTGTAACACAAATATTTACATAAGGCGGTCAGTCTTGGACCCCGGTTAGAGATGACCAGTCTGTGAGTCCACGAAGTGATCCCATTGTGGAATCTTTTATTTCCCCTGGCATAGGCACCAGGTAAAAGGAACCACCGGCTTTAGCTGTTTCTTCCAAAAGACACAGGCAAAGTGGATTGAAGAAAATTGCCCAAGCTTCGACACAGCAGCAGGTGGATTTGAACTACCGTCCTCTCGATCGACAGTTGGATGCACTAACCACTAACCACTAACCACTAGACCACTGCTCCCCACTACATTATGTCAATGATCATTCCTCTATATGTTAAGTTGTGCCAACAAAGTACACACAAAACACTGATATTATTATGATAATGTGACTAGTTAAATAAACTTAATTATGATAAGATTGTTTGGTTCCTGGATTCTCGTTGCTGAGAAGAGAACGTTCATCTATATACAATAACATTTTCATTGCCTGCAGGAATAACAATTCAGTAAACTAACTGAATGGTAGCTCCTTAACCAAGTGTTGAGTGGTGATTTTCAGAACATGAAAACTGTTTGTTCTAGGGGGATTTTGTCCATACACTGTGCTGATCATCTTCCCATCACTCTCTCCGTTGTCAGTTACCAGTGTATGCTACTGTTAGGTCATCGTCGGATCTTCATCATGGCAATTTCACAACTAAAGCCAACCATACCTGGCAATTGCAACCCAAACAAAAAACATATCCTACATACACAAGGAAGTTAGGGAAAGGTGGGAAAAGGGGGAAAGACTCACCACATTTGGCAGCAGAAGATTGAGAGCATCACACACTGCATCCTCAAGATTGGCAAAGCACACAACTGCACTGAGGCGCAGGATGGCATTCTACAACAAACAGTACGACTACATGCAGTGATCAGGCTAGATTCTACACGACTGACAACACTTCTTATTAATATATATTTTAGTTAATTCATTTATTATAATTATTTATTTATTTATATTAACTATTTATTTGCTATATTTATTTATTATATTTCTTAATTTGTTATTAATGTTAAGCGAATACTCCAATTGTTTATTATATATGTTTAACTATATTACATATTTATTATTATATGACTGCATGTATATTTTGTACAAGGCTATGAACAGCCTGGGCCCTTTATAAATATTAGCAATAATAATAACTTGGAAGGGAATTATCTGTAAATATGTCTTTCATGGGAACATGCTTGCTTTGATCCTTATACATAATGTTCACTGGACATTCCCACAATGTCCTCAAAATGTTATAACATGTAGGGGGTGTTTTGAGAACGCCTGCGAACGTTATGCATTTGTTGGGTAGTTTATATTATGATGCATGAAAGTATGTCACAGTTAATGAGACTGCCCAACTATATAGAACATAATGGTTTCTGTCGTCAAAATCTTTCAAAAATACCTTTTAGCCCATCAAAAACCACAATAACCATGGCACATATTCCCCATTTTTATCCTATTCATTTTAACACATGTTCTGATTTTGAAGCTATCTAAGACAGTGAAATGTAGTAATCCTCCATCATAACTAACACCTTCATCAACTGTAGTTTTACAGTTATTATTGATGGTATAAAATCACAGGGGACATTGACGCAGACAGGACAGTTATCTAGGGCCAAGTTCATTTGCCCAGATATGATCTGCTTTATTGCTCTGATCCATCAATCTGCCGTCAGTCATAAAATATCTAGGTGTTCACTGGCCCATATATGGCATAATTATTCCAGAGATGGCTTTATTGACTCATGCAGTTATGGTAGCTTGTTAGGCAGGTGGATTAACTGGCCCACATATGGTAGTTATCTACATATGTTGTGGGCAGAAAGTCGGGACTGTCAATATAGAGGACTGGGGTTCAAGTCATGGGTTTATTATCACACAGATCAAGATCACATGTATATAATAATACCTGTTAATAGTGAGCAGAAGATGAACTAAATACCACAATTCAGTTCCTGAAGAATGCATCCAAAGGTTGTAGAAACATCAAAACTAAGTTAACTTTATAGTTGTGTCAAGATGAAAGTTGTATTTATAATCATTCAATTCCCAACCTGATGGACACGTTCTTGGACGTAACACCCACAGACTTAATCACCCACACCAAAATCGCACAAAATAAACAAAATCCCACAACAGATGTGTTTCTTTGAACTTACACATTTACATGTGCATGTGTTGGTCTCGTTTATTTCACCAATCTCAGTTTGTCAGATATAATAATATTCAAACTGTGAGTTCATTGGCCCACATATGGCAGTTGTATCTAGGTGGGGGTTCCTTGGCCATAATATTTGATGGGTATTTACTTCGAAAAATACATTCAATATTCTATGCTTCTCTGTCTGGGAGCCAAGCCGAAAACTGATTGATTTCCAAACATTGATCTTCATCATCAACATAAGTTTATTGAATTATCATATTCCTGAACATGTTGATGATTTTCAATTAGGCCTACTACTCGGTAAGCTACCGCTTGGTAGTACATTACAGCAGATTGTCAATCAAAATCCATGGTCCCATGGGTCACTATACAGATGGGCATCTCGAAGATGGTTTCACTTTCTCTTCTGTAGTACACTGGTCTGTATAAATTGAGTTATCTTTCTCTAATCATATAGGAGGTATGCGAGTCTCTGGAGAAATTAACAGATACGATTCCTGTGGCGAACTTTGAGCATTGTTCCTTCTCGACTATGCAGCTGCCATCTAGTTATTTACTGAATCATCCTAGTCTACAGCCCCCATAAAGCAAGATTAGACTAATCATGGCAAGGACGCATGATGGCCTTGGAGGAATAACTTGCCTATTTGTCAGAGATACGGCCCTTCCACCTAGTGTCACTATATTTCTAGCTCAATTTCTCTATATCATTTGTTTTTGTCCAATCTCTCACGTATTTTAATAAAATTATTGCATATCCTATTCTAGTCAATACGTCCCCAATTAATAAAGCAGCTTCAGCAAAGGAACAGTGTAAGTTGGATATGAGAAAGTATTCAGAGGATGATAAATGAATGGAAGAAATTATCTACTGATTGTGTTAATGCTAGCAGCTTGAATGTCTAAAAATAAAATAGATATTATATCTGATATGGGCAGGCTATATGTGTACAAAACAATGTTGGACTCTTGCCACAACACAATTATTTTATTTTAATATGTACTGAATAGCTAGCCAAGTTACCCAACGTTGCACGGGAGACAAGGCAGACACTGTAAGGGTTTATGGCTCCTTGCACCACCCAGTCAAGTTCAATGCCTATGGTTTCACGAAGTGTTCATACCATACAACGGAACTTGTATTTGGACGTTTAACATCAATAATGTAACTCTAAACAATCATAGGAAACATGCAAAGTGCCAGTAACAACTATATGCAACTACAAACTCCTACTGTTCCGAGTTACATAATCTACATCAAACATCCACATTTGTAATATCTCCAGCCCTGGGGTAATTTTTTTTTATTTTGTAATGAACAAACCATTTGCATGGGCCCCCAAGCCGGCCTAGACAATTTCAGCCCCATACATGTGAAACTGACATATGAGGAAACATATGGAGTGACAAACTACTTTATAGTATAGACAACATGCTGGTATTAAAATAAATTACTTTAAAAATTATTGCATAGTATATTTTGTAAGACCGTACCACGAACAGTTGACTAACATTTAGCCATTCATTGCTCGGTTTGTTTTTCTGTGGCTAAACGAAGTGCATCAAGGAGATAAAGTTCTGTAAATTTGATTGACAGCTGTCAATCAAAGCCCAGTGTTATTTCACATGTTGTCATATGTACACATTATGGATGTGCAACTACCATGTCTTGATAGATAGATACCATAAGATTGTGCCCACTGGGCAAACAAATCATCAAGATGGATTGAAACCTTTTTTATCCACAGTATACAAAACTTGGGTTGTCTCCACTTCACAGGTTCCCTTCTGATCTCTAAACAATTCTTCCAGATTTTGTTTGCAATAATTCACATGCCAAGACTTCAAAGAAGGTACGTTCTTATAAATACAATGTGGTATTCAGTCTATATGACTGCTGAAAGCGCCTTACGCTTCACCTCTGGCAGACCTGTTCATTCCAAAATCAACTCGACTTCCCTGGGAAGCATTCAGCCATGCTGCAATTACTATATGGAGACTATTCATTCACATATCCACCACTACCTACAGCCAGATTCATACAGCCAAGTGAACTGAGGTAGTGAAAGAACAGTGAAAGAAATTGCCCAAGCAACAACTGAGCTACAGGGCCCTACAATTAAACAATTAATTTTCATTTTGTAGAAATGTAACTAACACAATCATTTTAATTACATGTGCAAAATATGCAAACATCGTCTTCGCTCCATACTGCAGTCCCCAATGGCTCGCCTCGCCGTGTCTTATACAGTCACCACAGTAGCTGCTCCTAGATGTGCTTACATAAGCCCAAGAGTGTCTGGCGTATAATGTGCGAGAACGCCTCATTCTGTGCTAAACCACATTATGTAAGAGAAGCACACTGTGTGTGTGCAATGCCAGAACCTTGTCAAGCATGGGAAAACATGTGAAAATTAGCACTAATTAGGCAAAAAATAACTGACTGACAATATTTATGAGTAACACAATAAACCGTCATATCTATTCATCTTGCATGGTGAGAATCATGACATATTTCAAACTGGCCTCACTACAACATATCTAACAAATTAACACCTGACTATTAACAATATTCAATTTAACTGTTTGTTAACACCTGACTATTAACAATATTCAACGTAACTGTTTATTCAGTCACTAGTCAGTGTGCATGACAGGAGGCGACCCATTCAAGTTAACCAGGCAAGGTGGTGAGTTGTAGCTACTGGCAGGCACAGCTCAGTTGCTGAATATAATATACACTGCAACTTGCATGAACATAGATCAAAACCCAGCCATTCCACATAGTTGGACCTTGTGTGCATTGTGGATGTGCAGCTACCATGCCGTGACTAGGCAAGAAAACAACTTTAAAAGCAAGCAACTGTAAAAAATACTGACACCTAAAAACTGCAGCCAGATGGAGTTTTACCCAGTGAGCAAATAAGTAAATAAATTATGCAACCCATACTGAAGGTTTCCCTTTATCAAGATGCACAGCAGAATTGACTTACAATGTTAGTCCCAGTAAACAATGACACCACGATGCTAGTGGGCGATATTGTCCTGGAATGGCTATTTTATAAAACTGCCGCTGTTTGGTTTTTAACAGGGATGTGACAAGCACAAGAGGAAAAACCCTGAAATAATTTGACTAGATGGCAAGGGCCCGAAAGAAGCGACGGGGCGTCGGCCAAAAGTCGACATGGAGGAGGGTGCAGGAGGGGGCAACCCCCTGCTAGGGGGGACCTCCCTCAGGAAAATTTTTAAATAAGTTGCTCTGTGGTAATTTCTGAGACACATTGAAGCCAAAACAAAATGTTCAAAATCAGGACTCTCACAAGGATCAAAATAAAAATTCTGACTTTTTCTAAAACAAAATACATTTCAGATTGGGAGTTGGGGGTCAACCTACAGGGTTATCTAACAGCTACGCTGCAAACTGCTTGATTCATCTATCCATCTGGTCTGGTCATGGTTTTTAACATACTTAACAAGTGTCATCAACATTTTGACAGTTGGGTTCCACTACATGTGTAAGTTTTATATTTTAATAGAATCTAAATTCTGAAGTGTTCTTATGTAGATTCTAGCTTTAATTGAAAATATTTTGCCAGATAAATATTTTTTTAATTAGCCTGTCCCCACTAAAAAAATACTCTGATTTGGTGTGAATGATACTTAATCTCATCCTCTCTCTCCATTCCAAATACGAGATATAACACTCGTGAAAAAGCTAAAAATTCTAGCATTACCCTCATGAATTAGTGGGTGGGACACATATGAAAACAACTTCAGATATAAATTAGACTCTGAATTTGATGTGTCATCACAAATTGAGAGAAAAAAACTGAAGAAGAGTTGACGTAGGCCCTAACTAGAATTTTCGGCCCCCGATTGGATACATGGATAGTGAAAAATAACCTATTTTTAAAATCAATTTCTGACCAAATTAATAGATGGGGCAAGAAAATATTCATGAAACTGATAAAATAATTATATTTTATTGGACATTTGTGTGGTTGTAAGAGTGGATGGCTTTCAATGGGGCATATATGAACCGGATTTTCAACCGGAGTGATTTCTACCTTTCCTGTTCATTTGGCAGCCATTGGCAAGATGCGCAGATGCAAGTCTTGTTTCTTTCAAATGATCCCATTGGTGGAGAGAGCCAACACACTGCATATTCATCCAATCACAGTGATCTTATCGAAAATAGTTGGAGAAATGTTTGTTGATGTCAATGGGAAGTAACGCGTGGGTAGACTTCTCCAACAAAAACGTGAACCACAAACAAAAAATACGATCACCCTATGTTCCCCAGATTTTTTAACCAGATTCATACGAATCACAAAAACATTATTTTTGGCACTGGAAAAAACGGAAATCTGGAGGAAAAAGGAAAAATCTCATCCATGTTTTAAGCACTGTATTGGGGTTTTTCATTTGTATACAGGAATGTTGTTTATTTGGCATTAATTCACATAAAGACTTGCTTAAGTTACTCTACAAAAAAGAGTGTGATTGTTTAAAAACTTTCTTGTCCACTTGCCATCTGTGGATTTTGTTTGTCAAATCTTGTTAAACTGTGTAGCTCTGGAAACCACACATATTTAAGTCATTATTTATAGATAGAAACTTAGCATGCTGGACAATATTCTATAATACAATTATGACTAACTAATAACCTATGGAATATGCAAAAAATAATTCCACATCAGCAAATTATGCAAAATATTAATCAACAGACCGTTATTATTTCCATAGGATCAGTTATATTTATTTATAAACAAATTCATGTCCAATGTACAAATTACCAAATTGATCATGCTGTACAAACTGTTTCACTTCTGACTGTTGATGACATCTGGTAATTAGCATTGTCAACAGATATTAATCAAACCTATCATAACTAATTAGTTAGTGTAAATAGGAGGCCACCGTATAATAAGATTATTTACAGACAGCCATGTCACCACAACTTTCTGGGTGAATCCAACCCAACTTGAAGTCTGCTGTTAATACACACCCAACACTGTTGAGAAACAAGCAGATTATATGCATACACCGCCTGTCTGACACTGTGACAGCAGCTTACCTGTAATAGGATTCAGGCGCAACTGTAATGTGCTCAATTAATGCTTGCAACATGTGCCAGATGGATTATTCTGAGACATGGTTTTGCACCAATGTTTTATTCAGAGATTGTTTTATGTTAAATGTGTAATCCTATGAAAAATTACCATATACTAGGTGTGACACCCACATGCGTCTTATATATATTATGATATAGGTCCAAACACTCTGATTCCACAATAGGTTAGCGACATTTACCCCTTTATGTCCCCACCAGGTTGATGGGACCTACAGCTTTTGATGTCTCAACTGACATGTAGGAAGAGGGGTGAATAAAATTACCCAACAGACAGACTCGAACCTGGTCCGTCGATTGACAGTCTGGCACTCTAACTGCTAAACATGGGATATTACCTACAGTCCTACACAGTGTGCCTAGCATAGATCAGGCTGTCGGGTTCAATGGGCAAGGGAGTACGGATACAAGCAAACGTTTTACAAGTAAGGAGATAAAACTGATGCATGTTATCATGAGAACAGACACACCAATAGATAGGAGATGCGCTGACAGACTTCAAGAACATATTATAAGGGAAAATAAAGAATGGATGACAACAGCAACAAGGGAAGAGGATGGGTCTGAAAGAGACAAAAAGAAGGAGAAAATAAAATACCTACTACAGGTGTAGTGTAACAATAGCTGAAACTGGAGATGACAATAAGGCACAGCTGTGTCATATGTGATATGAATGAGAAAGGAAGGATGGCTACTACCACGGATCAACTGGACGAAGAACAAAGGATCACTAACAAGAATTACTTGGTAGAAGAGAGAAGAAAGAAAACTACTATCAAGAATTCACTGGAAGAAAAAGAAAAGCAAACCATGAAACAGAAGAAAGAGAGATTACCACAGATCAGATGGTCGGCCATACTTTACAGTCAGCAATTATAACAGCACACACACAGAAGCAGTAAGCACTACAGGCAGATAACATTATCAGCAGACAGATAATATCCTGCCACAACACAGATAACACTGAGTGTCTGCTATGATCACTGAGCTGATGTTGAGATATGGTAACAGCCCACAATGATATATCTTGCCATAAAGTCTACATGTGTGTTTTACTAGAGGAGCAGTTTGCATTAAGAGCACTTACAATGTTACATCTTGCAGTGGGCAATACCATGTATGAACTTACAGAAAAGTTTTAACTTCAATTTAAGGTCAAGTTTGGACCTCAAGTTACAACTGAAATAATGGTGGATAGATCGCCGGACTGTTAGTTAAAAACACTAGTGCTCGAGGGCACCTGCTCCCACTTCAAAACTTGGGCAATTTCATTTACTCCACATTGCGTCAGGACGCTCGTCTGTATACATGACTACCTAGCAACAAGTAGGACACTCGTCTGTATACATGACTACCTAGCAACAAGCAGGACACTCGTCTGTATACATGACTACCTAGCAACAAGCAGGACACTCGTCTGTATAGATGACTACCTAGCAACAAGTAGGACACTCGTCTGTATACATGACTACCTAGCAACAAGTAGGACACTCGTCTGTATACATGACTACCTAGCAACAAGCAGGACACTCGTCTGTATACATGACTACCTAGCAACAAGCAGGACACTCGTCTGTATACATGACTACCTAGCAACAAGCAGGACACTCGTCTGTATACTTGACTACCTAGCAACAAGCAGGACACTCGTCTGTATACATGACTACCTAGCAACAAGCAGGACACTCGTCTGTATACATGACTACCTAGCAACAAGCAGGACACTCGTCTGTATACATGACTACCTAGCAACAAGCAGGACACTCGTCTGTAAACATGACTACCTAGCAACAAGCAGGACACTCGTCTGTATACATGACTACCTAGTAACAAGTAGGACACTCGTCTGTATACTTGACTACTTAGCAATAGGCAGTGATGGGATTCCAGTGGAGGAATTATAAGAACAAACAGCTTTCATGCAGCGATTGCAGCATGGGGCTGGATGCTTCGCTGAGCAACAAAGACTGAAGGGCCTGGTATAAATTGAACGCTTTGCTTTGCTTTTCAGATCCTGGTCAAATATTCAGCTAAACTATATATAAAACATAAGAAACTACTACTAGTCTATAGTGCATATATGCTTTGGTCCCTATGGATGAAGCAAGTCCTTGTGAACATGGCAGGTTGTCAAGATTCTGTAGTGGACATGTTCAGCTCTCTGTGTTATATATTATGATTTGATTAGTATTCCCCTGACTTGATTTACTTCCATCAAGATTTTTGTCAACTGTCACTGACAGCCCAAAACTGCATTAAACAGACATACCAAAGACCCAGCGTCTAGTCCACAGGGGAAACAGTCAGACTTGTGGATAGTGCTGAACTGATCAGCTGCATTTGTTGAATCAGACATGGTGAGCAACCCAATTCTTAACTGACTCAATTAATTTTCTCCAGGGGTTTGCAAAAATGTTTTTCTTGCACTGCATGTTATGCATTTTACACCTTTCTTGGTACATTTAATCCCTGCTTCTTGTTCCAAGGACATGTTCCTATATTCCTTCTCTTCTGTAAGAAATGTGCAATGCAACTTAGTAGGATAGGTCAACATTATAATAGGTCTGCGCTGCGTGTGTGGCTGGTGTGACATGAAATGTTACCTCCATGAAATATTGACTCTGCAGTAATGCTTCCAAGTAATATATTGACTTTTTATAATGAAATATATTTATGTTCTACTTCTGCTGATTGCAACGTTATTATACAGGGTTAAAAGTTGCGACTGCATAGTCGTGACAGTAATTTGAAATATGCGACAAAATAAATTGCTTTAGTCGCAGTGTGCGATTTGATATTTAGGCATTACATCTGATAACATGATTTACTCAATGTGATTTCAAAGTAAAAGTATAAAAATATCTCTAACAGTTACTTGTTTTTACGTAGTTTTAGGCTTTTGCATCTACAGGCAGATTTGATATTTGTAGTGCAGTTACAAAAACCCTGTAAACTACTATCACGTTAGGGCTGGCAAAATTAATGTTGCATTTTAGTTACTAAAAGTATGTGCACTCTTAAACAAATATTTTGTTCCAAAACCTTTTTAGGTAAGGAGCACAGCTCCTTGTTCAGAATGTTAACTTTGAGGTCTGTTATAAGTTGAAACTACTATTGCATTGAGGGCCATCAACAAAGACAAAAACTGCATCTTTGTTCAGGAGACATAATTTCCTCCTTCAGCAATCACTACAAATAGATTTAACAAGATTTAACAAGATTGCCATCCCAAACAAGTTCCAGATGGTAAGTGGACAAGGAAGACATTGGCTTATCGAGAGTCCAAAAATGTTCTCATCTATGTGTAGCCCGCCGTTATCAAATATCTGTCAATTCTATTTTTAAACATATTCACACTACTAGCATTAGCACAATCGTTTGGCAGTTTGTTCCATTCATTTATCATCGTCTGTGAGAAAGAGTACTTTCTCATGTCCAACCTAAACTGCTCCTTAGCTAATGCTGCTTTGTGTCCTCTGGTTCTATTGTCTTCTTTAAGTTTGAAGAACATATTCCTGTCAACATCCTCATAACCATTCACTATTTTAAATACTTCTATTTGGTCTCCTCTTAGTCTCCTGGTCTCTAGTGTTGTCAAACCACATTGTAATAAGCGACTTTCGTAACTAAGGTCTCTCAATTCTGGAATCATTTTAGTTGCTCTTCGTTGTATTCTTTCTAGCTTGTCTATGTCCTTTATACGATATGGCCTCCATGCTTGAATACAATATTCCAAATGTGGTCTAACTATTGCTTTTTACAGGGGTACAATTAGCTGTTTCTCCTTATACATAATAGTTCTCCTAATTAGCCCTAGAATTTTATTTCCTTTCGAAGCAGCTATCCCACATTGCTTTGAAACTTTCATGTCAGCACTAAATGTTATTCCTAAGTCCTTTTCTTGTGTGGTTCTACCTAGTACAGCATCCCCCATTTTATATTCTTCGTCCATGTTTCCATGTCCTATGTGTATACATTTACACTTCCCAAAATTGAATAACATTAGCCATTTTTCTTACCATTTAACTAATTTATTTAGATCATCCTGTAAACGTTGTTTATCTGTATCATTACTAACCTTTCTGAATACTTTTGTGTCATCTGCAAATTTCTGTACTTTGCTAGATATGTCATCTTCCAAATCAGTTATATATATTAAAAACAGTATAGGGCCTAATACTGATCGCTGTCGTACCCCACTCAAAACAGATTTCCAGTTTGAAATCTCACCATCTACTATTACTCTCTGTCTTTTGTGTGTAAGCCACTTTCTATCCAGTTGATTACATCATTGCCTATACCATGGGCTTTTAGTATAAGTAACAATCTTTGATGTGGCACTTTATCGAAAGCTTTCTGAAAAATCCAAGTAGACAACATCCACGGGTGACCCGTCATCTACCCACTTTGTAATTTGTTCAAGAGATTGGTTAGACATGACCTTGCTTTTAGGAACCCATATTGAGTTGCATTTATTAATTTATGTTTTACAAGGAATTCCACCATGTGGTCTCTAATTAATGTTTCGAGTAATTTACATACAACTGATGTTAAATTCACTGGTCTGTAATTTTCTGGCTTGTTCCTCGATCCCTTCTTAAATAGCGGCGTAATGTTTGCTTCTTATAAGCAACTAACAAAGTGTAACTAGTCAATTTCCCAGGATATATCATCACAATATTGTTTACGCATAACAATATTTTATTTAAAGAACACAAAGTTATCTCAATAGCACACAGTTGAACACAAATCTGACATCCCATGTTGTTACATCAAAAACTTGTATTAAAAACAGTTATATTGCTAACATAGTAGACCTACATTTATGAAAAATAGATTCAGCCACTGCAGTTAGTATAACAACAGCATATAGTTGAGAACAAATCATAGCATTTATAATGGACATAATAGAAGCATTAACTGTTATTTTTATACATGTTGAAAGTATCTGTTAGAATGCGTTAATTTGTCAGGTCAAGGAAAGTTTAATTAAGTAGAGTCAAATGTTATCAAATTCTGATTTCATTATAAATCATAAACATTGTAATGTCTACATTTAATCAATATAGTGCTGCCATAAGTTCTTGACAAATTTAATTATATCTTCGGTGAATTTAATGATATCTAACAGGTGAAATTGATGTTTTGAAATCGTTCATAATGGACAAAATTCTTGACAAATTAACCAAGTAATTATATCTTACCCCGTATGAGTTTTTATGCACCTTAATGATATCTATTTTACAGGTCCTACATACTACTTGATGTGTCAATCAAAGTGATGTTTTGATCAAACCACAAAACTGGCTTATCGTTCATTTTGACTTGCACACGATGTGCTGTGGTTCTGATAATAAACATCATGCAATCTAAATATAGCCACAGGTAATCTGTCTCGGAGTGTCATTAAGTATGGACATAATAAAATGTAGCATCGACTATTTCATAGCAGCTGTGACAGCGAGACAACAACAATGTCCAGATTTGCTTCAATTATTAACAGACATCTCAGGTGCACGATTTATTATTAGTTACTGCTAGTGCTGTCATGGTTCTTGAAGACCATTTATTCATGGTACGGGGCTGTCATGGTTCCAGTTTTCATGAGTCTGTGTGGTTCTCGGTTCTTGAAGACCATTTATTCATGGTACGGGGCTGTCACGGTTCTAGTTTTCATGATTCTGTGTGGTTCTCGGTTCTTGAAGACCATTTATTCATGGTACGGGGATGTCACGGTTCTAGTTTTCATGATTCTGTGTGGTTCTCGGTTCTTGAAGACCATTTATTCATGGTACGGGGCTGTCACGGTTCTAGTTTTCACGAGTCTGTGTGGTTCTCGGTTCTTGAAGACCATTTATTCATGGTACGGGGCTGTCATGGTTCTAGTTTTCATGAGTCTGTGTGGTTCTCGGTTCTTGAAGACCATTTATTCATGGTACGGGGCTGTCATGGTTCTAGTTTTCATGAGTCTGTGTGGTTCTCGGTTCTTGAAGACCATTTATTCATGGTACGGGGCAATGGTCAGTTTGAGTCTGTGTTTCTCGCCTGAAGACATTTATTCATGGTGGTTCTAGCGTGTTCTCGTCTGAAGACCATTTATTGAGTCTGTGTGGTTCATTCTGAAGACCATTTATTCATGGTAGTTTTCAGATGGGTTCTCGGTTCTGAAGACGGTTCTCGGTCTGTGTGGTTCTGGTTCTGGAAGACCATTTATTCATGGTAATGGGTGTCATGTTTTTCAAGACCATTTATTCATGGTACGGGAGTCTGAGTCTGTGTGTTCTCGGTTCTTGAAGACCATTTATTCCTGGTACGGGGCTGTCACGGTTCCAGTTTTCACGAGTCTGTGTGGTTCTCGGTTCTTGAAGACCATTTATTCATGGTAATGGGCTGTCATGGTTCTAGTTTTCATGAGTCTGTGTGGTTCTCGGTTCTTGAAGACCATTTATTCACATACTACTTGTCATGTGTCAGCATCAAAGTGCTCTGTGTGGTTCTCGGTTCTGAAGACCATTTATTCATGGTACGGGCTGTCATGGTTCCAGTTTTCACGAGTCTGTGTGGTTCTCGGTTCTTGAAGACCATTTATTCATGGTACGGGGTGTCACGGTTCTAGTTTTCATGAGTCTGTGTGGTTCTCGGTTCTTGAAGACCATTTATTCATGGTGAGGGATGTCATGGTTCTAGTTTTCATGAGTCTGTGTGGTTCTCGGTTCTTGAACACAGATGTGCTGTGGTGGTCTGATAATAAACAGAGTTAAACAAGTGAGCAATCTACACAGGTGATAGCCGCAGGTAATCTGTCTCAGACTGACGTTTATGTCATTAAGTGACTGACTAATCCCATTAAGCACAAATCCATAATAAATCATGTAGCATCGACTATTTCATAGCAGCTGTGACGGTTCTAGTTTTCATGAGTCTGTGTGGTTCTCGGTTCTTGAAGACCATTTATTCATGGTACGGGGCTGTCATGGTTCTAGTTTTCATGAGTCTGTGTGGTTCTCGGTTCTTGAAGACCATTTATTCATGGTACGGGGCTGTCATGGTTCTAGTTTTCATGAGTCTGTGTGGTTCTCGGTTCTTGAAGACCATTTATTCATGGTACGGGGCTGTCATGGTTCTAGTTTTCATGAGTCTGTGTGGTTCTCGGTTCTTGAAGACCATTTATTCATGGTACGGGGCGGTCACGGTTCCAGTTTTCACGAGTCTGTGTGGTTTTCGGTTCTTGAAGACCATTTATTCATGGTACGGGGCTGTCATGGTTCTAGTTTTCACGAGTCTGTGTGGTTCTCGGTTCTTGAAGTACCATTTATTCATGGTACGGGCGGTCATGGTTCCAGTTTTTCTGATTCTGTGTGGTTCTCGGTTCTTGAAGACCATTTATTCATGGTACGGGGCGGTCAGTTCAGGCTGTCACGGTTCCAGTTTTCATGAGTCTGTGTGGTTCTCGGTTCTTGAAGACCATTTATTCATGGTACGGGGCTGTCACGGTTCTAGTTTTCACGAGTCTGTGTGGTTCTCGGTTCTTGAAGACCATTTATTCATGGTACGGGGCTGTCATGGTTCTAGTTTTCACGAGTCTGTGTGGTTCTCGGTTCTTGAAGACCATTTATTCATGGTACGGGGCGGTCATGGTTCTAGTTTTCATGAGTCTGTGTGGTTCTCGGTTCTTGAAGACCATTTATTCATGGTACGGGGCTGTCATGGTTCTAGTTTTCATGAGTCTGTGTGGTTCTCGGTTCTTGAAGACCATTTATTCATGGTACGGGGCTGTCATGGTTCTAGTTTTCATGAGTCTGTGTGGTTCTCGGTTCTTGAAGACCATTTATTCATGGTACGGGGCTGTCATGGTTCCAGTTTTCATGAGTCTGTGTGGTTCTCGGTTCTTGAAGACCATTTATTCATGGTACGGGGCGGTCATGGTTCCAGTTTTCATGAGTCTGTGTGGTTCTCGGTTCTTGAAGACCATTTATTCATGGTACGGGGCGGTCACAGTTTGGAGACTGGGAGTTGTCTATACTTGAAAGAGAGAAGAAAACTAAAAAACATTAATGGACCAAGATAGAACCAAAATCAGCCAATCACAAACAACTACAAACTGAACAAGTTGTCAGTGGACATTAGATACATTTGACTTTAGAATTTACAAAGAATGTGTAACTTTATTATTGATAACTAGTGCTGTGACAGTCTGGTGCTTACTGAAAGCAGTGGTGCCTACTGAGACCCTTGGTGCCTACTGAGAGCGGTGGTAACTACACGCGGTTTCAGTTTTAGACCGGGAACAGTGACTGCACTAGCTACTGCTTACCTTAGACAAACTCCTACGTTCAAAAATCCATCTGACAAGTAAAGCAATATTTTTATATTTAAATATTTGTTCAATATACCTGTGAAAAACAACCCTGGACAGGTGATGCGGTACGGAGCCTGGTGTGATGATCTGCCCTTTCTTATCATTTATAATCCTATGATAACATTATAGGTGCAATGTTGGTTTACTGCATAAGAGATACAACCACAACACACATACATAATTTAACTGCGTCATCATCATTATGGTATATTTATGTTTGCCATTAATATGTACATGTTACTTTGATATTGGATAAAAGTGATTAATAAATTATACACTTCTATGTTCTCCCTTTCCATTCGATTTTTTTACATTTAAAATGTATATGTTGTTGTATGTTTTTATTTTCATTTGGACAAAAGAATTTAATTGAATCATCTTCAGAGGTCAATTCAAGTTTGAAAGTGACATTAATCAATACACAATAATTATGCATTGGTCATTAGCATTACAATATAAAGTTCATAATAGTTCAAAATGTTCATAGCAACTGACTAATATATAAATTGCCAAGAAAGACATAATCAACTTTTGCAGGTGTGTTCATATGTCACAAGACCAATATGCATTACCATGCCTCAATTGTTTAACATGAAACATAAAATCATGTTTTTAATATCCAACCTTTGGGTCGCTCAAACTTACAAAAGACCCATCAAGGTGACGCTCAGGTCACCTTTACTTATTTCTAAATAAAGGTGACCTCTATTTCTACGTCTGTTAATCGGAAAGTGTTTCTATTATATTACATCCCATGAGTGAAGCCAATAAAATGGTCACCATCTGACCAAGGATGGCAGCAAGCCACTAAGTCTGAGAGAAAGACAGATTTATCGTGAGAAACAGTTGATCCAATGCAATCAAATAAAATTACTCAAAGAGACATGGCAAGAAATTTTATCCATTGATTTACAAATGAGCTTTGCTTTCGATGACGTCAATCACAAATGATATTTATCTGAGTATTGGCAGAAATGCTGCATAGGGAATTTGTTGAGATCAGCCGGGCCAAGTGGGAAACACCGGGACAGAACTACAGTTTGACATGTGGCTGGGCTGATAACATGGTTACCCATGAACAATGAAATAAGGCGAACAGACAGTGAAAGTCTAAGTCATTGGCTTATCCACAGTCCAACAATGTTATATGTATAACAATGTATAAACCGCCCCTTCTGAGATATTTGTCAATTTAAAACAATATATTCACGTTGCTAGCATCTACACAATCTGTAAATAATCTGCTCCATTCATTTATTGTCCTCTCTGAGAATGAGTAATTTCTGATATCCAATCTACACTCATCCTTTACTAGCGTTATCTTGTGTCCTCTAGTTCTACTATTTTTCTTAAATGAAAAAAATAGACTGAATCATGTTTTGTTTTTTCACTAGCAACACAATACTTATGACAGTAACTACAGGCAGTGCTAGCAAATTGATCCAGGTTGATCCATTTAAAACATCAGACAAGGTACTGTGAATTATTTATTTCTCACATGAGAGTATCTTCGAAAAAAATTAAATATATATATATATTTATATACAATCCAAAATATTTCCTATTAACTAAAAAATTTAGATGGCCCCCTTTTACAAAACTGACTAAAAATCACCCATCTCAGTTTCCAATACATTATTCAGTTGCCATAAGTTGAAACCAGGTAAACATGACAGTAACTACAGGTAGTGCTAGCAGATTGATACAGGCTGATCCATTTAAAACATCAGGACTTATTTATTTATCACATAAGAGTATCTTGGGGAAAAAAAATAAAAGATCACCCATCCGAGTTTCCAATACATTATTCGGATGCCATGAGTTGAAACCACGTAAACATGGCCATACATAACTGAACGCCAGTCCAGACAACGGACCAACATCACCTCAGATGTGTGTAGAATCATTTTGTTTTATTGCGGTGAATCAATCAAAGTTATTAGTACCCCATAAAGCAGCACTGGTCACATCAAAGGAACCCAGTGAAGCTGGTCTACTGTTTATGTGACAGATATGATAAGAGGCAGAGCAGTTAACACACTGACTGGTCAGTGTGTGGCCAGTGTGGCTGCTGGACATTGGGCCAAAGTCATAATATGGTGTTCTTCAGTTGGTGTTAATGGCACACTTGTACTGGTCACACCTGTAGTGGCAATGTCTGCATGAGAAGCACACTCTTGTGGGCCAATTAAAGGTGTACCTGTTCACACTGTCCACTACTGGTGACATCGCGGAGGTGTTGTTTCTCACAGGTGATAGTCTATATGGGTACAGCAGCAGGGCCAAAGTTCTATCATTAGGTGGTCGATCCACACGATTGCTTCAGGAGAAACCGAGTGGATCTCGGAGATTCTTTCAGTAAATGTGGCAGTGGTTGATCGTTGGTCATGGCCACATTCACATCTTGCAGTGTCTTTGATGTGCCATTTGTGCATCACACACTTGCATCGCCCACGCAGAGTTCTGATGAGGTTTGTGGTGGTCCGCTGGCATCAAGGAAGGTCAAACCTGGGAAGTTTGGTGGTAGGGTCCGGACCGTCCGGGACAAGGTTCTTTCTGATGTCTGTTAATACCCACTCTCTTCTGCACCTCTCTTTCTCTGTGATGTTAGTTTCAAGGATGGAGGTTGCTTCGGCCAGAAAGTCTGTCGCAAAGTGAGGTGGAAGGATGGTGATGACAGTGTCAACAACTACGTGACACAATCTGTCAACATTGACTACCACTGCATCACCTCAACACTTCAACCATTTAGTTGCAATATGATGCTTCATGCTCTACCCATAAATGGTCTCAATTAACCAGTTGAACATTCTTTCAATAGTGAGTTTTATAGACACAGATCACCAGCTGTGACCCTGTGTCGGACGTTTCACTTCCCCTGGCATAGACGTACACCAACAGCTTTTAGTGTCTCATCGAAAAGACACAGGCAATTAAAGTGAGGTGAACCAAGTTGCCTAAGCTTCAAAACAGCAGCAGGTAAACTTGAACCCTGGTCCTCTTGATTGGCAGTGTGGCAGTTTAACAGTCTTGCCACAGCAGGTTGAACCCTGGTCCTCTTGATTGGCAGTTCGGCAGTCTAACAGTCTTGACTGGCAGTGCAGCAGTCTAACAGTCTTGTCACAGCAGGTTGAACCCTGGTCCTCGTTATTGGCAGTATGGCAGTCTAACAGTCTTGTCACAGCAGGTTGAACCCTGGTCCTCTTGACTGGCAGTGCAGCAGTCTAACAGTCTTTTCACAGCAGGTTGAACCCTGGTCCTCTTGATTAGCAGTGCGGCAGTCGAACAATCTTATCACAGCACCCCACATATTATTGCTGTAAATTAATTGTCATCACTGTATAACAACAAACCTCTAAAGTACTTCCGCATACTTATTTCTATTACTAAATTAGTAGTTTTCAGAGAGCAATAGTATACATTCAGTGTGTTGTACGAGCTACGGAGGTCTGGGGCATGCTAGTCTTTAACCTGACTACCCTAATGAGGATTGGCATTAAGGTTCCCAAGAAGATGTCTTTGGATCAACAAGTTCTGATCGGGACAGTCTTGGGCATGTATTACAGGAGGCTTTCACACTAAGCTTACGATAGGACATATCACACATACATATAGACCTTGGCTCTGTCATTTCAGCATTGTCTTAAAATTAAGCACTACACAACAACAACTTCACATACTGCCAATGATATTATTGGATAGAAATTATTAAGGAGGGTATTTTCAACAAAACATCGGTAATCAAAGTAATCATACCCTGATTCACCTCTGATGTCACCACAGAAAATGTTCAAGACAACATATCAAGTTCCCTCATAAGACAAAATGTCATACATTGGTAATCAAATTAATTATACTCTGATTCAATGCAAACCTCGCTACGCCACAATGTTGAAAACAACATTATAAAGTCCCCTCATAATCCATGGTATTACGCATGGATCCCCCAGGCCAGACCCATAGCAATGTTCCTAAGAGGTAACCACACAAACGTTCAAAGCAATCAGCCAGACTATGCATTAGAAACCACCAGACTATGATGTCATACCGTGCGTAAATGGAATAACACAACAAAGCCATGCACCCGTTCACATGCCTGTGGCACCAATCGATGCCGGATAATTAATCTGTGACACCGCGCCGCGGCAGTCTGCCCTCTGACCAATGGTCCATATAAGCAGCAGGTGTCACAGTGAGAGACGTTGCGAATGACGTCAATCTTTGAACCATTCCTCCAAGCATGTTCATCCAAGTATCAACGCCAGCTGCGATATTAAACACGGTTAGATGACGCATTCATTTCAATTGATCCAGCATCTCTGTCTTCTTATGCCAGATCATCAGATTCGATATTAATTGCTGTGACATGCTGATAGTGCCAATATCTGCAGATGCGTGCATCATGTGCATGTGCAAATGTGAATTGATACCATGAATGACACCATAACATGGGTGGCAGGTTACGTTATACCAATCAAGTTGAGACACGTGACTCTCTGTGATGCATCTACCTGAGGGTCCATCAGTAAAGCAAAATGTAAAAATTTCTATCAATGGGATTAGCTGCCAACGAGGCAGCTTTCGATATGCTAATGGTGGGCTGTATCATTGATGAATATTTAACAAAGTTAATAGAACTTTAACAGATTAGAATGTTAGTAAATAAATGATTTCAACTTATGAATATGATTGTACCCTAGATATCAAAAAGAATGAACAATGGCTCAACACTATCTTCCCATACATGTCTAATGTTGTCATGTATGTAACACATGTTAGCATGCAACATGCTTTGGCTGATTGCCTGCTAACCACGGCTCAATACTGGTAGTAGGCATACTAGCAAGACCCAAAGTTCACTAGTTGGTTCTAACAGTTAAGCATCTGTACACATTTAAATATGTATGCAAATGGAAATGACAAATGTGTGATGTTTGCTAACAAGAGAAACAGTAGAAATTCTCCAAACTGGTGAAGAATTGTTTTTCCTCATTCTCTGCCTGTTTGCCAGGGGTTCTAGGCCCACCACATGGGCTCTGAGGCTTGGACTGGCAGCCAGGAAAGACTCGGTTCCTGGCCTCTGGCAGCAGGTTATTCTTATGTAAATATATTACTACATTGTAGTTCCAGAGTAAACAAAACAAAAGCTCTTGAAAGTCAACACCACAAATATGTCATTAACTTTGTACAGTACTGTTGCCTTAGCAACTAAAGTAATAAGACTTTCCTGGAGTGCTTTCTTTGTAATGCTACCTCTTGAGTGAAAGGAGAGCCAGCCAGAGCCATGTCACCAAGGACATAAGAGTTGCTGCTGTCCGATATGTGAATGCCGTGTTTAGGCAGTCATCAACAGGCCCACGCAGGCATGGCTGTGAGCATTCATTATCATCTCTTAATTACTTGATAACATCTGAAGAACATTACTACGCTCTTCTTTTTTACATCCCCTTGCACCAAGAACATCTCACAGGGCAGAAACTATCACGTCACCTAGCTTCCTCCATCCTCAGCCACAGAAGCCATCTTGCCTAATGTAATGTGTACTGCCTTTCCCTCTCTAACAAGGATCTTTTCAGACAATCTTTATGCCTTTTTTCCAGATGGATTCAACTTAAGTGCTTTCTGATGTCATCCTCACACACAACCCAAGTATGTCAATCTCTTCTTTCTGATAAGCTGTTGACAGACATTCCTGTTGGCATTTTTCTCTTACATCTTTGTTACGATACACATTAAGTAAAAAAAAATTACTCGTAAAATCATCTCTAAGTATCAGTAACTTTTCAGTTACAGCCTGGTAATAAATTCTCAAATTGCTCAGCAACAATGCAGACAGCATCTAAATACTTCTGAGACCACTACACCTACACGTGTCTGTGGACTACTGGTGCAGTGGTTCTGTGCTTTGGTGCTCGCCTAGTGACCAGGAGATACTGGTTTTGAATCCCAGGGACATTATCCAACCCAGTTACTTCATACAAATTGGATACAACTTTCGGATGAGACACTAAAAGCTGTTGGTTCCTATTAAGGTGACAATTAAGTCTATGCAAGGCGAAGTAAATGATCCCGTACTGGGTTAAACGTAGACTCACATACCTGTAAACCCACTAACATAAAACCACTCCTGAGTTAGCCCTCAAAAAGGCTGTTTGGAGTTTATATATATATATATATATGGAAACAAATTCCAAACCTTGTTACACCCCCCCACCCCTCCCGCCAGTACCAACAAATTTAAAGACCAACAAAAGCAACAGTATTAAGAGGGCTCTGAACGTCACATTGCGAATTGTTAACTGTCTTGGTGCTCCACCTAAGTCCAACCAATCTCATTGTTCACTATTTGTATTTTATGATATTATTGCATCTTACAGATGAACATTTTTAAATGATTACACCAACGGCTACCTGTTGCTTATATGCCACCCGCCATTCATTGCTTTTGGATGGCAATCTTGTTAAACTTCTTTCAGCATTCCCTCAGCTCAGTCTACTGCATAAATTATTACAAAGCCACAGAGACACAAGGGAACTGATCGAGACGAACAACTTTACCCCAAACGCTGAATGAAATGAACTACCAACTGCCAGAGGTGCAGCAATTTCCAAATAAATGTAGCTACGAAAAAAAAACAGCAATGTTCAAGTAATGAATCCAGCTACTAAAATGCTTTGGTTGTGTCACTTCTTTATATAGCGATCCATAATGAAATTACATTACTTGTCACATAGGGTCTTCTAACACCATGTCTTTTTTATATTTAACAACACACTTTCATGCCCAGTGGAACCTAATTGCTTTTTATCCTGAACCATATTCCTATGCCCGGTATTCACACAATGGCACATTCATTTGTGATCACCCACTGCTCTAGCAGTGAAAATTATGTTTTAATGAAACTCAACTATAACTGAGGTCTACTTGAATGTAGTCAAACTAGGCATTCAAAGTTGACCAAAAAATAAACAAATAATTCACGAGACCACCAGTGAAGGTAATAGGCAGAAGACATTTTTTATTTCTGCCGAAATGTTTGACATGAACACCTGGAGACGGGTGGCTTTACAAATCAGGTTGCATGACAAATAGCTTCAACAAAAACTTCATCATCTTTGCTGTGTGTGTGTTTAAGAACATGACAGAGAGTTACTTTAAGTCTGCTATTATTTTTATCACGTGCTTGCCTTCACATAGTACATTGAACCCAGGCTAGACAAAAAATTTGGGTGCTTTAGTTCGGCAGTTAGGGCGCCAGACTGACAAATAGAGAGGCCCAGGGTTTGTGGATCAGTCAATTCTGCCAACAATTCTGGACACAACTGGATAAAAAAACAGACAAATTCAGCAGACAAGACAATCTGGTTTTCTATCATGGTCGATTTTGACAATCCATCAATTTCATTCTATGTTGTACCATTCTGTGGAAAATGTAGAAATTACACCCCTTTAGTTCGGCCCAGAATCAATGAGAAAATTCCGCACCAACTCATTACTACAAGTGTGGCTTTGTAATTTTGCTGAAATGCTGTTTAACTCTTTCTAACAAAAATCCCCAGAGTACGAATGGTGGTGAACAAAACAGAACCGTGACAAGCAGTGTTTGATATACCCACCTTGTAAATAATCCTCCCACAGTAATTCTAATATCACCTCATTATTTGTGTAACCGGTACCAACACTATTACAGTTCACCAGAAAAGCGTGACTGATAATACATCTGTCGGTAACCTTACAAGTTATGAAAAGATCAGCAACACAGCCAGGTCACGCGTAATGAACATTCAAAACATGTGTAGCAAGGTATTTACAGATCAAAGTACAAATGTCAAAGCTGAAAGACAGAATGCAGAAAGTGCATTTTAAGTTATGAATATTAATAATTGGTCCTTACTTTCCAGCAGCAATGTCCACAACTAGGACACATGTTCTCTGGCGTTTCTCTAGTCCTTCAACTGACAGCAGTAAGAACCAGCAAGTATACTGACTGACAAGCCCCACCTAGACTGTTAATTCCCGTGCTCCACCAGGTCTTTTCAAGCCATGCTAGGCAACAAGGCTGATATCTTTTTGTCTCATTTTGATAACATCTGCAAAGGGCAGGTATAAGTGCATATCGCCACTCCTTGACTGGGCACCACTGGCGTGTGACTCATTATGCATGATTCACCAGAGTTGAGTATTCCCTGATGGATAGACCAACAGCTTTTGAAAGAAGTCAATACATGGATGTTTTTATTGTTTCGCCTTAAGTGTAGCGGGGTACCCTGCATTGTCCCTTCTTGGCATGCGGATGCTTTAGCCACATATTTCACCCAGCAGCCATCCTTCATATAAAACAACAAAGAACCCCAATACGGTTGCTATGCCACCCATTCCCGGAAGTCTAACAACACCTTCAGATAGGAATCAACACAGGCTATGCCGTGTGAAAGTCAGCATGCACAAACCTAATGCTACATCAAGCAGATCAGTTTCTTCATCTTTTGTAACTTGTAAGACAAAATTAAGTAACCTTGAAACATCTGAAATAACTATGTCTGAGAGAGGAAAAAATTACCTTACAAAACGTCTTCAGATTTTGCAGGAGCTGCGAAGTCACAGACAAATGAAATGCAACATTGCAACTCGGATGCATGAACATTGAAAAGTGAATGCAGCTTGTAGATTCAAAGCCATGTGAATCATGCATTAAGTGGATAAACCAAAAGCAGGGCCGAGTGATTGATGCTCCATCCAGTGATGACCCGACCATGACTGAAGACTGCTTTCAACTTCAGCAGACCAAAGCTACTGCCTGTAAACTGGATACTGCAGGACATTTGCGTGTGTTGTTCTGTTTATATAGCTATTGGTGTTGACATAAGATAAAATAGGGGTAAGGATGAAGGTCTGCTGTTTCATCAAGAGAAGAGAGCTGGCTAATTGTGGCAATTGGAAAAGAAGACCAGGTAGTCTGGTACTCAGCAGCATAGGAGACCAACCAGGAAAAAACCGGCACAGCAAAATGGGATGGATTGACAACATCAATCATCGGACAGATGGTGGACTCAACGTGGCTAGAGAGATTGCAAGGAGATTCTAACGGCCTATGTGAGACTATGGCCGTACGTTATTAGCATCTTCATTTGACATCAATGCAAAATTTCAAAGAATTATTCGCCCATGATACTCAGCCATGCTATTCATAATGTTCTCTACATCAATAGTCAATGCACGCAGCTGAGTGAGTCGATGCAAAAAGAACCCAACAGGGCATGGTGAACATGCGATTTCTCGTTTCGTAGGCTCATGCTTCATAAGCAACCCATATTGTGCCTGTGACTGGTAGAAAATCCAATGTGACATTTGCTCTCTTTCTATCTTTCTCTCTAAACATTTTCTCCGCTTTTGAAAAATATGTCTCTCACTTTCATTCCACCCTAGCTTTGTCCACTCCTTCATGTCGTCCCTACATCTTCTTCAGTGATTCGACACAGTTCTACGATGGATATTTTATCGTGTAGTCTGTGATTTGGCATCCATCTCATAATCTCCTTTTTACATTCTGCGTGTTGATAAATCACAACAATTCTAATACTCCTCTTCCACTCTCAAGGTCTCAGAATCAAAATTGTGGTACATGTCCCAAGTAGGATATCAAGGTCTCACAATCAACTAATTCAGTCCACCTGTAAATCTTAAAGATTTTCTTAAATTTTATGGTCTTAGGAAACACTCCTTATGGTCTAGTGCATTTTGGGCATGGCGTTTTGTATTATAGGATATGGGCCACGTTTGTCAAATGGCATGCAAATAGCATGTCATCAGTTCAAAACCCAAATGCACTAGCTACATATAGTCAGCTACAACAAATTCTCATGAGATCCAGTCAGTGTATCACAATATGTATGGCTCCTTTCAGCACGCACACCAAACCAGAGGGTTATATTACGGGTTCCTTTGCGATTTCACATATTTCTGTCACTAGTCTCATGGACGAGCACCACTCAGGGTGGCATCTATGCGCCATTATAAAATGAATCAGCTAAGTAAAGATCAATGTCCAAATATGATGTCAAAGACTTGTTCATTTCACCAACTTTCTGCAGATTATGGCCTTTTGTGGAGGTGTGCTCAACCGTGGAGGTGTGCTCAACCTTAGAGGTATGCTCAACCTTGGAGGTGTGCTCAACCGTGGAGGTGTGCTCAACCTTGGAGGTGTGCTCAACCTTGGAGGTGTGCTCGACCTTGGAGGTGTGCTCAACCTTGGAGGTGTGCTCAACCGTGGAGGTGTGCTCAACCTTAGAGGTGTGCTCAACCTTGGAGGTGTGCTCAACCGTGGAGGTGTGCTCAACCTTAGAGGTGTGCTCAACCTTGGAGGTGTGCTCAACCGTGGAGGTGTGCTCAACCTTGGAGGTGTGCTCAACCGTGGAGGTGTGCTCAACCGTGGAGGTGTGCTCAACCTTAGAGGTGTGCTCAACCTTGGAGGTGTGCTCAACCGTGGAGGTGTGCTCGACCGTGGAGGTGTGCTCGACTGTGGAGGTGTGCTCAACCATGGAGGGGTGCTCAACCGTGGAGGTGTGCTCAACCTTAGAGGTGTGCTCAACCTTCGAGGTGTGCTCAACCGTGGAGGTGTGCTCAACCTTGGAGGTGTGCTCAACCGTGGAGGTGTGCTCGACCGTGGAGGTGTGCTCGACTGTGGAGGTGTGCTCAACCATGGAGGGGTGCTCAACCATGGAGGTGTGCTCAACCTTAGAGGTGTGCTCAACCTTGGAGGTGTGCTCAACCGTGGAGGTGTGCTCAACCTTGGAGGTGTGCTCAACCGTGGAGGTGTGCTCGACCGTGGAGGTGTGCTCAACCGTGGAGGGGTGCTCAACCATGGAGGGGTGCTCAACCGTGGAGGTGTGCTCCAAAGTGGAGGTGTGCTCCACTGTGGAGGTGTGCTCAACCGTGGAGGTGTGCTCCACTGTGGAGGTGCAACATTAATTTGCATGGGCAATGGCAAACTTCTAAATTCTCACTAGCAAGATCACGGGACAACTATAAACACATCAAACTGTCATTAACAATCAAAACCGTGCTTCCAAACCAGGTTTTCCTGATTAATGGTCAGTGTAACAATAAATGCAATGAATATATCACTTCAATCATGACTAAACAAACATAACGCTGTGTAAAGTTAATCCAAACTGCCACCGTGGAACCGAAGAGGATTGACCTTCAAGTTTTTGTACCTAGTTAAACACTGAATATATGTGGTGATTTCTACAAATAATGCATCACTCCATTAGGGAAAATCTGCATGCAACGTGCAAGAAACGAATGCACTAGCATGGACACGCAGAAGCTGAATTAGCAAACTGAATTTAACATGGAATATTTAGTTGCAACAACATTCACGCACACAGTAAAATACATTCTGTGTTTTTTTATCAACTATGACATTTAAGTCTCATCCACAGGCTAATGCTGCACAAATAAATAACATACTTCACGCTGTTCGCTGGGTCCGTGCGTGATTCACAATGGGAATGTCAAACAAGAAAAATCAATTGCACGTGATTACATGCTGACAGCCTGGTATATCAGGCCTTATGGACCAGTGGGTACTCAGTGATGCTGATGCAAGGGTGAATTACTTCCGGAGAAATCAATGCGTAAATTACAGGGGGGGAGTAGGATGTGGAACTCTTTTCACTCATTACTGCAGGTGATAGTAAGTGATTGGTGAACATAGCTGGACAATGGGAGGTTAGGGTATTGACCAGGTAGACAGGTAAATGGGTGGTCAGTCAAATGGTCGAGCAGTGCAAGTGGCAAGAGTATACAAACTTCTTTTGGCCATTTTGCCATAGTTTGAATACCATAAGATTTAGCCCCCAATTCCAGCTGTAGAAGACGTAACTGTGACATCACTTCATGCGGTGCTACCATTGGCCATTAGTCTCTACAGAAATGTATATTTTATCTTAGTTGATTCCACTTACATGTTGAATACCTCAACAAATTGAATTCCCATGCAAATTGCTGTTGCCACAAATAAGAAACAAATTAAATAAATAAAAAGATTTATGTGTTAAGCCTACACTGAACATTCTAGAAAATAAAAAGAACTCCATGGTCAGGAATCAATTATTCCTGGAACAACAAGTGGTAAATCACGTGAGTTATTCTACTTTGCGGAAAAGACTGAATTGTTTGCAACGACAATGACCAAACAAACCATCTGAATGACCACACAACTTGTCCTGAGAGTAAAAAAATACTTTAGAAATGTATCCATATTTGAAGAGATGCAGGAGTTGCAAAATCGCATTAAAACGAACTGAAATGATGTACGTCCATCTTGAAAGTTAGATGCAGTGGGAAAATATCTGAAGTCGTGTGAACCATGCATTAAGTAGAGAAACCGAGAGCAGGGCCGAGTGACTGATGCTCCATCCAGTGATGACCCGACCATGACTGAAGACTGCTTTCAATGTCATGGACATTCTAAGTATATCTGATCATTATCAACAATTACACTACATCCGCAGTGAAAGAATCTCAGTGCCTGACAGAGTGCTGCACAACGTGAGCACTAAAAACCCATTGTGCAACATGAGTGTGCTCACAATGCTGTAATCAGAGAGGAATGTTGTGACTGGACTTCATCTTATTCCAGTAGCTCATTTCAACTTATTACAATAGTTTGCAGCCTTACTTAAAGGCTAAAGGTCCTTCCTCGATTAAATTTGTTAGCTTGTCTCATTTTAGATTTGTGTTGCAAAAAATCAAACGCACATAGTGTCTACTACGACATGACATGCTAGCACACTGTATACGTTTTTAGTTAGCTTTGGTGAAGTGATCAGACACGCCATTAAATTATTTTTGACTGGATCCTGTTAAGATTCGGTGAACAAAAAGGCCAAACGTGGTCTCGCTCTGTATAAGTACATAAGGCTATTAAAATTTTTGCACCCTATCAAAAAATGGTTTGTCAATGGTTTACGCCCCTATTTAAGAAGGGATTGTGGAAAATGACAGACCAGTGAGTTTAACATCAGTTGTATGTAAATTACTTGAAACATTAATTAGAGACCACATGGTAGAATTCCTTGTAAAACATAAATTAATAAATACATCTCAACATGGGTTCCTAAAAGCAAGGTCATGTCTAACCAATCTCTTATGTTTTTTGGAAGAAATTACAAAGTGGGTAGATGACGGGTCACCCGTGGATGTTGTCTACTTAGATTTTCAGAAAGCTTTCGATAAAGTGCCACATCGAAGATTGTTACTTAAACTAAAAGCCCTTGGCATAGGTAATGATGTAATCAACTGGATAGAAAAGTGGCTTACACACAGAAAACAGAGTAATAGTAGATGGTGAGATTTCAAACTGGAAATCTGTTTTGAGTGGGGTACCACAGCGATCAGCATTAGGCCCTATACTGTTTTTAATATATATAACTGATTTGGAAGATGACATATCTAGCAAAGTACTCAAATTTGCAGATGACACAAAAGTATTCAGAAAGGTTACTAATGATACAGATAAACAAAGTTTACAGGATGATCTAGATAAATTAGTTAAATGGTAAAAAAAATGGCAAATGTTATTCAATTTTGGGAAGTGTAAATGCATACACAGAGGAAATGGAAAAATGGATGAAGAATATAAAATGGGGGATGCTGTACTAGGTAGAACCACACAAGAAAAGGGCTTAGGAGTAACATTTAGTTCTGACATGAAAGTTTCAAAGCAATGTGGGATTGCTGCTTCAAAAGGAAATAAAATTCTAGGGCTAATTAGGAGAACTATTATGTATAAGGAGAAACACCTAATTGTACCACTGTACAAAGCAATAGTTAGACCACATTTGGAATATTGTATTCAAGCATGGAGGCCATATCGTGTAAAGGACATAGACAAGCTAGAAAGAATACAACGAAGAGCAACTAAAATGATTCCACAATTGAGAGACCTTAGTTACGAAAGTCGCTTATTACAATGTGGTTTGACAACACTAGAGGCCAGGAGACTAAGAGGAGACCAAATAGAAGTGTCTAAAATAGTGAATGGTTATGAGGATGTTGACAGGAATATGTTCTTCAAACTTAAAGAAGGCAGTAGAACCAGAGGACACAAAGCAGCATTAGTTAAGGAGCAGTGTAGGTTGGACATGAGAAAGTACTCTTTCTCACAGAGGGTGATAAATTAATGGAACAAACTACCAAATGATTGTGTTAATGCTAGTAGTGTGAATATGTTTAAAAATAGAATTGACAGATATTTGATAAGGATGGGCTACACATAGATGAGAAAATTGTTGGACTCTCGATAAGCCAATGGCTTCCTTGTCCACTTGCCATCTGGAACTTGTTGTTTGGGATGGCAATCTTGTTAAATCTTGTCATGAAGTATAAATGCTTTGTTAAAAGCTGGCTCTAAGCCTAGCGGACTGAACATCCTTGATAGCTCCAGCCTAATATAAAACAGTGGTTTTCTTGTGATCTTAATCAGGACACAGAACACTACTGAGATTGGCAAGTGCTGTATCCAGCTCTAGTTGCATCAAACACCAAACTGCTATAGTAGTGCAAGATTCGACTGCTTGGAGGACCTAGCATACAAACTTGAGATAACCGTTTTAATATGCGCCAGCAATTACAACGGCACACAATGACCGTGCACTACAGCAGCTCAGGAGAACGTGCTCCTACATAAACAGAAACAATTACAACATTGTCTATACACGAGTAAACACCGCCAATTGCCTGGGGGAAATCTGCAGTGCGTGCCACTGTTGACACTTTGGAAGCAGTTCATGGAGTCACCTTGGTTAACCAATAGTGATCACATCTGTGCGCAAAGAAATCAGCTGTTTGTAGTTTTGTCTTTGTTTTTGTGTAACACCCGCATGTTTGGTGCACGTAACAAGCGATTATGCATGACTACGTGTGTGTGACGTGTACAATAATACAGGCTCGCATTTAGTAAGCTCTGAAGCAGACTAACTGTTGCATACAAATATGCACTGTTTGAGAAAAGAAACAACTCTTTCATCAGGTTCAGTGAAGAGATGTCTTTTGGGTGTAATTTTAGGTCTTCAACCACACTGAATCAGTAGTCTGAACGGTCATTATCTGTCAGAAAATTGTTCAAAATCACCAAATCCACCATAAAATACAAAAAAGAAAAGTACTTTGCTAAGAAAAAACATGAAAGAACCACTTTGTCAGACACAGACATTTTGCTTTTGCTTAGGACTATGTTTTCTGCATTTTCTACGTACAGTATTGATGTGATATTCAAGTCTTCAAGCGTACACTGCTAAAAAGTAATAATTTACTATCCTTCCATGCCATCACTCAAGGTGGGACGAGCTAAAAGTTTCTATAAGTAGAATAAAATCGTGTGGTGTATGGTTAAAAAAGAAGGTGTTTGTGGGGTGACCAACACCACAAATAACTTATCTTGGCTGATTAACTGCTGTCATTTGCAGTTTTAAACAGTGCTGACAAATCATGCGGGTTGCTCATAGAAACACTGCCCCACTGCCCCAGCAGGTTCTCTGTTTGTTGACCACATGAGTGCCTTACACTCCTGCACTACTGAGCAAACAGAATGCCCCACCTCTTATCTGTGACAGCCTCCAAACTAGAAGAGCCACTACTTGTGGTAGCAAACTACAGAAAACTGTTATGTAATGCTATGTTCAACCTCACTGCTGAAATTCCATTAACATGCATGAATATCATGAAACTGGTGCAATGGTTCATTGAAAAGATGCTTAGCTCTTGTACTTAAGACATCATCATCATTTTGACTTAATTTAATTTATTTATTTAACTTCTTTATATAACTCCTTTATTTAATTCATTTATTTAACTTTTTTATTTAACTTATGTTTATCTGTCTTTTAACCACATTTTATTTTAGCTTTTCAATTTATTTTTTATTATTTAGCATTGTCTTGTAGTGCCTTTGAGCTGGTTTTTTAACCCGGATATACAGCGCATTATAAATGTATAATAATAATAATAATAATGTTTGTATCCCGTAATTATCCATCGAGTCATTTCATTCAAATGTGTGACAAGCTATCAACTCATCAAGTTAGGCCTGTTATGGCAACTTCACGTTACGGCTACTTCCCATTATGGCTCACACAGTAGACACAGATTGTCCTCTGTAGCAAACCCAATAATGCTGCGGTTGTCAAAGGCAAGAAAATCCTTGCCATCTAGTATCTTGGTGTAGTCATCTTCAAGCCAGATATCTTCTCATCGAGTGGACAGATTAGGCAACTGCAGATGCCTTTGGTTGTACAGTCCACGTTTCACGGAGTGGAAGTGTGGAATGTTTGTTTTCAAAATCCATCCCACTCGATGTCAGTTTGGCAGTCTATGCATTGTAGATTTGCTGCACTGGGATGATTCACGAGCACGTTTCTGAATGGCGGGGATGGCCTTTGTTATCTCACACTGGGCCACATCAGGAGGGTGGTCATGCTCACCACTTTGTTACCTCACACTGGGCCACATCAGGAGGGTGGTCATGCTCACCACTTTGTTACCTCACACTGGGCCACATCAGGAGGGTGGTCATGCTCACCACTTTGTTACCTCACACTGGGCCACATCAGGAGGGTGGTCATGCTCACCACTTTGTTACCTCACACTGGGCTACATCAGGAGGGTGGTCATGCTCACCACTTTACCTCACACTGGGCCACATCAGGAGGGTGGTCATGCTCACCACTTTGTTACCTCACACTGGGCCACATCAGGAGGGTGGTCATGCTCACCACTTTGTTACCTCACACTGGGCCACATCAGGAGGGTGGTCATGCTCACCACTTTGTTACCTCACACTGGGCCACATCAGGAGGGTGGTCATGCTCACCACTTTGCAGACACCAGCCTCACTGGTTGTCAGTGTTGACTTGCATTTAATGTCATATCTGGCACATATCCAGTACTTGTTGCCAAATGGCTCAGTATGCCTACACCGGAATCTGTACCACATACAAATAAATTAATGCTCCCCCTCCTCAGCTGGCTAATTACTGGCCAATTCCAAAAGTAGCTGTAATGGAACTAGTTTGGACTAGTCTGATTGCTCCACCAAATAGTAACCATAACGGGGAAAAAAGTAGCCACAACGGGAAGTAGCTGCAATGGGAAGTAGCCTTAACGGGAAGTAGCTGCAATGGAAAGTAACCACAACGGGAAGTAGCTGCAATGGGAAGTAACCACAACGGGAAGTAGCTGCAATGGGAAGTAGCCTTAACAGGAAGTAGCTGCAATGGGAAGTAACCACAACGGGAAGTAGCTGCAATGGGAAGTAGCCTTAACGGGAAGTAACTGCAATGGGAAGTAACCACAACGGGAAGTAGCTGCAATGGGAAGTAACCACAACGGGAAGTAGCTGCAATGGGAAGTAGCCTTAACGGGAAGTAACTGCAATGGGAAGTAACCACAACGGGAAGTAGCTGCAATGGGAAGTAACCACAACGGGAAGTAGCTGCAATGGGAAGTAGCCTTAACGGGAAGTAGCTGCAATGGGAAGTAACCACAACGGGAAGTAGCTGCAATGGGAAGTAACCACAACGGGAAGTAGCTGCAATGGGAAGTAACCACAACGGGAAGTAGCTGCAATGGGAAGTAACCACTATGGGAAGATTCCAATTCATCTAGTAGTATATGACATGTTGACAGGGTGATGGAATAACACCTTTTGGATGGGACAATAGAAGCTGTAGGTCGTCATAACCTGGTGGGGAAGTGGATGGACGTCTCCTCTCTTGGTGAACCATACAGTTGGTGGCCTCGACTGTCAACTTGTAATTCTTTCTTTTTCTTTTCTATGTGGTTTCTTCCTTGGCAGTGGCTTAGCAGCTGTCCCACTCCACTCAGGCGTGGGTTCTGACAGTGATGACACTGACTTAGCAAGATTAATATTTAACAAGATTGCCATCCAAAGCAAAATCGCCAGATGGCAAGAGCCTTTGGCTTATCAAGAATGCAACGATTATTCATCCAGGTGTACCCTGGTGAAAGTATAATGGTTTTTAGTGTATCCACACCGCTAGCATTTATACAATCAGTTGCTAATAAATTGTTCCATTTGTTTGTCATCCTTTGTGAGAAAGAAACAATTAATATGTTCTGGTAACAAATCTACACTGTTACTCTCCTACTTTGTGTCCTTTAGTTCTTCTAAGTGAAAATAAATAGTAGTAATAGGCGTTTATGACAACTAGTCTTCACAGGGGTACAACTGCAAGTGACTTTTTTACAAGGTGCTTTGGAATGAAGATCACTTTGAGGAGTGTCTGCGGTGATCTGCCCAAGTTGTCTTAGAGGTCACAGACAATGACAGTGACATCAGCAGTGCACTAGTTGCATGTTCCGTAGCAGGTATTCTTGTGAGGTGCCAGGCTTGCATATGCCCAACAATGCCAGAAGACAAGATCAAAAGGCGGAGCACAGTATAATAGAACAGAACCAGACACTGAGAATGAGATATTCTGGCTGATTGCAAGTTTCAAGGTGTGGAACTGTGAAGACTGAAAAGAATAATATAGACATATAATGACAGAGGACCTGCTAAATATCATACAACTAATACAAGATGAGGTGATTGACGTACCATCTGACACGATACTCAATCAAAGAGGGAAATCTCTTTAATATTTATCATAATATCGATTTCGAGGTTGTTTAACCGTTGTGATGAAACGCTGAGTTTGGGTTTCCGGTAATTTAGGCATGATAAAAGTTCTTAGACACCATAGAAGTATTACTATTATGTGCATCTGGTGAACAATGTGAGCTTCGGAGAAATTAGTTTTTATAATGCATGTAAAAGCACAGTATAATAAATCAGGGCTTGTCTACGGATTGCATTATTATTAATACTATAAACCTCATTTGTTGGGATTGTTTCAGACCTAACAGACAGAATACTGGATAAATAGAGGTACGATTTAGCAGGAAATCCTTGTATGGTTTACATGCAAGTTTGGCCGACCACAAAACTTTGTGGTTTAAAAAAAAAGTTGGAATTTACAAGAATTTTTTCAGTGAAAATAAGCCTTTCAGTGGATGCACAAAAACATTACTTTAAGATGCTTGCAACAATTTGTTTAAAAAAGAAACCCTGGACGGATCAGTGAACACAAACAACCAATTGTTATTGTGAAATGACAGGCAGCAAGGTGGCTTCACAGTAGGCATGCCATGTCATAGCACGATGGCTCACCTCATGACCAGGAGGTATTGGGTCTGTACCCAATGCCGGCAAACAACTCAACCATTTCGTCAAAATTGGGCACAACTCGTCAACTCACCTAGCACCTGGTGTATGAGAAGGAAGATGAAAGTACGTGTCGTTCAGATAAGACACTAAACGCCGTAGGTCCCTCCTACCTGCTGTCTATTATAGATTCCACACCTGACTTGGACTCCCACGGTGGTGTCTTGATCTTTAACCTATTAATGACTGCGTGCTTGTGTGTGAACACACTTATATGTTTATCTAATGTATCAACTAAATTTTATTATTTATTTAACTTATTTAATTAATTTATTTATTCAACTTATTTATTTATATTTATTTATATTTATTTATATTTATTTATATTTATTTATATTTATTTATATTTATTTATATTTATTTATATTTATTTATATTTATTTATATTTATTTATTTAAATTAACTTAGCATTACCTTGTTAGCGCCTTTACCAAGTTTTTAGCCTGGACACATGGCGCTTTACAAATGCATGACAATGATAATAGGCTACAAACTGAGATAGCACCCAGTATAATCTCCTGGTCCGGAGGCAAGCATCACATCAATGAGCAATCACAGTTACTGCATCACCTTCATAGTCGGAGCACATTAGTGCTGTCACGCACACAAGCATGGCTGCAACGCCACAGCACATGAGGTGAATTCATTATTTAACAAATGTTCACAAGATTGCTTTCCCTAGTACAGGCCCCTGTAACATACTCCAGATGGCATGTGAAGGAGGAAATGTGAAGGAGGAAATGGATACTGACAGCTGCGGCAGATCATCTTTTCTATTCCAGAGGCATCTTTGGGTCAGGTAGAAGAATTGATACCAAAAGTGGAGCCAAATGCAAACTTACAGAACAGGGCTGTTTCAAGAGACAGTACAACATTATAGCTGTGATTGTATTGCAGTCTGATTGGGCAGGTGCTCGTTTGACAGGTCCAGATGTAGGAGCCATAGAGGTTTTGGAAACAACATTTAAAACATAAAAGTATGTACATTTATTTGTTATATTACTCTAGCATATTACTTCAACGGCTTATAATAGACACATTATGTTAAAAGAGGACGAACATATATCACAACACCAGCTTCACTGTGAAAACACTTGGTTTGGGCATCAAAAACGTTTCAGGAATCGTTAAGCACAATGAAACATTGTTAACAAAAACCTCATAGATTAGACATAAAGAAGTACTCAGTGACTGAAGCAAATTATCTGTTTATTGTATTAAATGTTCAGTATGAATTCTTAAAAATGTTATTTACATTTCTATATGTAGATGAAACACTGTGGACGTAGTGTGCCATCTGACTGTTGGGTCAGATGGCACTGGTCAGAGGTAATTCTGCTTTATCCTGACCAGGGATAACCAAAAAAATCTTAACACTTGACCACTGTGTAATGTCCATCACCAGTATGTCCTGATAACAGAGTTGACCACAGCATTACTGCAGATGCAGGACCAGTCAACTGGACTGGTCAGTTATTGGTGCAGATGTACAACCAAATTGGCTTGGCGATAGATGAATGGAATCTATTCACATTAGTGATAATGGATCAATACGATCATCCGCTGTTCACATCAACCAGCCAAGCATGGTCCACGTCTACTTAGTGAATACCGTGCACCAGGCACTGTTGAAAGCATCTTGCACTGCATGGACATGGCTATGAGCCACTGGCCCAGTGTATATCAAAATTATCTATCAGTGCTCAGGGTATTATCGGCTTACAATATCAATCTAAAATATAAAAAACATGATCTTCAGATATGCATTGTCTGCTTAGAATATTAATATATATTACAGTATCCATTTGCAAAAATCAATCTGAGATGTACAGACTTCTTGGAAGAACACTCCATCTACTATTGTGTTGACTGCTTGTTTATAAGACTATGAACATATGCGGTGCTAATTTATTTGCTGCTTTTATTACTTTATATGGACGGCAAACTTGTCGTAACCACGAATCCAAAGTGTATCCAGTTTTCCAGATGAACTTTGCACAATTCCGAGAGAAATAAATTTGCTGAATATTTTTGCATGAGAAATTTTTATACTATTATCTTCTACATAGCTGCCAGGAGTAATCTGGAACTGCGTCAGAATTAGTATTATAATTCACATCTTGGCAGTTGCTGGTATGATGTGTTCTGTATGTTCTGGTCACAACTTATTACAGTATATGAGTTGCAAGATTACAGTGATCACAAGCCATACTTACAATATGATTACAGTTGATATGGCTGTGATCAAGCAATTATGATTGTAATCATAATTGAGTAAGGTAATGCTCTTAATATCCGACAATCAAACATAGAAATCAGTTGACATAGAAATCTTTATCATAACAAATACACCATTGATAATCAACTTTGACAAACACGCATACATTTATTGCCAAAAGTTACACACACTATACATAACAAAACACTCCAGCTACCACTGAAGCATGCCTAATGTACATATATTACAAACCATACTTTGCCAAGAGTAAATACAGATATGGTCAAGATCTGTTATATCAACTGGTACCTACTTTATCAGCAGTAAGCTGTATGCACAGCAGATGGTGTAGCTATCAACAAGATATATATACACTTAACTTACACTAGTTACTAATCATATTTATTCCATCAAATGGTGGTGTATTTATTTATAATAACTATACATATTTACTATCTATCTACCTACACATGTCTAAAACAATTATTTGTATTGTAAAGTACACGTTTGCTCATACTTATTTACTCTTCAATTCTAGTCATCTTTTTAGTTTAATTTTCAATATTTCTTATCCAATGATGTGGTAGGACCCCAAGAACCAGCCCTGAATATAATCACCTGAAGGAAGCTACAGTGTTACAGACGCACCCCCCGGCACAACAGTATCGCCAAAAAAATCCAACAGGGCACTGTGAAAGGGGAACAAAAAAAACTGATAAAAAACAAACGAACTAATGACAATAGGGGGTCATCACTGACTGGTGCCAGCCCCATGAACCAAAGGATCAATGCACTACGACTGAGTGACATGTTATACAAGAGAAAAAACTTGTTGTGAAAGGTCACATAGTCATGGACATTACACTGCTGTGTTGACAGGTAAGTATGTTGACCGAGCCGTGTCAACATGCTATGTTCTAAGCTCAAGTGTAGGAAGGTCCATCCTCAATTTGATTTTTTGCTTGTCTCATTTTTGACTCACTTTCACGAAAAATTTAACCTATCTTATAATAGTATCCCCTACAACCTGATAGCTCATTTATGCAAACTTGCTATTTAGCTTTGGTGAAACTGTCAGGCAAATCATAATTTATATGTTTGATTAGGTCTGGTAAAAATGTTGCTAACAATTACAAAAAAGGCCCAGATCTATAAACTATGACATTAGGCATTTTACTTACACGTTGGCAAGTTACCCAATTTAACAATCAAAATCAATGTTTTTTATTATTTTAGAAAAAGCACTCACTATTTTATTAAACCGACTTCGCATAATACTTAAACTATTCACACACTAGTACAAATGTGTACATCAACGAACCTGATTCAAGATTGGCTAAATTAATTGAGATGGGAGATCAAGGGTCTTCTCAATAACTTCAGCCACACTAGTCCTTGTTGAGGGACATGAATCAGTCCTACAGTACTGTGAAGGCCAGGTACAACGCTCTACAGAGTTCAACAACTTCACACAGCTGAAGTTGTTAAGTTAATGACTTTATAATGTGTGAACACCCCACCCAATTTGACACTGCTCTGGACAACCCCATCCATCATTTCCACCCCATTGAACATACCCTTCACTGCAGAATAGAAACTAATTAGAATATATGGATCTCTTGACAAAAGTTGCTTGCGACTGTTTGTCAAAATGGCATATTCCATTACGTTTATAGCAACTTTGGCACAACCAGTATTTGAACATAATTTTACAAACGTCAAAAATCTATGATTCAGGGCAAAAATTATATTTTAAAATGTGCACAAATTAACTAGCATGACATAGCCAATACTAGAGGTTAATTTTTTTACAAATTGAGTCTGAAATTAGAACCAACGATAACAGTAAAGTGTGAGATGGGGCTGTACCTACTATTACATCAAGGCATTCTCTCCATTCTCACAGAGCTCTATATGTCATGGCAAAGACCCCTCCCTACCCAAGCAACATCACCCTAGTCTTATAACTGAATGGACTCAGTTGACTGACCCCACCCTAGCTACATTCAATCATAACTCCATCACACACAGCGACCAGCCAGAATGATGCTGTATTAGCTTCACTTCTGAGATCCACCCTGACAAACATGATGAAGCATTGTGTTTCATGACAGGGTGGGCAGCCCGCCCCATGACATGACCTACCCCACCCCAATGGTATGACATGCCTAGGTTTGGCCTCCAGTGCAGTAGACCAGGGTTCAAACTACCTTCAAGAGCTTCTGTTCACTCAACCGTGAAAACTGTATCACTAGGGATGCAATCCTGTAATATACACTAATATTTAACAGATTCTTATCTGATTGTGCCCCAGTGCTGCAGCAAGCCCAGGTTTGGCCTCACGTGCAGTAGACCAAGGTTCTAAACTACTTTCAGAAGCTTGGGACTCCGTTCACTCAACCATACAAACCGTATCACTGGGGATGCTATCACTGACATAGCATCCAGGGAAACAGATTCTAATTCAACTGTGTCAATGAATTTACATAGAGGATGTATGTAGCCACAGGGTTCAAAATGGTAACAGAAAGGATTTCACTTATGGAAGGGTAGTGACTATATTGCGTACCATTAGTAGATAGTTTGTGAGTAACAGGAAACTAAGTAATGGTCCCTGCTCAATATTCAACCCATCATTCATTGTTGCAAGGAAAGGCTCTCTCCACTAACATGGAGGTGCCCCTAGAAAATGTCAGATACAAGAGATCCTATGTCGAAAGTGCTGTTTGTTTTCATCAAATCACAAATCAATGTATCGGGCACGTTGGTCTTGTGGTTAGAACAGCAGACTCTCAATCAAAAAAACACAGGTTCGAATCCATTTGTTGCCATTTCAAAGCTTGGGCAATTCTGTACAATCCTCAGTTCACTCAGAAGCAGCATAAATGAGTACTCGGCTGTAGACAGAGGTGAATATGTGAACAAATAGTCTTAGTAATTGCAGCATGGCTGAAGCTTCCCAGAGACGTTGAGTTGGCGTTGGACTGAACAGGTCTGTCAGGGGGTGAAGTGTAAAGGAACAGGTCTGCCAGGGGGTGAAGTGTAAAGGAACAGGTCTGTCAGGGGTGAAGTGTAAAGGAACGGGTCTGCCAGGGGGGTGAAGTGTAAAGGAATAGGTCTGCTGGGGGGTGAAGTGTAAAGGAACAGGTCTGCCAGGGGGTGAAGTATAAAGGAACAGGTCTGCCAGGAGGTGAAGTATAAAGGAACAGGTCTGCCAGGGGGTGAAGTGTAAAGGAACAGGTCTGCCAGGAGGTGAACTATAAAGGAACAGGTCTGCCAGGAGGTGAAGTATAAAGGAACAGGTCTGCCAGGGGGTGAAGTGTAAAGGAACAGGTCTGCCAGGAGGTGAAGTGTAAAGGAATAGGTCTGCCAGGGGGTGAAGTGTAAAGAAACAGGTCTGCCAGGGGTGAAATGTTAAGGAACAGGTCTGCCAGGGGGTGAAGTGTAAAGGAACAGGTCTGCCAGGGGTGAAATTTTAAGGAACAGGTCTGCCAGGGGTGAAGTGTTAAGGAACAGGCCTGTCGGGGTGCATAGTAGGTTGTTGTAACTGGATACTCAACATGAAAATGGTAAAATATAAACACCAATATCTAAATATATATATAACAAATATATATATATATATATATATATATATATATATATATATATATATATATATATATATATATATATATATATATATATATATATATATATATATATATATATATATATATATATATATAATATATAGACAGTAGTTCACAGTACTATTCATAGTTTTAAATTAATTTCACAAGGTATGTTTAATCATATTTGCCCAAGTCAAGGGTTTTGACATTTTAGTTATTGTAATTTGTTCATGAAAAGTATGTTTTCAGTAGACAAGCTGAACTGTAAAATGTTCACCCAATAAATGTTTTCTGTTAAACTTATGTATTGGTATGTATTGGTATGTACTGCAATATGTATCATATCGTGACACAAATATCGTGGTACGTATCGTATTGTGACTTAGTGTATTGTTGCAGCCCTTCTACTTTTTGTTAATACTTTATCACTTCACTGCTACACTGTTTACTACTATTCAAAGAATTTAATCTGATTTGCCCTGCAAAGCAGATGGCTCATGTGAGAAAGTATTGATTCATCCAGCGCAAGATGCTGCACAGTTGAAAGTAGCCATTCGGGGAGAGATTACCCACTGTGCACAATTCATTACTGGTGAAGCCATGGCTGCCAAACGCTAACAGATACCGCATGTCATCCTATATCAGAGCAGTGCTGTGCTCACTGCAAATGTAATATAATGTATATGTGCATACATAATGTATATGTACATACATGCATGTATGCATGTATGTAGACATGCATGTATGCCCATTCACTTAAACGAATACAGAGGAGAGCAACTAAAATTATTCCAGAACTAAAAGACCTTAGTTATGAAGAATGCCTAAAAGAATGTGGTTTAACAACCCTAGAGACAAGGAGGTTAAGAGGAGATCAAATTAAAGTTTCTAAGATATTAAATGGGTATGAAATTATTGATAGAAATATATTTTTTCTTCGTTCTCACAGAAGACAATAAATGAATGGAACAAATTATTTACAGATTGTGTAACTGCTCAGGAGGGCGGTTACACATAGATGAAACATTTGGGCTTCCTTGTCCACTTGTCATCTGACACGGGCCTTTGCCTTGGATGGCAATCTTGTTAAATCTTGTTAAATATGCATGCATGCACATACACACAAACATAATACATAATATATGTTATCCTACTCTCTGAACATATATGAAACCAACCAATTTCATGTAGCTTTAAATAATAAATAATCTGGCCTCAATTACTTCATGAAAAACCACACATTTATTTTAGTGTTATATTTTACCACATGGCTTTTAGTTGAAGTTCTACATACGATTTTGATGTATACAAATTAATTCAGCAAATAAATGCTAATGCAAACCTTGTGACAGATCAAATGCTTATTCTACATCTATATAATTTCCATTATTTATATAGTGAATGCATTACCTACTGTGTATAATATACAGCAACCTATTCATGTAGATGCTACATGTACAGTATAACAAAGCATAGACATCAGCTGCAGGTTGTAGTGCAATTGATGAATTTCTACCATCTTCCATGAGCTGACCAGGCCGCAACTTATCAACATTAGATTGTTTATCCGTGTTACTTGGCATGTGCAGCCAAATCTAATTACCATTACTCATATCTATTTTAACATCGTCACCACCCAAATGTGTATTAACGAACAACAATTTTAAAATTATATAATTTTACTATTAGTCTGTTTATGACTATCGACCGCCATTCAGCATGCAATGTAAACGGTTCAATTATATGAACTAATCATGGTTCATTTAAGCACATTTGGTTGTTCAAGATTATTAGATTTTGTAACTTTAAAGTACACATGCTATGCTCTGCCACACATCAATCTGGCTTATTATGCATCACCTTCTTCCGTTATAGGGCTGGGCTCTTCGCTAGCATATAATATAGCCTTGTTTCGAGACCACAAAGGTTACACATGTGTGTACAAACTTCTACTTCCCCTGGCATAGATACCCGACAAAAGGGACCAACAGCTTTTAGTGACTCATCCGAAAGACACAAGCAAAGTGGGATGAACGAAGTTGCCAAAGCTTTGAAACAGCAGCAGCTGGACTCAACCCCCAGTCCTCGACTGACAGTCCAGTGTTTTAACCACAGAGCCACTGCACCCTTATAACAACAGAAAGGCACCAGTACTGTTACACACGGACTAGTCAGCAACAGATGCTGAGTACCAAACGCCCCACGCAAGTAAGTTAATAAAAACTGTCAGCACGTTTTTCAGCCTGCCGCTTTCAATTAGGTGGATGGTAATTAGGTTGTAGCCGAGGCAGTGAAATGTAACATCAGCGAAAAAAAACAGGGGTAAAAATGCCGGTGAAAGAGAAGCAGTGGAGCGAAACAACCGAACTGAGTGACGACAGGTCGTGATGTTTACATTACATGGCTGACTGTGTGAGTGAAACATAACGCAGGACAGCTGCCAGTGTCAGCAGCACAGCTGAACTGTCTCACTGTCCCAGCACCAGATGAATAAAGGTCAAGAGATTAACAGTGCACCTGTAGGAGAGATTAGAGTCAGGTTAATGACTCCTGCAATGGTCTACACAGCAACCAGCTGGCATTGCGGATGGCCTGCAGGGGTAGAATACACACCCCAAGAATGTTCCCTGTGACTTTTCCATAATTCCCTCTAACCATGCATGTTTACAAATTTCCATATTTGCTTGGAATGCCAGACAGATGTTTCAACAGATAAATTTACAAAATGCGTACATCAAGTGAGTTGTGCTTAGAAGGCTGTGTTGATGGACTACAATGGTTGGCCTCAACGTGGGTGGGTCCGCGTCTGACACGCTACTCTGGGCCACATTTCTCACTATGTTTACAATGTTTACAACACCTCTACTCACATTCCAGGTGAGGTATCTGACTAACTCTGGTATTTGCAGTGTACCAAATGACTTTGAATCATGTGTTATTAAATGTTCTTTCAAACAAACTGTCCAAAATTATTTAAAATAAATAAATAAACACTTATAACATTCATGCTTCCGTCACCACTACTCTAATTACTGCAGTCAGTGCTGTGTAACTCCTGCTGACATGAAACTTGTCTTATACACTGTACTATGTTCTGTATTTTTTATTTTATATACTCCATTTACATGGTGCTAAATTATCCCGATCAAGTCGGATCATGATCATAATCCCGATAATTTTGCCATCCAAACACTTCAGGATTAAAACAATCGCAATAAATATAATCCTGCTTCAAGGGTAGATTGTGATCATGATCGTGCGAGTATCGCAGTCAAGATGTGCCATTTAAACAGTTTGGGATCACAGTCCGAAATCGTTGTTGATTGAGATCATAATCCCGATGCTCTGACGTGATGTCCGTGTTAGATTAGATCGATCGTAATCCCGACGGCTGACAAAGCTATGTAAACACAACTTCGCATCGTGATATTGCTATCACAATTGTGATCCGTTAGCGTCCTATGAATGGGGTAATGTACACATCATGTTCTGCACAGTTCTGTTACACCATTACGTATCATTATATTCTATGGACACCTCATGTTCTGCACAGTTCTCTGTTACACCATGTTCTATTCTATGGACACCTCATGTTCTGCACAGTTCTCCATTACACCATGTTCTATTCTATGGACAAATAGATAAATAGGATGCATCAACTCTGACAGAATGGGGACCACCGTTGATTAAAAAAAAATACCTGGGTGAACATCAGATCCATCCTTAGTAGGCCTGAGCAGATGCATCGATGCAGCGTTTATTACATGTTCACATACTTAATGTCAAGGCCAGAAACTAGTTTACGGACAGATGGGATAATTTTTGCATGAGAAAAATAAGAAGCTGGGTTTACAGTTAACACACTGTCCTTTGGTTGTAGCATAAGAACATACTGGGCTGTTTAATCTGTCAACTGGGTGAATCTATTCGGTTGTGTTTATGTTGATGATTTTACAGCTCTACATCAATTGGATGTTTAGCAGCCAATGGCAAGGCTGGCTATTTTTGGAAACATTGTTGTCATGAGTGTTTACATGCCTCTGTTGCCAGATAACACTTTGTTTACCTGGTCAGGGCAGGAAAAACAAGAACAACAACAACAACGACTGGTCCGGTATGGCACAAGAATGTATTTCTGCCTGGCATGTAACTAGACACATTAAGCACCACTTCGTGTTCTGCCTCAGTGTTGATTTGTTGCATTAGGAAACATGTCTCCTGTTGTATGAATGCATTAATCATCTTATGACACTGCGTCAATGGTAGAACATTGGCAACAGTTAGAGGCATATTCATTAGCAACTCTGTTATCCACTCAGAGCATTGGCAAGCATTCAAAGTATTCAAAGTAGTTGGTTTTGGTGTCTTCTTGCTGGCAGCAAATGCATCAGGATTGCGTTGTGAATGCTAGAAGTGATCACCAACCTGGTCAGGCTGCAAGAATCTATCATCAGATGCACTCCATGCAGGGTTGAAAAAAATCATGATTTTTATGAAAACAAAATTAAAAATCGGATTTTTTTATTTAAATCGGATTTAATTTTTTTATTTGATTTTTTTGAAATCTGGTATATAGATATTTATATAGATGTTTAAATTTGTAAACTCTTTCAAACATGTTCTATTCAAATCGATTTGGGTTCTTGTCTTAACAGAGGGTACATAATTTTTGCTTATATAAAGACATTAGACAATGTCCACAAGGCTTCACCACCTGTAGTTGCATAATCTGTCTTGGAAAGGAAAGCATGCTGTGTGTCTGTATGTGGCTGTAGCAGTGGTAATTATTGTTTGCCTATAGGGTGGATTAGCACCTGTGCAGGGCTCTGTGTACTCTAAGGGTCTCTAACCAGAATACAAACTGGTACAGTATTAAACAACTGAATCAACATACTGAATTGGTAACAACTAGCACAAGCTATAAGTGGACTTTAACTCAGGGCTTCTGTGTTGAAAAGATACACTTCCTCTGGAAGACAAGTTTGTGTGGCTTCACTGCATTCACAAAGGGAATAGCTCAAACATACATAATGGCATAAAATATTTTACTATCAGGCTATCTGTTTCAATACAGCTACACAAGTGTGTGCACTTTGTGTTTTGTATTAAAAAACATACAAAACGTTGTTGATCTCGATGCTTGTAAACAATTATTTGTGTTAAATTCATATAAATCAGCGATTAAAATAACCAGAAGTAAAAAAAATCATAAATCAATGATTTTTTATATTTTTTGGAGTGATTTAAATCATGATTTATATCAATGATTTAAATCAAATGATTTAAATCAAACATTTAAATCAAATTATTTAAATGAAACAACCCTGACTCCATACTATCAGACATTTCCAAATGACGTTTGATTTTGTTTTTAGAAATACAATATATTTTTTAGATATAACAGTAGTACCACTGCATGTTCTCATCTGTGGACAAAAACAAGTTCCTTGTTCTAAATACTTGTTTACTAAACACTTGTTACTAAATATTTGTTTACTAAACACTTGTTACTAAATATTTGTTTACTAAAAAGTCAATGTCTACACTGACTGAGTCATGAACCAGTTGAGTTTTTTGGGGGTTCATAAAACCTGCATTGTTATCATAATAAGCATTGATATTTTTATAGATGTTATCTAACTTCTAAGTCAGTTGATATATCATAATTTCCATTCCACCTCATTTGGCTCAATTACAAAAAAGCAAAGTTCTGGTTTTTAAACTTGCACATCATATCCCTTTTATAAATACTAATCACGCCTACCAACATACCCTTTCGAAATAAACTTATAACCTTAGACATAATATACATAGCAGAAAAAGTATACTATATCTTTGAGTTACAAAACTTTGGCTTAACAAACCTGGTGCTTATGAAAAAATAACAAACATCAATGTTATGGTATTTGTGCCTTGTCATCATACATTTAAACTATTATTGGGAAGTGTGGATAGAGATTCGGTTTTATTGTGGTTAATATTCAATGGTCCATGGTTTGGGTTGCTGTAATGGCACTGAATCTAATCTTATAAGGATACATTATGGGCAAGCACATTAAAACATCACGACAGACTCAAATGTTTGTAATAAAAAAACTGTAATTTAATCCCAGTGTTGGCAGGGATATATCTAAACGGTTGCCAGATACACCTAAATGGTTTTCCTGCAACAACAATTATGCCGTAAAAGCTGCCATTTACGGAGGACTTGCAATAACTTATGTAGTGTTGCAGGTTCAAGAATACTTTCCCTCAATGTAGTGTTAAAAACTGCTCAGTACTAGATCTATTTGGGATTTGGGTGTGCTGCAGTCACCTCAAATGTTTTCCTGCTGACTAAGTTACTGCCGGTGCTCTGTAATGTCAGCTTTGAATTGACAGTATCACTTCATGGTTGAAAGAAATTACTGTTGTGGCCTACTAGTCCATCATAGTTTTTTCGAGCGGCTACAACTAAACAGTGAAGCAGGCATTATCCTCTAAACAGGACAATGCAAGTGGGTTATCTGTGAAACAAACTTTGACCTTACAACAAACCTTTGCCCCAACATAACCAGCAAACAACAGTATGCAACAGATTCACACTTACAATGTTGTTATGCAGCTTAGAAAAAGGTTAACATCTTTCTTCCATGTAAAAGATGAACTATAATTAAATTAAAGACACATTGTTTTAAAGCATGGTGTGGATGTCGCTGTGCATTGTTTCTGTGATCATGAGTTCATAAAAAATGCCCATTATAATCAAGTATTACTGTACTCTCAAGTGCTACAGGTATGTAAGTAACATACAAATTTGCCAGTTTCAGAATTAATTTTATTATGGTATAATATTGTTTTTTCTTTGTAATTGTGGATTTTAAATGCAGAGAAACTAGGCATTGTTATTACACTGGGTGGTCATCAATAAAGCTGGGTGGTCATCAATAAAGCTAGTTAATGTGTTTATTATACACTTATGAGGAAAGGATTTTTCCTAAGTGTAGCACCAGCTCAAATTTATATTCATGACTAATAGCTAAACATGATGCAAACTTCACTGATGCAAATCAAATATGTCATTTTCCCAGGCTATTAATATAAAAACATCCCAAACATGTTCACCTCCCACTATTAATTTTTTTTATAAGATTCTTAAAAGGCACATTCCTAGTTGCCTGTCTTTGTCCTTCCTTTCTAAATAAATGAAATGTGTGTGATATTTTGGACAGATGTCAGGCATAATCTTAATGTGTCCTCGTTAAATTGCTTTACGTTGGTACAATAGTATTGGTACCTGGTATCAGTGTACATATATTTTTTTATACATACATAATTGTTTTTTACACTAGCCATTTTATCAATATGTGTGGTGGTGGTGGTGATGGTGGTGGTGTGTGTGTGTGTGTGTGGTGGTGGTGGTGGTGTGGTGTGTGTGGTGGTGGTGGTGTGGTGTGTGGTGTGTGGTGTGTGTGTGTGTGTGTGTGTGTGTGTGTGTGTGTGTGTGTGTGTGTGTGTGTGTGTGTGTGTGTGTGTGTGTGTGTGTGTGTGTGTGTGTGTGTGTGTGTGTGTGTGTGTGTGTGTGTGCGTGTGTGGCTGTGTGCGTGTGTTTATGTTACATTTGACGACTTTGGGCTCTAACAACATTTTCACAACTGCTTGAAATTATTACCTTTTTTGCATTTTCTGTCAAAATCAGAGTACTTTGCCACTAATCACGCCATGCAGCTATGTTGTATTATCATGCAAGCTATTAATATCATGTATTTGCAGTTGTATTATATATCAATACATCATTGTAACTGAAGATTTCATTGCCAGGCATTTCAAGTTCAACTACTAACAAACTGATTGATTGAAAAAATAATTATAATTATAAAAATATAATACTTTGAAAAAGTCCAGACCGTTGACCTCAGTTTTGAAGTCTAGCGGCCTTGGCCTAACTTTAGACTTTAGGCTTAGCTTAGGCAGCTCTTTAAATCAATCAATATAGACAATACATTATCGTCCATAATAAATTCACAAGGTGTAATTTACACATTCAAATTACGTAGTAAAACGGTCACCTACACGGCATATATGCTAACAGCAACAGCAGAATCGTGCTTCCGTAAGCCTGGTAGTTTAATCGCTTCTGTAATCAGCTAGTCCGACAATTATCGCGTTACAGCACCGGGGCGGGGGTATAGCTTCAAGATGTGATGACGATCTCCGAATAGGTAGGCTGTTTACTTGGAGCTTAATTAATGAACGCGATAACTTTTTGGTACCAGACATACTGTGTGCAATACCGTATTATCAAATTAGATCATCAAAACGGTTTGTTGTCGCCCGGTATACCTATAAAACATGAAAATGTTCAAACGCAAGACGCATATCGTGCCTACCTGGACGCCGTCGGCGATGCCCATCTGCGAAGCCAATCCGCCGCTGTCACTTCCAATATTCAGCGCTGCCGGTTTTCCGGCGCTCGCGAACCACGTTCGGTCCCTGTAGTACAAATAGAGTGCAACTAAAGCGTGGTTTAAAATCACAACCATTCCCTGTATAGCTGCTCAGCAATACCCCTACCGGGTAACGGCGAATTTATGCGATTGAGTTTGCCATACACTCGGCATTTGACGTCCATGGTTCACGGCTGGAAGTGTTTACGATTTCCTGCGCTGCCATTGGTCGATAAGTAACGTGAGAGTGTCGCCGCCTGCTGACGAACGGCTTCATTCTCCGAGAAGGGGTGTAACCGTCCGTTTTATTTGACACTACGAATTTATATCTATGGATTTCAGCGAAAAAGTTTCCAGTGGCGTCGAATGCTGTTATCATGATTCTGATCGCCATAAGAAATTATAAATAATATAAAGTTGTCCTCCGCGGCTAATTTATTTGGGGAAAAACAAATTACCAGTAAAAAGATTATGTTCTTATATAGCGCGGTATCCAGTCCTTGGGACTGCTCAAAGCGCTTTACACTTCACCCCCTGGCAGACCTGTTCATTCCAATGCCATCTCAACTTCTCTGGGAAGCAACTAGCCACGCTGCAACTCCGCGAAAACTATTTGTTCACAAATCCACATCTGTTTATAGCCAGGTATATTCATTTATACAGCTGAGTGAATTGTGGCAACTTGGGGTTAACGAAATTGCCAACGTCTCGAACATGCACACACTGTGCCGCCCAATTGTTCAAGTGTTTTGTCTACATCACCAGACTGGTTGTTCCTCGCTCTCCCCGTGGTGACTTCATTTTCCACATGACTAAAATATCCCGTGTTCACATCATGTGTCTTCTTCTGAGTTAATATCCCCCACGATCACAACCAGTAAAATCTGCTGTGGTGACGGCATGTTATGCACTCCAGATAACTGTTCTTTCTAACGGCGATACCATTCTAGTTAACTTTCCCGAGTGTCACCATATTTTGATGTGACAATAGCTGAGCCAGCCAAAAAATCAACACAAGCTGTCGCCTATTTTGCAATATCGGTTATTCATATAACAATGATATGTTGGTAACTGTGTTCTGGTCTTTCGCTGCAGTCACTTAGCGTTGAAATCCGTCATCGTGATCTAATTAACCACAACTTTGCCTTGCGGAGTTCCGCGACGAGATTCAACGACTCGTCATTGTTAATTATCATTGGGTCCTTTTTCTTCCATTACGCTCTGTATAAGTCACATGTTTAAAATGATCGGTGGGTTAGAGATAGAGACGACCACGCTGTGGGTTCACGACAGGTTATTCACATATTTAAAATGATCGGTGGGTTAGAGATAGAGACGACCACGCTGTGGGTTCACGACAGGTTATTCACATATTTAAAATGATCGGTGGGTTAGAGATAGAGACGACCACGCTGTGGGTTCACGACAGGCTACACATATTTTCTCCATGTGTAGGATGTTTTACTTGTTTTATTTATACTGCATATAGAAAGGACCTACATCTTGTAGTCTCATCCGAGAGACCCACACTTCCAACTTCATCCTCATATGCCAGGTTCTAGACGATTCGGCAATACGTACCTTTTTCAAAATGGCTGGAATGGCCGCTAGTCTGGGGTTTGCACTCGGTACCTCTTGGTCACAAGGCGAGCACCAAACCATTGAGCCACCGTGCTACTAAAAAGTCTCGTCCTTCTAACGTGTAAATGTATGCTTTTATACAGGACGATATCCGGTCCGTCGGACCGCTCAAGGCGCTGTACAAGTTTACATATGTGTTCTGCAGGAAGCATTAAACTATGACGCAATTACTGTGCCAACAATATTCGTTTACATAATGCCGCCACCGTCTATAGCCAAGTACTCTTTTATACAGCTGAGAGAACTGGGGCAACGGGGAGTAGAACAAATTGACAAGTTTATCGAACTCCAGCAAGAAGATTCGAACTAGGGTAATCTCAGTTGAGAGCCTGATATTCTAACCAGAGCCTGATATTCTAATCTTCTTGTTTGTACATTTTAATTTTCATTTTTTCATGAACGTCAATACTATAAGCCGATAAAAAGTACTACCTATGTAAACGCATCAGATTTACCGTGCGCGGAGTGCAACTTTGACATCCGACATAGGCGGAAATAGAAGTCAGTTACATGCGTCTAACTATATTATTATTATTATTTCCTTGATCATGTTATGGAGATTTTGTTCCCAGATGTTCTGCAATTATTTTTACTCACATGTTAAGTATGGTTAATGAAACACCAACAAAAATTACTCTAAAATATGTCGTACGTGTAGTGACGAACATTGTTTACAAATTTACCAATTGCAAACACCTGCACACGTGCATATGGAATTCGATCACCAAACGTTCCATTTCGTCGAGTCTTCCACACCATGTACCAAGTACAATCAAACTCACTAACCTTGTTTCTTGACTGCGTTTAATTCGGGGCGTAGTAAATATCAAAAGTTGACAAAGCGACAATATTCGAGGTGCAACAGTCATGTATAACCAAACACGGCAATGCTCGTTGCTGTGACTGAAGCGTGTATTTCAACAGGTCGAGTCGAGTCATTTCGTGTGCGGCCAGGCGTGACGCACTTAGCCATGCGCGTCGAACAGGCGTGCGCGGCACCATTCGCGTCAAGTGCTCTGTTCGAGACAGGATAAGACCACTGCTACTCACAAAGACTGATTGGCATTGCCAAGTTCGGCGGAGGGTCAGAGAGCGTGCTGCAACGAGCGTGAACCGAAACACTGTCCTCACAGGCCTACCGGCGTGCAGAACTCCATTATCTGTCGCTCGCGTTAGAGTTTTGTGTGACCTGAAGACAAAACTAATTATTTGCATAATGCTGTATGCATATGTCACACGCTAGCGTAGCAAAACAGTTAGAACATACATGCATTTAAAATGCGTATCTATGCGATTTACAGGCGCAAACGTGCATGGAAATTGTTAATAAAATATTTATTTCGCGCATTAAAAATGGCAATTGTACAATACGTTTATTTCAGTAATAACATCGTTAGCATCGTCATAGCTAAACCATGGCATGTTTTAAGACCATTTCTAATTTATATAATGTCAGACAGAACACTCGCATCAGATAGCCTTTCGTCGGTCACACCCGCCTGCCACACGCGGCCAATATGACGACCAGGCACGTCCTCGTGAACGTTGTATTCATAGCGTATATTACAGTAGTTACCACCACAATTCGACCATGGATTTTGAATTGGTAATTTAGCAACACTGCCTATCACAGGTGACTAGTGGCTGAAAGCCTTATGAATAAACTTCGTAAACCGTTGCTTTAGGTTGACCAATAGTGGCAAACTATCATACAACAACGAGACAACATCGCCGACGAGATGCTACAGTCCCATCTACTTGTTTAGTATACATCACGCAATCTTAGCACAAGGGGTGACACCTTACGTTTTAGAAGTTATCTACAAAAACTACAATAGTTGACCCAGAGAGTACTCTCATTAGCGTTGTAATTGGACATGTGGACATGTTTTGTTTAAATCCAAATTGCAAATGCCATGTTGCAAGATCGTATTGTTCCTTAGATAGTATAATAACATCAAACAATTTGGCAACAATGTTACTAAGAGTAACAGCGCTAACATTTTCTGATGTACGGTGTACATAATAATTTATTATCTCTTGTCCTCTTGTATATTAAACATTGAACAGTATCCACGGATATCGTACATTATTTCTGGGAAATGTAATCGATTGTTCAGCCTTCTGATTGAAGCTTTTGTACTTCTTTCGTAAGTCGTGACACATAGAATATTGCAACCCCTTGCTTCGAAAATCGGTTCCGGGTGTAGGCCTTCGTGTTAAATACTCGCCAGCTTTTCACCAGCTACAAAGAGTTCATGTTAATCCCATACGGCTAAATCGTTCAACCTTTCAACCGCCCTGCTAATGTGTTTAGTAAACACCTGGATGCAATGTCGCCGTGAGTGGGCGTTATAACAGTTAGAACACTCGCATCTCTCGCAGAAGATCTTGTTTACAAACGCACTAGTTACTACTACATACATACACAATTAATCGCAACACACATTGCCACAGTTCGTTCCGTTGCATTGATTAGTGATTAAGGTTTGTGACACGTGTGAAAAGCTGTGAAATACCATCTACTTGTGCCGGCGAATCGAATAAGGATTTAAGCACAATTTCTGCAACATAATCGTCGGACACATGCACGCGCGCACACACGCACGCACGCACGCACGCACGCACGCACGCACGCACGCACGCACACACATATATATATTCCAAAATGCATGTTAGTATTTCTCTGTTCTTGTGGTCGGCTACAGACATGTCCTTGGTACCGTGTCTGGTGAAATGAAATGAAATGAAATAATATATATATATATATATATATATATATATATATATATATATATATATACATATATAGGTATATATATATATATATATATATATATATATATATATATATATATATATATATATATATATATATATATATATATATATATATATATATATATATTCTATTATATACATATATATACACACAACATATTTGTGTGTGTGTGTGTGTGTGTGTGTGTGTGTGTGTGTGTGTGTGTGTGTGTGTGTGTGTGTGTGTGTGGGTGGGTGGGTGGGTGGGTGGGGGTGGGTGGGTCAACTAAGATGGGTTTGTCTTGTCAATCATTCCATCAGACAACTGTTGCAGTGCATGACGGAGGATTAAGGTTAAACCTGGTTGATGACACACATCAACTAGCTTTTTGGTGCTATGGAAGCAACGATGGTATTATTGTAGTTTTCATCAGCAGGTGTTATTGATGAACACATACTGATCTCTGATGAAGATTTTTCGGGAAAAAAACACAACAAACAATCGTTCCGTGTTATGTCAAACCGCTTTACGACGTGTAGTTCAGTGAGTGCACTAGCACCATGATATCTTTCCGTAGATCAAACGTTCGGTTTCGTTGAAGTCAGAGTAACAAGTGCGGTCTGAACAAACGCCAGGCCAGTGGGTAGCCGCAACAAGGCGTACTGTGGTCGTACGCATTGTTGAGGGTGACGGAGACATATTATTTTATAGTAGGCAGCCACAACAAAGCGTTATGTGGTCGCACAAATTGTTGAGTACCAGACAACAGACAACCGTTGGTGCGCAAACGACCCGGCCGACGGCGCTGGACCAACGAGTACAATTGAACGGTGCCCCGGTCACACACGGATAGGCAGATTTACTTGGCTGCGTCGCGGTTGAGCCGACAGGCGACAAAGCTGTTCCAATAAGAGCAGCCATCCCATTGAATTGCATGTAATACTTATGGTATTACATTTCAGGTACAGTGTAGGCCATATTCGCCAGGCAAGTTGACGTAGGTAGTAGGGTGCAGAACTCACGAAGAACGTTATCAATTAACTTAACACTAGCATCATTCCAGCCGAAGATAACGCAACCTTTACACACTCAAATTACACCCAACGTATTTGTCAGAACAGCGTTGTATTTATCTTGCACACTAACGACGGCATCACGAACGATACGAGCGAACTTCTACCAATGACTCCCGCCCCACCAGGAGACATACCTGTTGCCTCTTTGGCCCCCAGTGCAAAATCTTAGATACGCCACCGGGCATATCCACCGGCCTCTCTACCACGAACCTTGCCATTCAATATATACACCAAACAACATTCCCACCATCCTTCATAAAAAGAAACATAGACCCTAGAGAGTCCCGGAGCAAACAGCATTCCACTGAACTTCCATTGCATGTAAATGTTCCCTTTGACGGCTGCATAGGCCGATTTATGAGAGGCAAGATGCCGCATCGGTTGCACACGAGAGCCTGTCCAGTATCACGGATAGGAATTGTCCTGGAGACGGTCTATTTTCCTTCTTCGCTAAATCGACCCGCCAATCAATTTCGATATCAAAAATGGGCAAAAACAACGCAACGTCACATTATATTAGACTTAACTATTAATACAAAGCGCTTATTCACTAGTATCCTACGTTTAAGCTGTCATCCGCGCGCTCACAGATCAACTTACGACTAACAACCTTCCGTGCGCTATCGACCTGTGTTCACATAATACCTGATACATAAGGGTATCATGTACTGTTCAAACAGTTTCGCTTGATTACATTTCGAATGTTGTTTAACAATAATGGAAACATGTTAAATGTGTTATACATTACAGCTGTAGACAGAACATAGCTGAGTAAAATGTTTCGGTGTCCATCCGCCGTATCAATCGTTAGTAAATATATATGCAAAGAAGGTGGAGCGTAAAGAGGTGTGCTTCAAGCTACAACAAACACCTAGCTAATAATATATGGTTATTTTATAGCGCAGACGCCCATATTATACATATCAATGCGTTCTACAATAAAATAACGCATAAAATCTGTGGTGTCTCTCTTATCTTATCTCTCAATAACACACAACGTAATATTAAACTTCATCGTAGTAATCCTGGTAGTTGTAAACGTATCTTAATGTTCAGCTACGTACCACACTCTACCCGATGTAACCTTCACTTATCGACATTCTAATAAACGCCACTTAATTTGCGTAAGCGGTGAAATCATGGTGAAATTTGTATGACTAGGACACACACACACGCACGCACGCACGCACGCACGCACGCACGCACGCACGCACGCACGCACGCACGCACGCACGCACGCACGCACGCACGCACGCACGCACGCACGCACGCACGCACGCACGCACGCACGCACGCACGCACGCACGCACACACACACACACACACACACACACACACACACACACACACACACACATTACGTCATTTACTGTGTGTACGGCACGCGAGTCAACTCATTTACTGTGTGTACGGCACGCGAGTCAACTCATCACTTCCCAAAGCAGGAGATTTGACACTTGTGCCTTTATTAAATTTGTTGCAAATCGGAATATGACAGTATAAATCACACTGTTCCTTGTTTCCGATCCCGGAAACAAAAGCACCCCTGCACACAAACATTCGCCCATAATCTATACTCTTGTCAACCAGTGATACCTGCGTAGAATATTGGCAGGTGAAGTTGACAATCGACGTCCGAGTGAGAACAGTATGGCAAACACCGTGCAACTGAACGGTAGCCCGAAGCGAGAGGAGCGTGCCTTGGTCGACTGTCACGTTACATAAGCCCATCGATCAAACTTCGAGGCAGAAACATCAGCACCGTTGTTCGTTCGTGGCCCTGGTTCCGCATCAAACGACTCACACCCGGTGTTAATCACGTGAACACGCACCGCTGGCATCCGGTTCCTTGTTCATGTAGTCGCCTATCCTTGAAATGTTTTTGCGTTGATGTCCCACAAGTCAATTTGTTTAACTCGTGTTGCCAGGCGTTTTTAGCCCGTCAGAAGTTACATATACGTATAGGACAGCAGGTGCAGTTGTATTGTCAGATTTCAGCAGGATTGGTATCAGAATATAGTACTGAGAGCCCAAATAAACCGAACTGGTTACGTTTGATCAATCATGATCGTAGTTTATGTACGTTTACGTAAATACAAAGGACACTAGTTGTATTGGAATTACATTTGTATTGCAAGTCATTAATCAACGTAACCGCTGACGCAACGGATAGCGACAACTAGATTTTACGAATAACCTGGTAGGAGCACAGTCGAACCTAAGATGTCCTCGAGGGTGCATAAATACCCAGTATGTTTGCCATACTAAGTCAGCGACGTGGGTACTGACTTGGCCCTGTCTGCCATATGGAGGGTGGACGTATTCCAAAGGAAGTCCTCTATGATGAGCTTACCTCTGGTGCAAGGCGTGTCGGCCGTCGAGCTCAGCGGCTCAGGGCAGCTTGCAAAGGAGATATAAAATCTGCGACAGGTTGTGGCGGAGTTGTATCAGGAAGGCGGAAAAGAGGATAAACGAACAGTGGACGTAGAAGAGAAAGCTTAGGAGAGAAAGACCATCGACTACCACGCCTCTACATCAAACTGTCTACATGTACCAGTCATGTATGAAGTGCGAAACACTGATGCCACATACGCGCAGCTCCATTATCTTTTGCGATAGACGATGTCAATGATCATAAATATTATGTTAACACTGTCAACATTTGCCGAATCGAGATATTTTGTAACGACGCAACCGACCCGGTGATACGGCAAGTGGGACAAAGTACAAATACACGTATGTAAGGTGGTTCCACCACAACAATCTATCACGACTGTTTTACAGGATGGTTTCTCTCTCTAGCTCTAGACCCAGGTCCTTGGCTCCGACTTTGCATGCTCTAGTTCACGACGAGTGCAGATACCCCTGAAGCAAGGTAACATGTTATTAATTTGCGAGTCACCTTTGCCCTAGGTGCACTTGCCATATTTATGGTTAACCCTCACGCACTAATCTGACAACCAGGCTACAACAATACAACAGTGCAGGTCAGTGTAAAAAAAATAATGTGCTGTGGTCAACCCGATACTGACCTCATGATCATTTACAAATTGTCCATACTTCAAAAAAATTGTCATGTTTGACTTTTATTTATTTTAGTACAGCAACTGATACAGTTATTAAACTGTTTTGTTAACCGCATATATTAAAGGTACAATGCCTGATTATTGTTATCGTAATGTTCTATAGTATTAATTATATCTGATCTAACAACAGGACGGCCTAAATGTTTTTAATGAACTGCAGTTTTTTTGCATAATATTATTGTTCTCTGTGAATATCAACCTTGCCGTTCAGCTTTCACTGTAAACATGATATTATTGTTCTCTGTGAATATCAACCTTGCCGTTCAGCTTTCACCGTAAACATGATATTATTGTTCTCTGTGAATATCAAGTCACGATGTAAGAATAGATATAGTTTATACCATAATGATGATCTTATGATAAAACGATCGGATTTTGTATATTTAATCACTTCATAATTATATAGTATAGCATTCATTAGGACTGCCACCCAATATGCAAATGTTGTTTACAAAAACTGGCAGTCCTGTCAATGCTCTTTGGTCACTTCAACAGTGACGCTGTTGATGTAACAATGTTTATTTATTATTTATAATCATCTCATCCGCCAAACTCAGTTGTCAGATTATCCAGATCCACGTCCACAAATTCACTTTTTACATGTCCCTTCTGTTCCATCTGCAGCTTGATGGTTGGCATGGCGCCATGGTGGCCGGTGTCAGGGCTGGTTGAACTTTTGGTCAGTTCATCCCAGTCCTTTGGGTGACTGACGGTCAGTCTGAGTGAACAGCCGTCATGGATGAGTTGTCGCTCCTGGGCCAGGGCTAGTTGACTGACCACTCGCCTCTCCACCTGTGTCACCAGAAATATTGTCATTGGCAAAATCTACTAAGACATCTACAACATTATTATTATTATAATTGGAAAAATCTAATTAAAAAAAATTATCAAGATTACCATCAAAGGCAAAGGCCCAGATGGCAAGCGGACAAGGAAGCCATTTGCTTATCAAGAGAACAACATTTTAAATCTATGTTTAACCCGCCCTCCTGAGATATGTGTCAACCTTGTTTTTAAACATATTCACGCTGCTAGCAGTTACACAATCTGTAGACAATTTGTTCCATTCAATGATTGTCCTCTGTGCAAATGAGTACTTCCTGATATCTCATGTCCTCTAGCTCTATTATCTTTCTTGAGTGAAAAAAAAAGATTTCTATCAATATTTTCAAACACATTCAATATCTTAATATTTTATATCCTCTTAACTGCCTTGTCTCTAGGGTTTTTAAACCACATTCTTTCAGTTGTTCTTCATAACTAAGGTCTCTCAGTTCTGGAATCATTTTAGTTGCTCTCCTGTATTCGTTCAAGCGTATCTATATCATTCTTACGACATGGTCTCCAAGCTTGTATACAGTACTCTAAACAAGGCCTAACTATTGCTTTATACAAAGGTATAATTAGGTTTTTCCTTGTATGTTATATTTTTCCTAATCAATTTAATTTACATTTCCCAAAATTTAATAACGTCTGCCATTTCTCAGACCACTTAATTAATTTGTTTAGATCATTTTGGAAACATTATTTATAACCATCATTGTTAACACTTCTAAACACTTATGTATCATCCGCAAATTTCAGTATGTTGCTTGTTATATTATCATCCAAGTCACTGATATATATTAAGAGTAATAAAGGTCCTTATACTTATCCTTGTGGTACCCCACTCAAAACTGATTTCCAGTTTGAAAGCTCCCATCTACTACAACACGCTGTCTTCTGTCAGTCAGCCATTGTTCTATCCAGTAAATTATGCCATCCCGATACCATGGGCTTTTAATTTAAGTAGTAATCTTTGGTGTGGCACGTTGTCAAAAGCTTTCTGAAAATCTACTGGTGATCCCTCATCTATCCACTTCTTGATACTTTCAAAAAAACATAACATATTTGTTAAGATTGATCTCACTTTTAGGAATCCATGTTGAGATGGATTTAATAATTTATGCCTAACAAGGAAGTCCACCATATGGTCTTTAATTAACCGTTCTAATAATTTACAAATCATTGATGTTAAATTCACTAATCTGTAATTCTCAGACTTATTTCTTGAACCCTTTTTAAATAATGGCATGATGTTTGCTTCTTTCCATTCAAAAGGAACCTCTCCCTCTTTTAATGACAGGTTGAACACTCTTGCAAGTGGTATACTAATTTGTTCTACTGTTTCCATTAGTAGTTTTGGTGGAATTCCATCCACTCCAGGTGATTTATTGTCCTTCATTGCCTTTATTTTCTTAGCTACCATTTCTGGAGTTACAATTATCTGCCCTAAATAGTCTGATTTAGCCTCATGAAATTTAGCATCTGGAACTAGCAACAAACTAATATCCTCTCTGGTAAACACTGAACTGAAGTATCCATTTAGGTTTACCGCCATTAAAACACTTGTGATATATTTTCAGCACTGTCTTCTAGTGGTCCAACCTTGTCTCGTATGTTTTTTTACTCCTGATATATGCATAAAAACTTTTGCTGTAATTTTTTATGTTACATCCTAATTTTTTTCATAGCTTCTTTTAGCCTGTCTAATTTCATTCATAGCTGCATTAAGTGCCTCTTTGAAATTTGTGTCGTCTTCATCCTTTCTGGTACACCTATAAACCCTCCACATAGCTTGTTTGTATGCTATTTTTCCAATAGCTTCTTTTCATAAGTGTTTCTTTCTAGACCATTTTCTTTTTTTTCCAAGAGAACAAATTGATGAAAGATACTGTCAATTTCATATTTTATAATGTTCCAACATTCAATTGTGGTCTTATTCCTCAGCATGTTATTCCAATCTAGCTTTGCTAAGTATTTTCTCATATCTTTATATTTACCGTTGTGGAAGTTTCAAATTTTTTATTTGAACTTTCTGATTTCACTTTGATGTCAAAATGTATTTGGTTATGATCACTGCTACCCAATGGCTCATGTATTTTGACATTGTCCACTAATTCATTTTGTGAAGACAAATTAAATCTAATACATTCTCTCCCCTGACTGGTTGTAGCACATGTTGAGTAAGGAAGTTATCCTGAATTAAAAGTAGAAACTGTTGGTCCTCACGCCCCGTACTCTCTAGAGATTTTCATTGTATGTGTCTGTGGTTGAAATCTGCCATTATGATACATTCCCTTTACTCAATTCCTTTATAGCGTTTTGTATTTTTGTGTTGTCCTCTTCGTTTATGTTTTGACTTTGGTAAACTAATCCAATAGTTAATGTCAAATTTCCTGTAACTATATTGCATCAAACAGCTTCATCGCAATTTGCTTCCCTTTCTAATTTTATTTCGTAAGCCTGAATAGATTCTTTAATATATAAAATAACTCATCCTCCCCTTCTTCCTATTCAATCTGTCCTAAACATTATGTATATTGTCAGTCCTAATTCAGCATCTGATATGTCTTTGTTGGCCCATGATTCAGTTAAACCAATTATGTGAGGGTTAATGTCTTCTACCATAATGTTTAATACATTTTTTTATTTACTATGTTCCTTGCATTTAAACACACAAATTTATAGCCAGCTTCAGAAATGTTTTGCATGTACTAGTGGCCTCTTGTCCTGTTTGAGGCACCTCTAAATAACCCCCTGAGCTTGTAGTTTAAACAATGTTTGCTAAAAAAAATACTTTTATGCTTCACATGCCACTGTCGACTGCTGCTGATAGTTCATCAGCAAACACTGCTGCCCCCTTTCCACTAAGCCCATCCCTCATGTACATATCAGCCCTCCCAACAAAACATCCCCACAAATCCAACTGCCTCTTCACTACATAGCTGCTGATCTATCGTGTTAATTGCCATCCTTCGGCAATTTCGATATCCCTGTCCCCTGCTTCCCATTAATGGTAGAATTCCCGACATAATTATCTGCTCAACGTGAGTCTGCTTAGCTCTTCCAACTAACTGCCTGTATTTCTTAACTATGGCAGTTGTACCCTCCCTATCTGCACTGTTAGCCCCTATGTGTTCTAAAATAGAACCTCCCTTGCCCGGACCCGCAATTTTTTCCACCCTCTCTGTGATAGGCTCTATTTTTTACCCTGGAAAGCAAACCACCATGTCGTCCCCCTTGTTTAGCGCTCTGTCAGTCTTTCTAACTATCAAATCCCCCACAAACACCCTCGCTCTCTTCCTCAGCCCCGCTATCACTAACTCAGAGTAGCTCTTGCATCAGATCTGTTCCGTCTCCTTCGCTCCCGTCTCCTTCCCTCCCATCTCCTTTGCTCCCATCTCTTTCCTCCTCCCAGGCTGAGGTGAGCTTTTCCTAGCATCTCTCTCATCACCGACCCCCACTTTATCATCCACTGTCCCCCCACCGGAACCACTGGCACAACCCACCTCTTCCCTTCCCACCAATGCCACAACGAACTGCCTCAACCGTTCCATCTCCTACACTCAAAAACTATCTGCCTGAACCTCAGCCCAGGAATTCTCACACCCGGCCAAAGTCTACCGAGTTGCTACAACTCCCGCATACTAAATGCCTGGTGGCCTATACATGCCATCTGGACAACGCCAACATAGAATTTATATCGTGTTAGATTAATATTGTTTATAGCATTTTCACCTTGATACGTTATCCTTGAATAATGCTGTTTCTGTGTTCCAAAGAACACTTTATTATTAACTAATTAAATAACTGGACTAGTTAGTTTTTAACTTAATTTTTGACAATAATATACTTACTAACTGGGTTCTATCTACTAAACTCGCATGAGCCAAAAAAGCCTGCCACCTGCGAATACGCAGAACACTGCGTAAACAAAACAATAGGACTCGATTTATACCATTTTAATAACTGACAAAATCTAATAAGACATCTACAACATTATTATTATTTTAATAATTGACAAAATCTAACAAGACATCTACAATTATTATGTTTATCATTGGCAGAATCTAATATGATATATACAACATTATTATTTTTATTATCAGACTTACATGAATACACAAATAATTTGTAAACTGTTGGTTACATTAGCCGTACTGGCTATGACATATATGATATTTTAAACTATGTGAACTGCATTGCTATTTTTTAAGAATATATCACAAATACAACATGAGCACATAATATTATATATACATGTGGCAGATAAGGAGGAAGGAAAGAATGAGATATGAAGGAGTGTATCTAATATAGCAGCAGGGAGTCTGCAGTGGCGCTCTCTTGTGGAAGGTTGACCTATCACTACAATGATTACACAAGTATACAAGCCATTCAAAATAATAATTTAAACACTGACCCAGTTCATACTCCTATGTAACTGACCTCGTGCTTGATGGATCGTGCTCCATAGTGGACATTGTAGCCATCGGCCAACACGTCCAGTACCTGTCTGTCCCACGTCAACTGGATGTCATGTGTCTTCTTCGCCTGTCAATCATCACATATTTATATTATAGAATGACAAGCACTTGATGTCCTGTCCAGATTCCTCTACCCCAACCAATGTCCCGAACAATATTTGTATATTTTAAGTTGTCAGTTAAAGGGTCATCTCAAAAGGGTCTTTTCAAAACATGAAAGCTTAAATTGGTTTCATTGTTTCATCTAACAATGTAGAATGATTTTTTTTAACATTATTGGGCACTAATGATTTAAACCCAATTCATAAGGTTGTTGATGAAACAGGAAAAAATAAATCACATTTTCACGGTTAACTACAGGTCAGTGTAGTTCACAGTTAACTACAGGTCAGTGTAGTTCACGGTTAACTACAGGTCAGTGTAGTTCACGGTTAACTACAGGTCAGTGTAGTTCACGGTTAACTACAGGTCAGTGTAGTTCACGGTTAACTACAGGTCAGTGTAGTTCGGTGCACATGCCACATTTTGTATGCAAATAGATACATTATATCAAAAAACATAAGTTAAGTTGTTGTGCAGTGTAATACTATGTTGATGAGTTCTGTTGTACCATTAAAACAGACACAATACCTGTTAATCATTGTTTTACTAACGGGACATTGAGAAGCTTTCTGATTGGTGAGTGGGACCTCGGATAAAAAGTCTCCTACAACAACGAAAAATCTGCCAAATGATAAAACAGGCAGCATGGAAAGTGGCAAAGAGGATGCAAGAAATACTGTAGAATGATATAACAACATCAAAGGAACCTTGTTGGCCCAGAAGTCCAGCTCTCTGACCACCAGTTTTGTGAGCTCCGATCTCGAGAACGGCAGAAAATAAACCATCTCGTTGATCCGACCAAGAAACTCATCTCTACGGAACTGGTGCTGAAACACAGAGGAGAATTAAAGTTGCAAAGTCAGATCGTTTAAATCGCAAGAACATATTATACATAGTAAAAACTATATCTATAGTATAAACTATATCTATAGTATAAACTATATATATATATATATAGAGTATAAACTATATCTTTAGTATAAACTATATCTATTCTAACATCTTGACTGTCCAAGTGTTTTAATGAACAACATTATAAAACATAATTTTACTCTTATCTTTTTATGAATATGTCATTCAGCATGCAACATAAAAATAACATTTTAGTTGGAACATTCAACTTAAAACAGATAACAGCGAAATTACATAAAAACTGGTAATTTTGTTTAATATTAGGCAGTCAATGTGTTAGAACAAATATAGTTCATATTACATAACATGATTTTATGATAAAACCAATCAGACTTTCCATCTTTAATATGATCTGATATGGAAGGTGGTACGGATTCACAGAAATGGCTTATCAATCTACGAGTAGCAAATATACAAACACCTCCTCCGTGAACAGGCAGGAGGGTTACACTAGCAAATATACAAACACCTCCTCCGTGAACAGGCAGGAGGGTTACACTAGCAAATATACAAACACCTCCTCCGTGAACAGACAGGAGGGTTACACTAGCAAATATACAAACACCTCCTCCGTGAACAGGCAGGAGGGTTACACTAGCAAATATACAAACACCTCCTCCGTGAACAGACAGGAGGGTTACACTAGCAAATATACAAACACCTCCTCCGTGAACAGACAGGAGGGTTACACTAGCAAATATACAAACACCTCCTCCGTGAACAGGCAGGAGGGTTACACTAGCAAATATACAAACACCTCCTCTGTGAACAGACATGAGAGATACACTAGCAAATATATAAACACCTCCTCCGTGAACAGGCAGGAGGGTTACACTAACAAATCTACAAACACCTCCTCCGTGAACAGACAGGAGAGTTACACTACAGAAACTACTCGACACTTTTAACTTTTAATTAAACTGTAATTTGCTGTCAACCAAGTTGTTACAAGACTAACATGAAGCTAGAGTTAACAACAATATGGTGGAAACAGTCTGAAATGCATTCTGTTTAATGGCGTATGAGCAGTTTTAGTTTTTTTCATGCAGAAGCTATTTGATTTGGAATTGATTTACCTTTGTACACATTTTCTGGGCAATCCGCTAGTACGGTACTACTAAGGCAATGACAGAAATTCCACAGAATGGAATTGTTTATTTCAAAGACATTTGACAAATAATGTTCCTTACTCAATCATAATATTTATCTAAAAGCCACTAACCTTAAGAATTGGCCGCACAACATCTTCTTTGAACTGTTTTGAGATTATAATTTGTTCTGGAAGTTCAAGGTCATCTGAAAATACATTATTAATATTTCAACATTGCATAATTTGAAAGTGTGCATGCATGCATGCATGCATGCATGCATGTAGGCAATAAAAATGAAGTAAAAAAAATTAAGACCCGATTACTTACTGCATCACTCACCTCATCAATCTCTGATTTGTTGCCTGTATCGTGAAAAAAAAAATTATTTAATACAAATTGAAATGTGTCGACTCACCAAGACGTCCCTCCCTTCGCTGTTTGTGGATTTGATCGGCTTCTTCGCGCAGCTGCAGTGCATGCTGGGCTATCTCTTCGTTGGCAAGGTTTGACGTCATCACAAAGATAGCATCCTTGCATATGATGGTCTTACCCTTGCCATCAGTGAGTCGACCCTGAAAGAGTTGCACTTTCAATTTAGGTGTTGCTTTGATAATACCGACAGCGCCCACGGCCATTACAAACAAAATATCTTTGTTCTCACTGGCTAAGTTCACTCATGTGTGATTATGGGCTTTAAGATATGTTCTCACTGGCTACGTTCACTCATGTGTGATGATGGCCTTGAAGATATGTTCTCACTGGCTAAGTTCACTCATATGTGATGATGGCCTTGAAGATATGTTCTCACTAGCTAAGTTCACTCATGTGTGATGATGGCCTTGAAGATATGTTCTCACTAGCTAAGTTCACTCATGTGTGATGATGGCCTTGAAGATATGTTTGATAACTAATTCAGTGTAGGTGTTTTCTTCTTCTTTTTAGATGTTAAGTAAAACATTGCAAATATGCTATATTGCCAATTTAAAAAACAACATACCTAGGCAAAAGTGGAATAAATCCCTGAAGCATGAAATAACCAAATAACTAATGCCCATCACCTCATCAAACAGCTGAAGCATGATAGTGAGCACATCGGGATGAGCTTTGTCAACTTCGTCAAACAACACGACTGCAGTTGGACACTCCCGCAGCTTCTTGGTCAGTTGACCACCTTCCTCGTGGCCCACATATCCTGGTGGTGACCCAATGAACTTGGCAACCTGCCAAACACATACCGTCAGTAACACAACAGTTAATGAAACTAGTGCAACTGTTTTATTTTAATCAGTTGGTGTAGGACTGAAAAAAAGAACTAGGATTCGACCAGAGGGTTCAGCCCCCAATGTTAGGGAGGTTTGTGGATTTTTTTTACTGTGCTTGAAATAGTGTTTTTTGGATATACATATAACTGGGAGCATGTGCCCCCTGGATCTGTTGTGCCATCGATAGTCCCAACTTCACCAGCTGTGTACTGTGTGTTCTTGGTAAAGTGTAAAGATTTCTTCAATTTCACCACATGTGAACACCATGGTCTCACAGAGCTATAACATTAGTCAGGTTTGTCAGTAGGTAAATGGGAAGATCTATGACATTAGTCCGGTTTGTCAGTAGGTAAATGGGAAGATCGATGAACTGGTGAAGGAAAATCACCTCATGTCTCTCTTGATATTCTGACATGTCCATACGAATGAAGCCCTACAAATGAAAGACAAAGACAATCTTAGTATCCATACTAAGTAAGTGAACTCTTTGATATGTTGGACCATAATTATCATATATAGTTTAGGTAGAAATACGCACAATCACTTAGTTTAAATATGCCATACATTAAAACAGGAATGTGACTAAAATATGTAAAACAAGCAAAATTGTATTTCAATTGTTTAAAAATGTCTACACCTTTATGATGCTAACTGGAAGAATGGTGAAAATGTATACCTTTTTAACATCCTTATGGAGATATTTAGCGAGCTGCTTTGCTAGTTCTGTCTTCCCTGAATGGAATAAACAAAAACTACATCAGATACAAAATAGACGACAACATGAATGACACCATATAGTATTTCTTTCAATACATAAACTTATGGTTTGCACTGCATAGAATATTTAATGCTATTGCAATCAGCACCAGAAAACACTACAACTTTTCACCAACAACACTATTATCTAAATATATGGCACTCACCTATGCCTGATGAGCCAAGGAAGAGAAAGACAAGCGGATGTTCGTCGTCCGCCCAACCATTCTCCTTCCGTCGGATCGCTATACACAACCAATATGACATTATTTTTAAGACTTGGCAGCCACTTTCATCTAAACAACTGGTATATTTACATCCACTGCTCACTCCTGCAAGACAGCCCAGACAGCTTCGATCATCTAGTTCTGATCTACTTTTTGTTCCCCGAGTTGAAACTAACTTTGGAGCCAGGGCTTTCTCTGTTGCCGCACCAACTCTTTGGAATTCACTCCACATTAGTGTCAGGTCAGCAGGAAACATAATACAATTTCGCAGTCATCTGAAAATTTATCTTTTTAACCGTGCTATCCCTTGTTAGCTCCCTTTCTAACTGTGCTATCCCTTGTTAGCTCCCCTTTTAACTGTGCTATCCCTTGTTAGCTCCCTTTTTAACTGTGCTATCCCTTGTTAGCTCCCTTTTTAACTGTGCTATTCCTTGTTAGCTCCCTTTTTAACTGTGCTATTCCTTGTTAGCTCCCTTTTAACTGTGCTATCCCTTGTTAGCTCCCTTTTTAACTGTGCTATCCCTTGCTGGCTCCCTTTTTAACTGTGCTATCCCTTGTTAGCTCCCTTTTTAACCATGCTATCCCTCCTTAGCTGTGCTATCCCTTGTTAGCTCCCTTTTTAACTGTGCTATCCCTTGTTAGCTCCCTTTTTAACTGTGCTATCCCTTGTTAGCTCCCTTTTTAACTGTGCTATCCCTCGTTAGCTCCCTTTTTAACCATGCTATCCCTTGTTTGCTCCCTTTTTAACCATGTTATCCCTTGTTAGCTCCCTTTTTAACCATGTTATCCCTTGTTAGCTCCCTTTTTAACCATGTTATCCCTTGTTAGCTCCCTTTTTAACAGTGTTATCCCATGTTAGCTTCCTTTTTAACCATGTTAGCTTCCTTTTTAACCGTGCTATCCCTCCTTAGCTCCCTTTGTAACCGTGCTATCCCTCCTTAGCTCCCTTTTTAGCCATTTTTAACCCTCCTTAACTCCCTTTTTAACCGTGCTATCCCTCCTTAGCTTCCTTTTAGCCATTTTTAACCCTCCTTAACTCCCTTTTTAACCGTGCTATCCCTCCTTAGCTCCCTTTGTAACCGTGCTATCCCTCCTTAGCTCCCTTTTTAGCCATTTTTAACCCTCCTTAACTCCCATTTTAACCGTGCTATCCCTCCTTAGCTCCCTTTTTAGCCATTTTTAACCCTCATTAACACCCAGACGTATCCACCATCTGTTGACAACTGTAGCACAGCATATTGACTTCGAGGTTGCCAAACCATTTTCTGAGGACTCAGGTGGGATAAAATTGTTCATATTATTACTTTATTATAAAACAATGTTTAACACTGGTGTCTGTTAACTGGCTTTAGCTTAGTTTATCATATTGACCAGTGCTGACTGAACATTTGGTAGGTTGTAACATTGTTAAAGGAATGAGTATCAACTCACCAGCAGCGACTGTGGTGATGGCTCCCTCTTGGCCTACCAGAGCTTCACTTAGTCGCAACTCGAGGGGAAACTTCCTCCTTTCTTCCGCCTCCCTCTTCTTCCTCAAGCCTGCAAACTGAACAGTAGACATGCCACTAAACAGTGGACAGGTGGTGTCTGTGTGACAAGTCAACTGTTACTCACTTCATCATATGTACAAAACTCCTACAGTTTACCTATTCGTCTTACAAATTTTCTTAAATTTGAAGATTTCTCAGCCATAAGAGACATTCCTCATAGTTTTTTTGTTTTTTGAACAAGGCGTACGTTCAGACATAGCAAATAATCTACCAATAGAAGAGTTATCAGAATTACTGACAAATTCATTCCAATAAACATACAAAAAGATATATGTGACATGTCTACACGAGCTTTGGTGCGTTGTTTTCAACTGTGGTATTAAATTTTTCCCAACCAAATTTTGGAGTTGTCAGTGCTATAAGTCTAATTTAGATTTAAGATGACTGATTTTGTGGAGGGATAGAGAAGTGCGAAATGGGAGAAGAACAACAAGGTTTCAAAAGAAGGGGTATGATGGATGGGAGACAACCGGATAGAGAAGAGACTGGAGGGACAGCAGAATATGGCTCTGGGATTCATAGACCTTGAAAAGACATACGACACAGTTCCGCGAGATATAGCCATGGCCACGTTGAGGTGGATGGGTGTCCCAGAGGCGGAGGTGGGGATGGTCGAAGGCACATATGAAGAGACAACAGGTAGAGTAGTGTACGCACCAGGAATATCGGAGGAATTCAGGGTAGTGGTCTGCCTAAGACAGGGGAGTGTCCTAAGCACTGTTATTCATTGCAGTAGTGGAGGTGATCAGCAGGAAAACGAGCAAGAGGGACATTCTCCACAAGTTGTTATACACAGATGATTTGGTGGTAGGAGCGGACAGTAAGGCAGACCTCAAAAATGGTTGGTATAGTGGAACGAAATCTTTGGCAGACGTGGAATGAGAGTAAGTCTGGAGAAGATAGAGGTGCTTTGGGTTGGGCAGCAGAACAGAGATGTAGATAAAAGACTGGATGGGAAGAAACCGAACCAATGTTCATCCACGGTTTGCGGGGATGGCGGCATGGAAATTTACAGATGAATACAAGCTGGTATGAATGTGTGGAGGAAACTGGAAGGGGTGACAGACAGATATGGGAGACAGACATATATCTTGTAAGCTAAAAGGAAAGGTGCTTAGCTCATGTGTAACACAAGCCTACCTATACAGCCTAGAGACCATGGCAATGACGGAAGAACAACAAGAGAAACTGCAAGTTTGCGAGAATAACTGGGTGAGAAGAACTGCGAGAGTGAAAAGAATAGACAAGTGAAGAATGGAGGAGCCGAGGGAGGAAGTTGGTGTGAAAGAGAGTCTTACAAGGAAGCTGGTGAGGAGCCAGCTAAGGGAGGGATGGGGGAGTGGAGAATGAGAGCGAGGGATGGGGGAGTGGAGAATGAGAGCGAGGGATGGGAGAGTGGAGAATGAGAGTGAGGGATGGGAGAGTGGAGAATGAGAGCGAGGGATGGGAGAGTGGAGAATGAGAGCGAGGGATGGGGGAGTGAAGAATGAGAGCGAGGGATGGGGGAGTGGAGACGGCTGGTGCAGATGGCAGTGAAATGGGACTAGTGACGAAGAAGGGAAAAAAATGGACGACATTGGTGATAGCCTCACCCCGGACTTCAGGGATAAAGAGGTATCGGTGATAGCCTCACCCCGGACTTCAGGGATAAAGAGGACAGCAACAAATATAATTGATTTGGTGCTTTGTATACTGCAATCAGTTTTTAATATGACCCGTGTTTTTACTAATATCTTATCAACAGAACTTTGATCTGAGCAAAAACTGGACACTCTTTCTTGACTGACTTTCTGTTCATATTCCTCCAGAAGTTGCCTCATGCTGGCTGTCTTGACATAGGCAGTGGGTTTGTGGCCACTGCTGTTCTCCACGGTTGGATCGGCCCCTGCAATTAAAAGTACAAAGTGTGATATTTTTTAACATAAAGTCATGTCATATGGTATAAACTATACCTATTCCAACATATATATATATATATATATATATATATATATATATATATATATATATATATATATATATATATATATATATATATATATATATATATATATATATATATATATATATATATATATATATATATATATATATATATAGATACGCATTCCAACATCTTCTATATACTTATTCTAACATATTCTATATACCTATTCTAACATCTTGACCTCACAAAGGTATTTTCATGAACCACAACTGTCAACAATCTCCAATACCTATGGACAACATTTATTGGGGTCAGGCATTCGTGGGATCACGTGATGGGCAAATCATTTACACCTGTAAAATTATGTTCTGTCCTCATGCAGTGTAAACATGAATTTCACATTCATTTGAACATTCAAATTAGACAATGTAATGGACAAAAAACATCTTAAAATGTTAACTCACTAAAATACAGTTGTTACGAAATACGGCCAACACACACTGAGGAGTGAATATTTCTGAACCCGGGTTTCCGAGGATTAAGCATGATAGAAGTTAGTGTATTATTACTAATTATTATTTTATTATTATTATTATCATTACTGACCTGCCTCCAGCAGCAGATGGACGAGTGTTTCATGGTTGATGAGCACAGCATAGTGCAGACTTGTACAACCAGTGAAACTCGCACGCACATTCAGTCTGTCGCTGAACTCATCTTCTCTTGTCATCAACACTGCACCACATTAGACATCAGTCACTTCACATTAGACATCAGTCACATCACATTAGACATCAGTCACATCACATTAGACATCAGTCACATCACACGTCAGCAGATTTTGCTACATATGTATTCCATCAATAATTACACATTTTCAACATTCAGCCCAAAAGGTGAAATTATTGAGACATGGTTTCTTTTTGTGATGAATTTACAGATAAATGTGTGCCTGCTAATGTTTAGATTTTTTGTGGGCATCACATTTGTTTTGTCTGTTCCTGGGGCCAAGTATGGTTTGTCAAGTTGTGCCAGTGGCCAGTGGCCAGTGTATGGTTACCACAGTAATAGTACCAGTGACCAGTGTATGGTTACCACAGCAATAGTACCAGTGACCAGTGTATGGTTACCACAGTAATAGTACCAGTGACCAGTGTAAGGTTACCACAGTAATAGTACCAGTGACCAGTGTATGGTTACCACAGTAATAGTACCAGTGACCAGTGTATGGTTACCACAGTAACAGTACCAGTGACCAGTGTATGGTTACCACAGTAATAGTAGCCATCAACAAATGATAGCAATGTTACAGAATATTTCGGAAAATTCATCAAATATTTCATGTAGATACAGGGTTACCCACCTGTTGATGTGAATTTAGGAACGTTTTGGTTTGTGGCTGCTAGAGTGCTTTGATGTGTGGAAAGGAAACAGTGCAATATGTATGTTACCCACTGGGGTAAAATACCCTGCAGTATTAGTTCAGATGTAGCAAGATACAAGAACACAAAATATTGCTCAGAGATACATCTGTATGAGATTTTAACACTTGCCTTGCAGAGAGTTGAGGTGTTTGTCTCTGGCCACCTGGTAAACGTTACTGAACTCGTCCCCCAGGTTGGGGTCAGCGCCTGCTGCCAGCAGCACCCTGGCTGCCCTGCAAATAGCAACCCAATGCTTCCTGGTTGAAGGTGTCATCTCAACAGATCACCTTGATATTTTCAACCGCATTAATTGAATGAGGGTAGCGCAGGCCATTTTTAAAAAATACATACATTTTTTCAAACACTGGTGGTATTTGGGAGGGGCATGATCAACTCCAAGTGTAGTATTATATTATTAGTGTAGATTATAATTGCATTTTTACATTTTATAGAACATAAAATGAAAAACTTTCCAGTAATAAAATTGCCACATTACCTAACTGTATTAAAAAAAGAATTATGAATTATTTCCTAAGTAAGAAATTTCTTGACAATGAACATGATATCTACCGCAATCTATGTCACTACCTGGACAAAATCAAACATATAACATTCAATTATGAAAAATAAATAAAAAATGTATGTATATATGTGTATGCATGCATATGTATATACAACTTATTTGTTATAAATGTTATATTACAAAATCTACTTTAGAGTGAATTGTAATAGTATTCCTCTAGGAAGCTGCACCTACTCAACATTTTTGTTGATAACTGCCACTTGTAAGGCTGTCCATCCTAGTTCATGCCGCCTGTTGACATCCAAGCCAAGTTTTATTAATCTGTAACAGGAACAACACAGATGTTTTTAAACATAACTTGTAAACCACAAATACATACACAGTGTCCGCTCGATATAAGGACTCCTGATAAAAGGTATATCTGCTTAAAAGGAACAACTTTAAATCCCTGTTCTCTGTTATTTTACTTAGTATTTCAACTACAATATGATTTTCTTTAGTTAATCTTACAAACTTCTACTAAAACCAAGTTCAAAAAGAAGCATAGGATAGACGCCCCAACAGTAGGAAGCCACTTTGCAATGACCGCTTCACTACTGAAAGTTCTGAATTATCAGTAAATTGTTTAACAACAACAACAACAACAACAACAACAAAGGTATGACGGTCAGCTGTTTAGGAGGGAAGTTATCTTCAAGGCATACCTTTCAATTTCACTGGCACTGTTAATCTTTGCAGCAGCAAACAGTTTGGCATCTGAAATAAAATTTACACTTCATGTCAGAAAGTTGTCTTCTGTGCCCAAATACTATAATTATTGCAATCTGATAATAATCATCATTAACATCAGCTGTCGTGCCTGTTGCAGACATAGGCAAGCATGACCCCCCCAACCACTTCACACAATCGCAGTGTCTTGAAACAGTTCGCTTATGAACTTGATGTTTGCACTCAATCCACGAAATAATTGTTATCACTTAGAATGTCAATCTCCTGCACAGTTTATGAAGATCTCTGTCAAAATTGCATATCATATTAATAATAAAGTAATAAAATGCCCCACCTGTGATCCCGTATAATAATGTTTAATCATTAATTTTGAGCTGCATACACTTGATTATGCTGATATTTCTAGGCATGATTTCAGTCCCTATACATAACTATGTCAGTCCTCGACATGACAATGTCAATGACATCGCGATCTTATAATCTTACATAAACAGGGCCCTTATTATTACGGCTTTGTGATTCACTCTTACCTCGCTTTATTTATCCCAAGACGTTCATTATATCATACTACATCACTTTAGGTGCACAAATGGCACATATGATTGTCAAATATGGTTTTAGTGGTCAAAATTGTTACGAACAGCAGCGTTAGTCATGTTTTCAGCATTCTCAACATGGCGCATTTACACAATGAACTCTAATAATACTACAGTTGCATCAGAATTGCAAAAGCGAGTCACACACAAAGGGGTCATATCAATATTTTATTAAAAACAACAAAGTAACATTTAACTTGCTCTGTATTGCACGAAATAGACAATGGAAAATGGAAATATTTACGAACAATTTTCAAATGAAACACATTATCTGTAGAGCACTAACAGGCACTTTTAAAAATTAGATCACAGTTAGTGACAGTAATATTTAGGTACATAAATCACACTCACCCACCCACATATGTACATGTATATGTACATTTATCTATACATCAAATAAACAAAATAAACATGTCAACAATTATGAATTATATGTCTGTTATTAGATTTACCTATACAAAACATTTATATCAAAGTCATATATATATATATATATATATATATATATATATATATATATATATATATATATATATATATATATATATTTTATATATATATATATATATATATATATATATATATATATATATATATATATATATATATATATATATATATATATATATATATATATATATATATATATATATATATATATATATACACATACATGTAGCGTATATAATTATATATAACCAAAAGCAAAACTATCTATGCAATTACTGGTAAAAACCGTTAACGTTACAAGTTAAAATGTACAAAATACATTTTCACTGTTGCAAGTCAAACATTACCATTTTGAAACAGTTTGCTAAATTACCCATGCTAACTAATGGTAATAAACATGTATGACTGCACCAAACAACAATTATTGACATTAAAAATCATGTGATTATTGTATATAAGAGACATCATTAACTATTCTTGACTTCCGGAATCTTGGTGCAGCAGCGATTGGTGTAGAGAATTTACAAAAAAAAGTGGATTATCGAAAAGAATAAGTATTACTATTGCACATATATTATACATAAACGTATTGTAGACATATATTAAAAAACAGTTTTTGTTAATTATTAGTCAGAGGCAGGATTTTAGAGTATGTTAGGGAAGTCAGTGAGCGTTAATAAGGTTGTTTACCATTCGAAAATTTACATAGCATAGTGAATAGTCAGAAACAGTGCAATATTGGTTAGAATAAGTATTACTATTACACATATACTATATACACAAACTTCTTATAGACATATATTAAGAAACTGTTTTTTTAACAGAGGCAGTATTTTTTCCGGACCCAAATTCGACGAGCGATAAGGGGGAGTTTGCTTACAGGTCGTGAATTAAACTGGTGTACCAAACTATCGTATACATTGTTAAATATATATTAGATAAAGTGATACATTTACATAAATTACATACATAAGGTAATATCTGACATAGTTGTAGTAAACAATTTCGGTAAAAAGGAATTAACAGCAGGATTTTAGCGTAAGTTGGTTTACACTGACTTCGTTGTTTTGTTTACACAGTGTTCTCCGTATTTGCTGGTGGCAATTTTTTTTATTTGCTTGTGCGAGCTTAGTAGAAAAGACATTGTTAGCAAGTATATTAGCCTAAAGCGTTCATTTGAACACAAAACCAGCCTTAACGTAGCAATCAGATTAAGTCTAAATTTGTGATGGCGCCATGCAAACGGCAGGTAAAGGCTACCAGGCATTTAATATTGATAGTTTTAGTTTTGAGTGTAGGGGATGTACGAGGATGAAGGAACTTGAGGTGAAGTTAGAACAGCTGAGGCTGCTCGTTGTGGCAGTGGTGGGAAGGGAGCAGGTAGGTTGTGCCAGTGGTTCTGGTGGGGGAACAGTAGATGATAAAGTGGGGGAAGACGAGGAGAGAGCTCACCTCAGCCTGGGAGGAGGGAGACATGACGTAAGGAGATGGATGTAGGGAGACGGGATGAAAGGAGACGAGAAGGAAAGAAATGGGAGGGAAGACGGCTGGATCGAAGGAAAGGGGAGTGGGGGAGACAGTAGCAAAGGAGTCGGGGGAGAAGGAGACGATAGTTAAGGCGATGGGAGTGAGGGAGACGAGAGGGAAGGTGTCAGAAGGGAAGGCGACAGGAGGGAAAGGTGACAGATTAATGAGTGAGAGAGTGCCTGATAACAGTCTGCCACCAAGTGACAAGGCTGCAGGACAAAATGTGATTGAGGGGATCCATCGGAAGAGCTATTCCAAGGCAGTGATAGAGGGGGTGAGAAAGAGAGCGAGGGTGTTTGTGGGGGACTCAATAGTTAGGAAGACCGACAGAGTCTTAAACAAGGGAGATGACGTTGTAGTTTGCTTGCCTGGAGCCAAAATAGAGGCGATAACTGAGAGGGTAGAAAACAATGTGGGTTCGGACAAGGGTGGATCTGTTTTAGTACACGTAGGGACAAATAATGTAGAGAGTGATGGTACAACTGCCATAGTTAGGAAATACAGGAAGAACACTAAAGCAGACGTGGGTTGAGGAGGTAATACTGTCAAGGATTCTACCACTATTAGGAAGGAGGGGTCATAGATATCGAAATTGCTAGTTGAGAAGCAATGTAGGGAAGAGGAAGTTGGTTCTGTGGATTTGTGGGGAAGTTTTCTTGGAAGGGCTGATATGTACATGAAAGATAGAATTAAACATTATGGTAGAAGATATTGAGCAAAGCAAAACAAAGCTAGATTGGAATAACATGCTGATGAATAAGACTGCAACTGAATGTTGGAATATTCTAAAATATGAAATTGAGAGTATCATCGACAAATTTGTTCCCTTGAAAAAAACAAGGAAAACGGTCTAGAAAGAAACACTTGTCAAAAGAAGCTATTAGAAAAATAGTGTTTAAGCAAACTATGTGGAGGGTTTATAGGCGTACCAGAAAGGATGAAACTATGCAAATTACAAAGAGGCACCTAGCTACAACTGAAATTAGAAAATCTAAAAGAACCTTTGTAAAAAAATTGGCAGGTAATATAAAAAATGACAGCAAGAGTTTCTATGCTTATGTAAGGAGTAAACAGAAAGTTCGAGATAAGGTCGAACCACTGGAAAACAACAGGGGAAACATAATTTCAGATGGGTTTAAATGGCAGAGGTCCTGAATGAGCATTTCAGCTCAGTTTTTACCACAGAAGATATCAGCTCACTTCCAGTTCCATTTAATAAATTTGAGGGCAATAAATCAGAACATTTAGGGCATTTACTCCTGTAAATTACTTGAAACATTAATCAGAGACCACATGGTGGAATTCCTTGTAAAACATAATTTAATAAATACATCTCAACATGGGCTGCTTCAAAAGGAAATCAAATTCTAGGGCTAATTAGGAGAACTATCATATATAAGGAGAAACAGCTAATTGTACCCCTGTACAAAACAATAGTTAGACCACATTTGGAATATTGTATTCAAGCATGGAGGCCGTATCATAAAAAGGACATAGACAAGCTAGAAAGATTACAACGAAGAGCAACTAAAATGATTCCAGAATTGAGAGACCTTAGTTACGAAAGTCGCTTATTACAATGTGGTTTGACAACACTAGAGGCCAGGAGACTAAGAGGAGACCAAATAGAAGTGTCTAAAATAGTGAATGGTTATGAGGATGTTGATAGGAATATGTTCTTCAAACTTAAAGAAGGCAGTAGAACCAGAGGACACAAAGCAGCATTAGTTAAGGAGCAGTGTAGGTTGGACATGAGAAAGTACTCTTTCTCACAGAGGGTGATAAATTAATGGAACAAACTACCAAATGATTGTGTTAATGCTAGTAGTGTGAATATGTTTAAAAATAGAATTGACAGATATTTGATAAGGGTGGGCTACACATAGATGAGAAAATTGTTGGACTCTCGATAAGCCAATGGCTTCCTTGTCCACTTGCCATCTGGAACTTGTTGTTTGGGATGGCAATCTTGTTAAAAACCCTAGAAGTGACCAATGATACATTTCAATGGTGTACACAAATCGGAGTTATTCATAAGGGTGCTTTAAAAAAAATCATAACATCGCTAATAATTATCAGACAAATGTGACTGAGGTATCATTTTGTTGCTAAAAAGACTCTTTATTATAATGAAATGATAAAACCTACAGCTTATCATCTGGATACTACTTTTTGAATTTCATCAAAAAAGAAAGTAAATTTTTTAATTTTCACCCTGCTACTAGATAATTACTAAGTGGCTGTATGTCCATATGTCCAAGTCGTTTACTCTGGTAGTGCGGGCTGTCGAAACCAGTGCAAATCGTGATTGCAACTTGCCATAATGAGAATGAATGAAAACACGGCTAATGATTGTGTTAGTAGCAATTCCAATTGCTAAAACTGCCCTAAATACAATATTTGACAATCACACGTGCCATTTGTGAACCTAAAATGATGTAGTATGATATGATGAACGTCTTGGGTTAGATAAAGCGAGGTAAGAGTGAAACACAAAGCCGTAATAATTAATGGTCTGTCATGATGTCATCTAGGAAACCACAAGTTACAAACCCGAACGTGAATTCAATCACGATTAACATCCAACTAAATTTGGGCTAAAATGTACAACGCCGAGGTTACACGCATTTGGCAGTCAAACTCGAACATCACTTGGACTTGGTACAGTTTAGAAACACTCAAAAAGGAACTGTCTGAATAAAAGTGAGACTCACAGTTGGTGGCATCTCGGTCAACGTAGCAGAAAGCGAGTACACGGAATGCGCTGATGACACCGAAGCCAGTACTTGCAACTACAAATGACTGTTTGTTGCTGCCATACCCATGTGAAATTCGACGCAGAAACGATACACTGGAGCCGTACCAATATTTTTTACAAGTAGTGGTAACTTTGTGGTTGATTTCAAAAGGTATCTTCGAAAATACTGGAATTCTCTTACATAAACAAAAACATCTCCAGACGACGGACGCCATTACTGCCGTCGGTGAACTCGGTCAATGACGTAAAAGTGAAGGCCATCTATTAATTCATGATTTTTCTTTTTCCTCATCTTACTGTGGATATTGGCACACCATCAAACACATCGGCCTCACTTGAATTCTCATCACCATGAAAGCATACGTTTTGTTTTATTTTTACTACGAAAATACCGCGCCATCTAGTGAATAAAAAGAATACAAGTATTGCCATCTACTGGATAGTTATCGAAAACAACTGTGGGCGTGATAGGTGTATCGCTCGGTGTTGGGGAACTCGCTACCTGTCAGTTATTGACATTTTATCTTATATAGCCAAACATAATGTGGCTAAAACTAAAATAATTACATTTTAAGTAGTGTCTTGATTTCCAGCCAGTGATATTCTTGCGTAAGAATTGACCCGTCATTGAAATAATTGTGAATTAATTCATAGGCTATGTCACAGCCATATGACCTAACTCATCTAGGACACTACAGAACACCGAAACCATCAGGGCCCGTCCGCCACTACCCTCACAAAGGATCCGTAGGAAAGTGAGAATTGCGCAAGACGAGTGATGCTTTTCCGAATACTTTACCTCGGATACCTTACCTTACCTTATGATACCTTATGACGATTCTGATCGCAGGATCCAGTTGGTTCCTCCATGATCAGATCTTCAGAATCAAATATTTTTATATCATAATTTCCGGTTCCATTAGTTATTGTTAAAGGAGATTCATAGTCGTATATTATTGCCTGGGTAGACCAGAATTTGTCTAATTTGTTTTTAAATGAGTTAATTGATCTAGCTTGCACTACAGAGTTTGGGAGACTATTCCATGGTTCAGCCACTCTAAGAGGGAATGCATTTTTTCTTAAATTTATTTTTGCTCTTTGGGTAAATATTTTAAGGGAGTGTCCTCTATTTCCTGATCTAAGTGTGACATCCTCCCATTTCATGAGGTTTGGTGCAGATTCATTATCGTACAATTCGTGCATTATTTTATAGACTTCTATCATGTCTCCTCTTAGCCTTCGGTATGCTAATGTGGGTAGCTTCAGTAATTTTAGTCTTTCTATATATGATAAATCCCTCATACCAGGAAGTTCTTTTGTGGCCCTTCTCTGGACGTTTTCTATTGCTATTTTATGTTTTATCTTATATGGATACCATACTGCTACGGCATATTCTAGGTGAGATCTAACCATTGTCTTATATAGTGGCAAAAAAGTGTGTGTGTCTAGGAATTGGAAGATTCTTCGGATTATTTTTGTCATTTTGGTTGCTTTATTTACCACATGGTTTATGTGATCATCAAATGACAATTTTGAATCGATAATTACACCTAAGTCAGTTTGCTTATCTGTAGTGGCTAGTGAATGTTTAACATTATTACTTGTCATGAAATATTCATTTTCACCTATATTATTTTTTCCAATTTCCATGTGTTTACATTTGTCTGGGTGGAATTTTAATAGCCATTTGTCGCTCCATTGTTCTAGGATACTTAAATCTTGTTGAAGTATATCCTGATCATTTTTATTTGTTATGGCTCTAAATATCTTAATGTCATCAGCGAAAAGGAATGTATTGGATTTAGTTAAATCTGGCAGGTCGTTTACGTATAGAACAAACAGTAAGGGTCCTAGGACAGATCCCTGCGGTATCCCTGATGTTACTTTGTGCCAGTTTGATTCTTTTCCATTTACTGCTACCTTTTGTCGTCTATTTGTGATGAATGCCTCAATCCAGTTAACTAAATCATTCCTAATGTTAAAACTTTTTAATTTACTTATTAGTCTTGTATGTGGCACAGTATCAAAAGCCTTTTGAAAATCCATATAAATAACATCTATGTAATTACCCTTATCCATTTCTGAGGTCCATTCATCTAGTATTTTAATTAGTTGGAGAACTGTTGATCTGCCAGAGATAAAACCATATTGTTTTTGACTGAACAGACCATTGACTTTCATGTAACTGATGATGTGATTTCTAATAATTTTTTCCATGCATTTACAAACTACGCTTGTTAGGCTTATTGGACAGTAGTTGCAAGCTAATTTCTTGTTTCCTTTTTTATATATTGCTGATATTTTGGCATCCTTCCATTCATCGGGAATACTTGATGTTTTTATAGATGTTTCAAATATTTTTTGTAATGGGAGACAGATATTTTCTGACAACTCAATTAGTAATCTGGCACCAATTTCATCAGGACCAGGCGATTTGCTTATATTAAGTTCTTTTAATGTTAGTAATATTATGTTTTTAGTTACTTTTAGCTCATCCATTGCTAGTTTAATATTTACTTTGGGTGTAGTTGAGATAGACCCTGTCTGTTCAGTAATGAATACACTGGAGAAGTAGTTGGCAAGAATATTTGGTTTTTCTTCGTCTTCAGTTGTTGTTTGGGATTTCGGATTTGTGTGGTCTATATTAAGTTCCCCAATTCCTTGTTTAACTGTAGTTTTTGATTTATAATAGTTCCAGAAGACTTTAGGGTTTTTCTTAGTTTGAATGGCTAAATTTTTTTCAAACTCCTTTCGGAGCTTTCTGGTTAAAGCTCGGATTTTATTCCTGCTTTTACAATACTCTAGATATTTTGTCCCATCCCTTGTTTCAGTGTATCTTGTCCATAGTCTATTTTTACGTCTAATTAGTTTTCTGGTGTTTGCATTCAGGGGGAAATTTCCCTTTCTGTAATTTGAAACTTCTTTTTGAGGTACGTATTTATCTTCTAATAATCTTAGTACTGTTTTAAGGATTTCCCATTGGTCGTTAACGTTGTCTTTACAGTCTTTAAATTTCTCTTCCCAATTTATATCTGAACACTCTTTCCTCATTTCTTCATAATTTGCCTTATTAAATAGCTTCCGTTTTTTAGTGTATTTATTTGTTATAACTTTGCACAAAATATTGAATGTAATGACACAGTGGTCACTTTTACCTAGAGGGCTGAGGTACTCTATTTCCCCTATGTTGTCTTCTTCATTTGATAAAATCAGATCTAAAAGGTTTGTGTTAGTTGTGCCTCGTCCTCTGGTGGGATTTGAGACATGTTGATACATGAATGTGTCTCTAAGGCATTCTACAAATTTAAAATTTAGGTTAATTGATTTGGTCGTCCAATGTTTCCAGTTAATATCTGGGAGATTGAAATCTCCTGTAATTACAATGTGTGAATATTTAAGTCCTGATGTGGATCTAATCATATTTAGAAGTTCTGCGTTATTTTCTTCTGACCCCCCATCGCTCCTATATATGCATCCAAAGAGAAGTTTGGTTTTATTTTTAAGTTTAATTTCTATAAATAAGCATTCCTTGAAGGTTGAGACCAGGTTTATATTTTCTGCGTATAGGGAATTTAAGACGTATATTATAATACCCCTACCTTCATTATTTTCTATATTTTTGGAGAACAATGTATAGCCTTATAAGTAAAATTCTTGTATGGTTACAGTGCATTTGGGGTTTTTTGGTTTTACCTCGTTAATTGCTATTATGTGAGGTTTCAGTTCTTTAATTCTTTGTTCAAATTCATTTTGCTTGTTCCTTAGTTGGTCAGCACTGGATACATTAGTAAAGTTACTGTTTTTTAATGTACTGTTACATTAGACCTTTCTGTTGATGGCAATGAACAGATGCTGACCGCTCGTGTGTCACTACACTAAGTACACTGCTGAACGCACCAACATAAGTCAACTGACTGGGTCGAAATCCTGGGGGGGTACTCCCTACACTGAGGTATAAATTATGTGCTGCGCAAATGCCCATTTTTGGCCATTTCTCTCTCTCTCTGTCCGAAGAAAAAATATAAATTTTCTCTCTTTGTGCCCCCAATTAAACCTGATAATTCTCACTTTCATCGAAGAGGAAATTTCCCAATGAAAACGTTTCACCCGGGCTTACCTTACACTTATAGATATTAGATAAATTGTTCAATAATTCTCTCTTGGTGACCATAAATTTCTTTATCTCCCTCCCTCCCCCTCTCTCTCCATGGGGCTCTAGCGGCACACCCCCACCGCTTTAGTATGGCAGTACCCCCACCGGGGTCGAAATTCAGGGGTATCATATTTGGGTGCTTTTTCCTGAAAAATGAGGCATGTAATTTTCACGAATTTCACACAGCATGTGTTTTAATTTGAGCTAAACGTGCTGTGAAATTATAAAGAACGTCGTATGAGAAATTGTCAAGGAATCCAAAGAAATGGTTCAGCCAATCGTGAATTCAGTTCATTTATATCCAGATGTGTAGTGTGTGACTAGTTTAAGTAATGTGCGCAGTCTGTTTAATAAAAAGAGGACCCCATATATATATATATATATATATATATATATATATATATATAAGTAACGGAAATATACACAAGTAACGGAAATATACAAAAGTAAAGTTTAATAGTGTAGCATCATTCTAAATAAGTTGTCCTAAAAAGAGAGTTTACTGTGTCCTGGCGGCGTAATAAGACATTATGCGGGTATATTATTTTGCGAACCACTCGGTTTCGATTCTACGTTGCCGGCCTCTCTGTGAACGATCCGACGATGCGCCATCAGGTTGTCGTAGCTACTGAGCACTGCGCCACACACGGTGCAACGGTGCCGCTTCGGCGACGCGTTGTGTTGCGTCGTCTCGTGTTCTCTCAGCAGCGTCGGTTTCGCGAACTTCTCGCCGCACAACTTGCAGAAGTAGCGGCGATTTGTCTGCCAGCCGAAATGCTGCGTCTTCAGGTGCACCTGCATGTTGTACTTGTGCGTGAACAGACGGCCGCACTTCGGGCACGAGTGATACACCTTCACGTAGTCCTTGTCGTGCGTGCGCGTGTGCTCGCGAAGCCGCGAGTCGCTGCGGTAGACTTTACCACACACGGGACACGTGTACTTGGCGAGGTGCGTCTTCTGATGCCGTACGTAGTCGGTATACAAGACGAACGTCTGACTGCAGTAGAGACAGCAGTGGTTGCGGCCAGCGTGCACCTTGATGATGTGTTCCTGCAGCGCCGTTGTGTTTGCTAGGATCATAGCACACATCCCGCACTGTTGCGGCTGATCGTCTCCATCTGTGGTCGGCTGATTGTACAGCGCAGGGGCTGACGGGAAGGTCGTGTCGCTGCAAGAGTTCGTCGCCCACGTTGGAGTATCTGTGTCTGACACTGATGGCTGGACATCGGGTTCTTCCGACTTGCACGAGTTATCCCCGTGAAGCAGTTGAGGAAACATCCCGGCCAATGACGGCATGTGGGCGAGCACGCGCTGCACCGAGTCGTCCGTGGATGCGCCGTTGGTGAACAAGGACTGCTGGGCTTTGTTGTCGCTTCCCGCAGGCACAGGGCTGTGACTGCAACTGTCAATGGAACTGCCGTCTATGGCCGTCGTTGTACTCACGACAGCTGCTATATTCACCGCTGCAGCAGTCTTCTCTCTACCGCCGACTGCTCTCTGGCCAGTGTCACATTCTCCCGGGCAGTTGACACTTGCCATGACTCTGGCCGCGTCATCAACGTCATCTGACGTGTCACTTAAATACACAATGTTCTCGTCTGGGGGACTGTACTTCATCTCACAGTCCGCATCGTCTACACTGCTATGTTTTGCCTGGTTGCCATCCGTGATAGCAACGTTTCGTTGTTTCACATTCACGTTGCTAGTCTGAGAGAGATCAAGCGATCTGCTTTGATCGTCTACGGGCGACGTGTATAGATCTTTACCGCCTGACCGCGTGGAACAGTTGACAGATGCCTTCAACCGCTCTTCGCATCGATAGTCCAGCGCCGGTTCCGCGTCGTACACGTTGATATCCCCGCCTCCGTGCGCTGGCGTCAGCATGCTCTGTATAGCGTTCTGCGCCTGGGCTTTGTAGTAGAACTCCTCCAGAACCATGTAGGCGTGCTTGATGTTCTCCCAGTCGCCTTGAAGGAGACAGACGGCGTCCGTCGGCTGCAGACACACGACATCTGCCTGGCTGTGCAGCAGGTCCGACAAGAGTCCCTTGTGACTGCGTAACTCATCGAGGACATGCTGTGACACTAGCGCTGTCACCAAGCTGAACATCGACATCTCTCTGTAACAACAACATATTGCTGCTTTAGACACAAACCTAACTTGTTGGCAAGTCAACTTTAGTCTCTAGTCATTCACCTTAAGTGCAAGTCAAGTCATCTCTCTGAATTCCAAGTCCAGTCACTAGGGTTCACCAATCGCCATGACTGTTGTGGTTCGTGTGACGTAATTTTGTTGGGAAACATTAGGCAGAAGTTGCGCCATTACAACATTAGTCAATTTTAACATGTTCTTAATAATGATTGTATTTGGTGCAGCCTGTCACAGCAACGTGGTTTCGTTTTGCATAGTCAAAAGCCACCAGATCTGTTGATAAGTTAGGTCACAAGTCAATTACCTCAACGTCACATCTACAGACATCTCGGTGAATTCCTAGTCAAGTTGCAAGTCGTGAAAATGGGTGACTCCAGTGTAGCTCCGTTGACTCAAGTCAACAAGTCTACCACAAACATGCTTGGTGTTGACTGTAGTGAGCTAGGTAAGACAAATGTTCCTGTGTAATTATTAAGAGATTAATTAAATATGCTGGTTCTATAACATAATAATATAGATACCGCTCTATTGCACTGAAAGACCGACTAAGAAATCTGTAATTTTTGAAGGCGAAATATTATGTTTTTCATCAGATGATTTATTGATTTATTAAATTGCAGTTTAGTACAACTTATAACAGTGAATATACTGCCACAATAAAGACTCAAACATGAAGTATAACAATGCTAATTTAGATGAACTTTGGGCATTTTAATTAATCAAAACCCCCAGTAGCTATGTATCAGTCAACCAATAAAAATCATTGTGCATTATCTTTAAACTCTAAAATGAGTGAAAGATTTAAATTACTTAAAACTGCTTCCTCCACTGATTTTGCCTATCGCAAATCCGGTTCATTGGTGTTCAAATATGTAGTGTGTGAATAGTTTATGTGACATCCGTAGTCAATTTAATAATAAATGCAAATTTTTTTTCAAATCATCAAAACAATTTACTTTAGTCGTTAGATCCGGTAAGGATCAAAATAGTGGATATCCAAAATGGTAAACAATGTGCGGGTCAATGCTGACCGAGGTCGTGACCTCCATCCTCACGCTGATCACGTGACAAAGTTACGAAATTTCACCAAGGAAGAAAATCATGATTTTCCAGCATTTCAATTTTTCTTCAGATAATGCTTGAACAAGCATTAACTAATTTAATAGGTTTTTGCAAAATTAATTTTAAATGAGACTAGCAAATTGATTAAACACCTTTAATAGAGGTTACCCAAAGTAACCAGTTGTAGATAATACAACATTAATATAACGGTAAAATACAAGAGCAATTGCTGACAGAAACAGCACTATTTTTTTCACTATAAATTAGAGAGTTAGTATACACGGCAACAACAAGAACGCAAATTATATAACAAATTATGATGTCAGCAAAGTTGAATATATTGAGCCAACAATAACGCTTACTGATATTAAACAGAAATCAACATGCTAGCATCAGAAAAAAGGTTGTGTGCAAAATCAAGATTAGAGAAGCTGAATTTCTATGCCACGTAATGAGAAAAGAACATAAAAGTATCCACTACAACAGGCTTGCTCATTTGTACAAATATGTTATTTAGTTTTGGTGAAATTATCGGACAATTAATTAAAAATTCTGACTGGTTGGTGTCTTCATAAAAATATGACTTTCAAATTAACCAATGGCAATGACATCTGCAACAACTGTCATCATGCCTTGATGAGACTGGTTGATTAGACGTGAATACCGGTACTGTCTATCAATGTGATAAATTGTTGAGTTGACTGAAACATATAAAGGAGTGGATTAGGGGGGTAAATGATTGAACTCATTAACTCGTTAACCATTTCTATAGGACCTATATTAAAAGACAAATGATGAAAACTATTTTACTTGACGTAAGCCTATTTTTCAAGGGAAAATGCTATTTTCATGAAAGTGACCAGTCGTAGGCTTTTGAATATAATTTTAATGGAATCCTAATGTCCTAAAACATAGCATAAGATAGTTAAATCATGATTATAACCCTATAATTGACAAAGTATGGCAAATACTGATTTTCCATTTGAAATTCACACTTGTTAGCCCTAGTTCACGAAAAAGTAAGAAATCACAGATTTTTTATCCAAAAAAAAAATTGCATTTTCTTTCTCCCAACATATCTGGCCATGAAATAAGATGGGGCCCTGGGATCTGACAATGTCACCAAAACGTGACAGTTTCCCCCACCTGTAGTGTATTTTGCATTTTATAACGCCGACCGATATCAGAACTAACAATATGTATTTCATGACACACCATCTGCGTCAAGAAGCAGGTGCTCTAAATAACTGATTATGAGTAAGTTTAATTTTTCGTCTAATAGTTGTCCAAAATCATGCATGCAAAATGTCACCTTATGAGTTACATTTTTAATTACAAAACGTTATACTTTCATATTTATGCATGATTATTGACAAGTAACTTTATTGATGTACGTATAATAATGAATATATACATGAAATACATGTTTATTGTGTGTGTCTATTATATTTTAAAAAGGTCCAAATATCATAGACGAGTTAGATTTTGGTGGCTTTTTGTCAGAAATGTGAGTTTCTTGCCACCAAAAAGCACGTTTTCAACTTCCTTCCCATGTGCCTGGCGATAGACAAGCCAAAAGGTCGAAGCCACCTTGAGAAGAGTAAAAGGACTGTAGTAGTTTGCAATGTTATATAAGAATGACCAGTCCATTCTGGTCCCTGGCCTGGAGTCTGGACCTGGTCAAGCTGGTGTCACTGTAGGCAAAGTCAATCGCCATAAAATTTTTCTATTTGGCTGTTGCTGTTGCATAGGCGAAGTACGCATTTTCATGAAATGTGAAACCTTACAAAAATGCCATAAACAGAGCAATAAACACGTATTTCATGTCTGTATGCATTCTTGTATGTATATCACTAAAGTTACCTGACAACAACCATGTAAAAATGTGAAATTATTACCTTTTTGTCAGAATGCATGTGTTTTTGACACCTCACACAAAACCGGATGTTTTGTGAACATGATATAGAGTTACATCATTAATCATCCCCCTATAAACTACTAACTCACTAACGGGGGTTTTATTTATGTCTGTGCTGCTGGCCCACTCTGGCTTCTTTCTACACAAAATTGTGTTTGACCATGTGACCCAAAGGCAACATCATGTGCACCGTATGGCGGCTATTTATGAAATCTTTTCTATGTGACCGATAAATGTACTCATAAATAAATAATTATTTGAAGCACATTCTTCTGTTTCTTGACACTCAAGTGTTGGTTGTATGTCACAGAACATGGTTAGTGTGTATCGGTTTTAAAACTTAAGTTATTAGTTCCATAGCCAAATTTGTGCATATGATTTTGGACCTCCGCCCTTAGCTCAAGGCGGACGATTCTGCCTAGTGTCACTGCCACTGCTGGGGTAAGACCACAGTTAACCTTCCTGTTTATTGTTTCACACGAATGTAGGGTGTACTAAATCGTGATATGTGAATTTAAACAATTCATACGGTGTGACATACGTGCAATTGAGCAGGCATATTCACAGGTTTCTTTATAGAAGCTACAGGCTGTGAAATAGTGCATTCTTTAGAGTTTAACAGGAGGAGGGATTTATGGGAAATGTTCTGCTATGGGCCATGTAGGCGCATGAATACATGGCTATTTTTGTAAAAAACATTACGGGCATCACACGTTGGGGCGTCTTAAGAGCTGGAGGTATGTGATTTTGAAAAAACTTAGTCAGCATGTCAATGAGATGATGGCAGTTGCTGTGAATAAGTTTCAGAATTTTTAATGGTCATGTTTTCTTATAATCAGACAAAACATGGCCACCAATGCAATTTTGTACTGTGGTCTGCTCCCAAATAGACGGAAGTCGTGGTCACAAAGACAGTTATAAAATGTTGATTACAGGTAATTTGGATGAAATGATCAGTTTGTTATAACAAATTTCTTATAATTTTTTTTAATTTGCAATTCTGATAATATAATTAGGGCTCATATTTTTGAAAATAAAAACGGTTGCTAATCTGCGCCATGTTGTGTGTGTTTGACTTAGAAAATTGTCGGTGTCAGACTGGATAATAATATATTATATATATACTTTATTGATTCCATGTAGTAAACAAAATCATTACTGGTTAAATGGCGCTACTATTTAAACTGTTTAACCATATCCTTTAGGAAGTGTCCTATAATCTATCTACTAAATAAAAAAAATTCAAATAAATGTGCATATTAGTTTTGTACTATAACGTTTGATGTACACGAGCTACTATTTAGTGCAAATTGATATTTAATATGATATTTAATTGTTAATAAACACAATTTTTTTATTGTTCATATGTTAAAATAGCATGAAAGATCTTTTGGTAAGCGAAAAGCAGACAATAAGCAATTTCATATTGTGTGCATACCCTACTTTGTAAGTGCTTGGGCAAAAGGAAATGAAGATATCCAACCCTAAACTTAGTTAACCCAGTATCTAGTTAACGCCATACTTAGCTAACCCTAACTTTTACCCTGAAGTGGTTTCCAGAAGAAATAGCCATTCCCATAGGCACAGATTGATAGGATTGGTGACCAATTTGCTTGGAAAAGGCATACAACAGTAGCATTCACGAATAGCATGGTACATATCAGATGCCAAAACGTAAATTTTGTCAAAATTAGGGGGTATGACACTACTATGTGTGGGAGCAGATAGCCATTTTGTACTAGAACATTCATTGGTGGTATTTGTTATGTGGCCCAGTGCATTGGTAACATTGTGTCACAAATTTGGAAAGAATAGTTGCATATTGGTTGTGTCACAGCCACTGGAAGCATCTTGTAGATCAGCATTTTCAAATCTGGCTGCAAAGGGGATCTGGTCATGTGATACCCCTTTATGGTGGCATATCCAAATCAAGCCGTATCTCATCAAATAGACGCATGGAAGCAGTCATATAAGCAATAAAATTTAACAAGTCTGACACATTGAAATTTACCCGAAATCATGTTTAATGTGACAAATTGTAAATTTTCTGACAAAATTATGCAATGTTTGGTTAAAATTCAAGCATTTATATAAATATTAATTTGAAAATAAACTCATTGGTATATTGAAAGAGACGATAAGCAGGCTTCATTGGTTTGCAATGCTCTAGAAATCTAGTGTACATGATCTATGATTTATCAAGTGTAAAAATTTACCTATAATTAAATTACATGACTGGTTTTCAGCTAATAATATGGGCAAGGCATTGTTTAGACTTGGCCGTCAAACAAATAATAATGATGTGACAGGCTGGAGTGTTCCATAATACGTCTACATATACATCATGCCGCAACTTGGCTGTGAAATAGAGCATTTTTTTAGTTTAACAGACAGAGGGATTTATGGGAAATTTTCTGCTATGGGCCATGTGGGTGCATGAATACATGGCTATTTTTGTAAAAAAAATTATGGGCATCGCACATCGGGGCATTTTAAAAGAGGTGGAGGTATGTGATTTTGACAAAAAAGCAGGTCAATAAGATGATGGCTGTTGCTGTGAAAAAGTTTCAGAATCTTTCCCTGCCACAGCCGACTAACGCCTAACGACAACGTAACTGTACGGTAACATCACGATTGGTTTGATTTGGCATTGCAAACCGGCTTCGATTCATGACTGGAACTTTGTGACATGACGTAAATCATTTTGGTTTACCATCATTTTTTACTTAGCACATATCAGACTAACGTACCAAGTCGAAGCAGTTAAATGTAAAGTTAGTTTCGATAAACAGTATAGTACTGGAAGCGCTGGGTACACAGATCGAATGACCCACAAAATAGTTCGAAATTAGTATCGCTACAAAATTGGATTACTCACTGCTGACACAACATTCTAAAACTCAATACGAGAAAGGTTGCAAAATCTCGAATTAACAATTACTTAAATACAATGCTTACCCGCAGCTGGCAACAGCAA